>JAVRQT010000009.1:0-243420 GCA_035926095.1 Elasticomyces elasticus
AGAATTCTACCGACGATAGTAGGACGGTCGCTACTACCTCCCTACTATTTCCTAACTACCGTAAACGATAGGTTCCGCACGAAGCCTAGAAACTTCCGGAACTTAACTAAACGACGCCTACCTAGCGGGACTTATTATCAATCGATTATCCTACGGATAAGGCTCGAATAACGGTAGATCGAGCTCGGCTATAAACTCCTCGGCCTCCTACTCCTTAATACCTCGCTCCTTAACGGTAATAACCTCTTTAGCCCGAGTGCTGTTTTAGCCTAACTAGCGGTGTAGACGCACTTCCTTCGCTAACGACTAGCTCAACCGATCCTAAGCCTCGATCACTTCCTTTTGCGTAGTAACCGTAGCTCTATAAGCCTCGTCGACCTATACTAACAAGGACACACGCTCTTTTAACAACCTCGCGAACTCTCTAGTAGTTACGCGTATATTACAATCTATAAAGTTGGACCTATTGCAATAATTGCACCGCCTACTTCGGACGTAGACACGACACGTCTTCTTTTCCTCCTTATAATAGTTACAAACCGTTAGTATAATCGTTCCGTATAAGTCGATTACGTCGGCTAATACGTAACGGCGGTCTCGAGAGGACTTCGGTTTTGACTTACGAATTCTAGAAGGCATCCTTAAGAGGAAGCGGAAGCAAGTACATTATTAGATAAGTAAGCTTAGGGACTAAGCTAGGCTAGAAGGGGGATAGTGTTACGGACACGAGAAGCGAACGGACTAGTTCCGCCCGCTTACTCTATAGCTTGCTAGGCTTAGCGAATGGAGCACGCTCTATTGTTCGCTCTATACTCTATTGCTCTATAAGTATAGAGTATAGAGCGATAGAGTATAGACTACGAGACACGAATCTCCTTTATATATATTATAATAGCTTTTATATATAGGTGTTCGTGTTCAACTTATGTTACAATCTAACTAAAAGGTCTTCGTATACCTAGGACGATTCTAGTAGAGCTGCTTATTAGTAACTAGAGAAGTATTACCCTATACTAACGTACTAACTATACCTTAATACTTACCTCTAAGTCTAACCGAGTCCTAATACGTAACACGACTTTGTCGGGTCGCAACACTAAATAGGAAGTATTAAACGTCCTCCCCCTTAAAGTGTAAGCCCCCCTCTATACTACTAAACTCCCCCTTACTATTAGTCCCTCCTAGAAACTAGGAAAGACTATTAGTATAAGTTTGCTTATAGTAGGGAGAGGAAGATATACCCTTAAGAGAGTAAGGAGTTATTATAGTCTTTATATCGTGCTTGTCGTAGCTAATCTACCTTGCCTTAGATAGGCGGCTTTAGAAGGACTTATAGTTAACGATAGTTAAGGCAACTATACTATATAGTTTTCCGCGTCCGGAGGTCCCGTTACGGGAGCCGGAATTAGTAGAGCTATTGTTACGCTAGTTCTAGTAAATGCTACTTCTATAGCCGTTCGTATTACTAGAATGTACCTAAGGGCCGTTTGTATAGGCTTCCCTCCCGGTACGCGTACCCGCGTTACTATTGTTAGGTGCCGCTTCCGGGTGTAGCGTCTAGTAGGAGCGCTCGGAATAGCCCTATTTTCCGTATCCGGTGCACTGTTCACGGTCGCGGTCCCTACGTTAGTTGTTACGCTAGTTACGGGGATTATTGCGGGGCTTAGCCCTAAAACCGGCCCTTGGCGCTCTTAGCGTATAGCGACTATTATTCCTTAATAGTTGTAGTATTAACTCGAAGGTTAATAGCTAAGTAACTACGTGATCGAGTTCTCTAGAATAAGTGTCGATGTCTTAGAGTAGGTGGTACTAGGTAACGAAGGCCGTATACGGCCCGGATAGGCCGCGGATAAGTTTGTTCACGACTATCGTATCGTTACACGTTCCTACGGCATCCGTAATATCTTTACGTGCTTCTTTAATAGCGTTAATATAGTCCTAGACAGAATTGTGCTTAGACACGAAGATTCGTTCGAAGTTATTCTACGCAACCTTAAGCGCCCTAATATTAGAGACGCTGTAACGGCCGATAAGATACTTATAGGCTTGTTTCGGCTAAGTAAAGCTCTAGAGTTAGGAACGCAGTAAGCTATAGACCTATAGAGTTAACAATACTAAAGCCTTTATCTTAAGACGTCGACCCTTGTCGTATTCTTCGAGTATAAACTTAAAGAGTAAGAGTCTATTAGAATAGTTCACTCCTTTAGTACTCTCCTTAGTCTACGCCGTTCCGTCGGCGATTATTGATTTAATTTGTTCTAGGTTTATTGTAGTACGCCTATCTATCGATTGGCCGGCTTTGCTACTGCCCTTAGGATTAGGAGTAGGGCTTGCTGGTGCCGTAGCAGTAGGAGCTTCGAGGTCAAAGTCGGCAGGATCGGGTGCCTCTAGTACTATAAAGGTGCCGTCGAAGACGTCATAGACACCGTTGGCTAGAGAGGCGACCTTGAAGTCACGACGCCACTTGCGGGCGTTCGTCTTGCCGCGCAGCTACTGGTGCGTCGGCGGTTCCATAGTGGAAGTCATGGCGTCTCGCCAGAGGTGTGGGTATTTGATTCAAATAAAGTTGAACTTGTGGAGCTGAGTAGCGTAGCAGAAGTTCAGAAGGCTCATAACCTGTTGAATAGAGAGGTATATGTGATACAGAGCTACAGACCTACGTCCTTCTACTCTGCTTATATAGGCCCTTTAGACAAAGGGCCTTTCACTCTTCAGGAATGACCGGTTTCAGTCATGTGAAAGAGGTGTGAAAGAGTCTTACATGCCAACACCTGGTGGTAAGTTCTTCTCACGGCGTCCAACGTAGAGGTAGACGTACACTACACCAGAGGCCAGCAGAGCCACAACAGCGAGGAGGATGGGAGTCATCTTGAACGTGATGGTGTTGAAGAAGCCTACCAGGTTCGAGGCAATCAGACTGCTACATGAGCTTGAGGCGTCGTCCGCTCAGCCTTGAGGATATCCCCACATTGCTCCTCTCCCATGGAGTGCAGAGCGGGGATCTCGTCTGCTTGGCTTTGGGAGGTTGATACGGACGTGAGAGCGCTCGTGGTCGACGTCTCATGCGAGCATCTCGAGGAGGGCAAGACGGAGTCGTTGTCACCCTGCTGTGATGCTTCGTCTTGACAATGGCTTTGGGCATATCCGGTGTGCCGTCTGAGTGTCTCTGCAATTTGCCTTCCTCTGGGCGATGCTGAGAGTCGTGCCGACATGTTTCCAGGCAGAGGAGCCTTTTGCGCGGTCAAGACGGGAGGCTACAGTCAAGACGGGAGTGTACAGGATGGATAAAGGCTGAAATCGTCAGATAGATTGTGGTTTTGTTGTCGCGTTAATCTGCGGCTCCTACCGTTCCAAACGACGCGTGCTTTTAGTTTGACCCCTTTGTTTCCCATTGCATCTTGCAACGACATCCTTGTCAAACAACAACGCCAATCGACGCCCATGCAAAGTTTGTGAGATGCCGAGGAGCTGACTTCGTTGAAGATGTAAGTGCCATGCCTTTCTCGCTGACGCGGTATTGAAAAGACTACGCTCTGGAGAGGCAAGTGTGCTTCGCTATATATCTAGTCTTGTACGCTAGGTGCATATGTGCATGCAAGGCAGCGGCAGCCACATTCTTGAGCTGATTCGTATTGGGAAACTGCAGCCATGTCCTCCTCCGAAAGATCCCATTCCACTATTCGCGACTTGAGATCGCTCTTCGAAGCCAAGGGCACCGACAGCTCACCAGATACTCGTGGCCGATCGAGGAGCGGCATCACGGATAGCGAGAACAGCAGACCGACGTCGAAGGTACGAGCAAGCTTTGTTCCGGTGGAATCGAAAGGAGTTATGGCGAGCGCTGAGGAGGGAGGGCTGGGCCATGTGATGCCAGGATTGAAGAGGGAGAGCAGTGCAGGTCTACGGAGAGGGAGCTTCAGTGAGAACGGCGAGGATGGTGAAGCGTTGCTGGCGTTGAAGAAGACAGTGTCGCAGGAGGCCGAGCGGAGGGAGAAAGATTCGAGGGTGCCGGAGGCGATACCCGAGCATGCTGCCACGTCTGCTGCAGCCACACCAACGATGCAGGCAGACAGGAAGCAGGAGGACGATGGCATGGAGGAGAGTCCACTGGCACACAAGACGGACAAGGAGCCAGTCAATCCAGACAAGCCGGTCACTGCTGTAGAAGAAGAGCCAAGCGAGCTGCAGCCCGCAGAGCCAACGAACAAAGCGGCAGTGAGTGGAGGAGAAGCACTGCCACCTGTTGCGGAGGACTTGCGGGAGACGACTCAGCCAGCGCATAAGGCACCTACGACAAACGGCACGCAAGAAGCACCGGCCAGTGCTGAGCTCGGGTCCGCTGTGAAGAAAGCGAAGCAAGCGGAGCACACGTCGACGAGCAAGCCGACGAACAGCAGGCCTGCACCCATATCGACAAAGACAGCGCAGAAGTCATCCACAAGCTCGGCCAAGTCACCCGCAAGTCTGCCAAAGACACCATTATCCGCGAAGGCATCCACGTCCGCTAAATCCGCAACGTCAGAGTCGACAGAGATCAAACAGCCATTGAAGAAAGCTAGTAGAAGTTCTCTCACAGCGCCCACGGCAGCCTCGGTGGCGCGGGCAGACCGATCAGTATCAACCAGCTCCAAGCAGTCCCCACCTGCCAAGCCAAAGCCTCGAGAAGGCACCAAGACTGTGGAACTGCCGTCTCGCCTTCTAGCACCTACCGCAGCGTCTCGCGCAAAGCATGATACGAACCCTGCACCCACTCATAGCACTGCCCCCAGTAAGCCGTCGACCGCAGCTCGACCAAAGCCACAAGCTACGACAACGCGACCGACTCCACGAACATCACTTCAGCGGCCAGACAGCCGTGCCTCGCACGCCAGCAAGAAGCCGAGTGCAGCAGACGGCAGCTTCTTGGAGCGCATGATGAGGCCAACCGCTGCTTCGTCAAGCAAGACCCACGAGAAAGTGGACGCGAAAAGCCCACCCAGAACAAAGCCAGCAGCACCAGCTTCTAAGCCTAAGACCAACGGACATGCAAAGAAGCATGCTAAAGCAGAGAAGAATGCATCGCAGGAACCGGAAGAAGACCACCTACCACTCAAAAATGGTACACCCCAGCCTACACATCTGGCGACGGTGAGTGATGCGCCGGGAGGTATTGAGACACCCGTTCCACAAGCAGACGGCGACCCGAGTAGTGATGGCGTCCTGGAGAACACGCCAGCCTTTGGGAAGACCATCCGCTAGACGCAGAAACGACCCAGCTTGAAGTTGGCTGGAGCGTTGTGTAGAGGAAGATAGCATCGCTGGAGCATAGGGCTAGCAGGAGTCATCGGAATGAATCAAAGTCAACGGTGTGGCAAGCTTCTCTGGTATAATCATTCTGCGCTCGATACCACGTCCGTCCGGCGTTGACTACAGCGCATCTTAATCAGTCTCCTCATCATTGTATATACCCCTTTGAGGCCTTTTTTGTGCTGATGGTGGTCGAACATTGACATGACAAATGCAGATTACCGCTGCCACATACAAGACATCTTCTCGTGGGCCACGTGACAGCGCCATCTGTAGCATCAGTGGCCTCGAATAATCGTGGGGTAGGGGAGCTGATGCAGTGTTACCTTCTAGCTCTGTACGGACCAGTTGCGTCCATGAGATTGCAAATCGCCTAAGATTCAGACAGCACAGGAAACAACGTGCGAGGATTGAAGCCGGACGGTCAGCGGTCTGCAAACAAATCTGTCGACAGCCCATGAACGGGACATGTTAGGAGCTGTGAATGCCCTTAGCTAACAGCATCGTCAAGATCTCCGCACCTCCCAAATGATACCTGAGCTGCTACATGCGGAGCGGAGAGCAGGCAGCGTACAACCAAGGCTGGCAAAACGCCGGCCGCAATGCCATTCGCTCGCAACACTAGCTCTCGTCGTGCTTCGTATCCTGTTCCTAGCGTGGCGTGACTGCTAGAAGGCTCCTCTTTCGCTGACGTCGCCTCTGACAGCAGCGTACATAAAGCGTGATGGCGTGTAGTCTGTCGATCCCGTTGCGTGAGATAAGTGCATTGTCCAATTATGATAGCGGTTGTCGATGAAAGCGGGGCAGCCTTATCCATACTTGCCTTAGCAGGATCTAGCGTTTCGGGGAAGCATTCTGGAAAGAACAGGCGCTCATGGCCATTCGGCACGCTGCAAAACATGGTGGACCTCGACTGCACATCCCGCTGATCGTCTGAAGCCCTTTTGCGCCAGTAACTTTCACGTCTTGTCACCTCCGACTGTAGCTTTGCGCCATGGGAGGCAGCTGAGTGGCAGCAGCTTCTGACAGGGACGACCTTGCGACCCAGCAGCACATTCCAGACAACCGACACACCACATCCCAGCTCTGCACGACCATAAACGCATACCTCACCTGGGTCGTGTTTCGTCTCGCAGTCGTGTGTCTACCGATGTCGTCTGCGCTCCTGCTCATCTTCGTCACTCCTTTGCGATAGCGCCTGCCTGCCTGCGTGCACTCCCGAGACACCGAGGAGACACCGCACCTCACGAATGCGCCGCACGCCAATACAATCTCGCTGTTGTACGATCAGGTGGTGCTGCTGGATGATCGCAAAGCGAAAGCGATTAAATCTACGACGAAGAGACGAGGTGGGGTACAAGGTGCGGCCTGAGCGCACGATCACGCCTCACTCATGGAAGAGCACCTGGAAGGAAGATGCAATGTGGTCTACTATTGCGGCGGATTGAGAGATGAGGTCTGCGAGGTGTATCACCCCGGTAGCCTGCCTGAGCGCGAGTCTGCGGAGAGTGAAGGGAGCAATGCGCTAGACGTGGTGCACCGAAATGTGCATGCGCTGCTGGATGAGGATCAGGGAGGGCTGGATGAAGGTAGGGTCTTGAGCCGAAGGTCGAAAGTAAAGTGCTGACCTTGGCTCAGTCTTCGTCAGCTCGAGTGCAAAGCAATGCCATGACAGGCTCGAGGTCTACGCGAACTCCGTGCCTACCGTGGTGTTAGTAGAGCTTCTTGATGACGACAAAGAAGGCTCAGATGCACTGCCCTTGGAAAAGCGGGCCAACACGTTCTCATTCCTGCGCGCTCTGGCTGCGGACATTCATGGCGCTCGCTATCAACGGCAGGTCATGCCCTTCGCACTGGTCTCCTCCGTAACACCCGGCATGAGCGCTCCCATCGGAACGGCTCTCGCGACTAGTTGTTTGAACGCTGGTGCGCTGGACATTGTCCACAGTCCTCTTGGTGACGAGGATCTCCACAGATTGGTTGGCCATGTCATGGAAGCACTACGCCCAGCGGCGCGCCTTGTTGGCGCGGGCATGGCCCAGAACCTTGTTGACAGCATTCGCGACACCAAGCCAACGACAGTCGCCCGACATCGACCTGACCAGACAGTACCTTTAGAACGCAGGAGCAAGGTCGAAGATGCAGTCGGCAGATGGCAGTTTCCAGCCCAAGACTTCACAATGGACGAGTTGGCTTATGCTGCTGTGTATATGTTGGAGCATATGCTGCAGGTGCCTGAGCTGGAGCCGTACCGGATACCTCGCGCGGAGCTCATGAACTTTGTGCTTGCCACAAGGAGGCACTACAAGCACCAGCGCGAAGTGCACTACCACAACTGGCGGCACGCTGTCGACGTCACGCAATCGCTATATTGCTTCCTATTAGACGTCAGGCTCTGTCCGCCCCTCTCGACGGATACGAGACCGCCCAAGCGCCTGAATGCTTTGGAGCGGTTACTCACGCCTCTGGATGCCTTGATATTGCTCATATCTGCGATTGGCCACGACGTCGGTCACCCTGGTGTCAACAACGCTTTTCTCGTCGCGTGCAACCATCCGCTTGCTCAGATGTACAATGACAAGTCTGTTCTCGAAAACTACCACTGCGCCGCCTACTCACAGCTCTTGAGGCGGCATTGGCCCTCACTTGGTCGTATTTCAGGCTTCAGGTCGACCATGATATCCACGATCCTGGCGACTGACATGCAAAGACATTTCGAGTACATGTCTAATCTTGGTGATCTGAAACACAAGATAGAAGGAAGTGAAATCGACCTAAGCGATTGGTGTGACAAGGAACGAGAACAAAAGCGCGAGCTGATGATGGCTCTGCTCATCAAGGCAGCGGACATCTCAAATGTCGCAAGACCATTCGATATTTCATCACAATGGGCGCGAACGCTCATGGATGAGTTCTGTAGGCAAGGCGAGCTGGAGGCTGAGCTTGGCATACCGACATGTCTGTTCGGCGGACCACCCAACAAAGAAGATGCCCTTGCTGCAGCGCAGAGCCAAAAGGGCTTCATGAGCCTGTTCGGCATGCCTCTGTTCTCAGGGATGCATGAAATTATGCCAAGTGTCTCCTGTGCGATCAAGGAACTTGAGAACAACTCCGAAGTATGGGGCCAAAAGATAGCGCTCGAGAAGCAGAGGCGGGACTCCGGTGGAGAGAGCGCACCAATCACGTTTCAATCCGTGTCCAAAGCAGATGTCGACGAGGCGAAGATACGACACCGCAAATCCGAGCCCCTAGCTGTGCCACAGACCCTTGCTCAGGCACCTTCATCGCCGACCAAGCGCCAGCAGATCATCGAATCGGGGTTAGCACACGCCCACCACCCTGCAAATCGGCAAAGACATCATTTAAGCACCGGACTCGGCCACTACGACCACGAGCACGCTTCATCAGGCACAGCGATCCCGTTGTCGCCAAACGGTAACGCTTCACGCAGGTCCAGCAAAGACGTTGCTCTGGACTCATTGCAACAGCTCACAGCGTATGCTCACAGTAACCTTGGCCCCGGGTCACGCCGAGGCTCAGCAGATGCAGGCTGGCAGATGCACCAAAGCTATCCTGAGTCGCGGCGAGGAAGCAAGGATGAGTCCTTGACGACCATTCTTGTAACTAGCCAGGGGAGCACTGGACGTACCTCGCCGGCGTCTCCGGGCAGGACGCCTAGGCCGAGTGGCTCAGGCTCACCCGGAAAGGTCAGTCGGAAACGGTATAGCATACCGCAAGGCGCAGTACAGGATGCAGCTTCGCGCTATTCGGTGCCGTCTTCGAGGTCACATACGACCAGCTCTGCGACAGCGAACACAACTCAGCGTTCGCCCTCCACACAGCCCTCGTCCTTGGCACCCACAGATGACGAGCCCACGCCACCCGCGAATTATGGCAGCATAGCAGCGACCGAAGACCCGTTTCTGATTCCTGGGACGTGGCCAACTAATCTGGATGGCACTCGCCACGCCTCAGCTCCAGCAATCATCCCGAATATACCACCCTTGCCAAATGCCAAGTCTGCCAAAAGCGATTCGCCGCGCATCATGTCGCGCATGGCAAGTGGCGACTCGGAGGATGCGAGCAGTAGAGGCACATCCAGGCAGGATCGCGGCATCCGGGAGTCGAGAAGCAGAAGTCGACTGCGCGGGCTCAAATTTTGGAAGAAGAAGCGAGAAGTTTCAGGCGTCGAGACTGGTGAAGCCGGATCTCCTTGAATGCGTCAAATTACTCAACTCCAGTGGTGTTTAGGGTGTTGAACTTCTTTGTTTGGAGGTACGAGATCTATTCCGGAAAGGCACTTCGCGGGTGTGTTTTGCTTTAGACTTCGATACCAATGTTGATGATGGTGGCTAAGCGGCATTTACGGGCATGATATTATGATGCGTAGTTAGCTACTGCGCAAGGGTTGGGGAACGTGAAGGTGTGTGTATGAATGACTGATCCAATAATCAACTTGCCATTTCTTGTGTCATCCATATATGTCCATCGTTTTGGTGGTACTGAGTCGTGCGGTGTTTTGCTGCCGCTTGGCAGACTAAGGACGACTTGGCGCTCATATCAGACGTCACCTCATCACTTTGCGTTGAATCGATCGGTTCTTGTGCCATATAAGTACTTTCTACATCCTGCAACCATGCAAGCAGTTGCAAATTTGATGACGGGAGGCTCGTCAGGCCCAAAATATCTGACCGGCGACAAAAGCAGCATCGATGCTTTCATAGACAAATTCGACGTGGGTCATTCGAGCTCGTCCTCAGAATTGATACTGATACTGCGAGCAGGTCTTTCTCTTTGACTGCGATGGTACGCCTCGGTATACAGCTAACCTGAAGTCTAACATGCTGACGAAAGGAGAAGGATAGGCGTACTGTGGTCCGGCGATCACCTTTTCGAGCGTGTGCCCGAGACGATCCAAATGCTGCGTGACAAGGGCAAGCAGCTAGTGTTTGTTACAAACAATAGCACGAAGTCTCGCGCGGACTACAAGAAGAAGTTTGACAGCATGGGCATCTCGGCCAACGAGGAAGAAGTCTTTGGATCGAGCTATAGCGCTGCTGTCTATATCGCGCGAATTCTGAAGCTTGAGCCCCCAAAGAACAAGGTGTATGTGCTTGGAGAGAGCGGCGTAGAACAAGAACTGCAGGCTGAGAATGTGCCATACTGTGGCGGTACGGATCCGCTCCTGCGTAGAGAGATGCTGCCGGAGGACTTCAGGCACGTTGCGGACGGCTCACTGCTTGATGACGATGTGGCGATCGTGTTGACTGGACTGGACTACCATCCAAGTTACCTCAAGTATGCGCTTGGGATGGCCTATCTGCGCCGCGGTGCAAAGTTTCTTGCGACCAACATAGACTCCACGCTTCCGTCTGCGGGCAGCTTGTTCCCTGGAGCTGGATCTACGAGCGCGCCCTTGATCAAAGCGACGGGTCAAGAACCACTGGCTTTGGGCAAGCCCAGCCAGGCGATGATGGACGCCATCGAGGGCAAGTTCCAGTTCGATAGGAAGAAGGCGTGCATGATTGGAGACCGCTTGAACACCGATATTCAGTTTGGGATTGAGGGTGGGCTGGGGGGGACGTTGTGTGTGTTGACCGGTGTGAGCAAGAATGAGGAATTCTTGGAGAAAGGCGCGCAGGTGGTGCCGAGTGCATATGTAGACGAGCTGGGCGATCTGTTGGGTTGATAAATATTGGTGACTAGACACCGAAAGCAGACTGTCGTAGAGGCATGTTCTACCCTTGCGAAATTATCTACACGTCTACTAGTAATAGTCGCGCCAGCTACATCAGCTCTCCGCCTCCTATCCGCCAGCTGGACGCTGATCTGGCGTCGGAGAGATGTCGACATTTCTAGCCCACTGCCTCCCAATCTGAATACTTCTTCGTACGTCTCGTCTTCTCGAACGTGCACAAATTCGTCGCTTCGTCGTCTACTCACCTGCAAAGGTTCGTAATGCGATCGTCCGTAATACATTATACGGCCTACAACACGGGCAGACGTTACTTCACTTGCGTCACTACACGCAAGTAACTTGTTCGACGGAACTCTCACAAAATCCCCAACACCGGATCCAAACCCTCCCACCCAGCATAGATGCCCGTCGTCTCCATCTCCCTCCTGACACCTTTCACAAACTCCTCCCCAACCATCTCCCCAAAAGCCTCCAACACACTCATCTCGATCACTACGCCCGGATCATCACTTTCCGCCGGCAGCCAGGCATGATGCCATCCGATAGCTCTCCACCACCGTAACCACGTTGCTTGATGGGAACAATCATACCACTGCCTCCCATTCCTGCCTAACCTGATACCCTCGAGTGTCTTGGTGCCGTCGATGCAAGTAAGCCAGTTCCTGAATTCATCGATCGCAATCTCGAGTGCTTGGAATCGCGTCTTTCGTCCACCGGCTTTCATCCACGCCATCTTCTCACCTTTCATAGCCCTTGCGATTTCTTCGGAAAAACCACCACGTAGTAATACCCTGTTTGCTGAACTTGGCCAAACGAGATCATCTCCAATCCTTGACCTGTTTGGGTCCTCGAATCCCTTCAACACAAATCGGATGCAAGGCTTGTTTCTTAGCCCACACCGCAACAGCATGCGCACCATTCTAACATCCCCCAAAATCCTCGCATCCAATTCAATCTCCTTTAACCTCAGCCCCGAATTTCGTAGCAAGCCCAGCACTTCGGCCTGTCGTCTGTAATCAACAGATCTCACACTATCCTCCTCCTCGTCTCCTCGCGCGTCCAATATGCTAACACGCGTAACACATCCCCGCCACCTCCGATTCAACCTCCCCCAGAACCGCGTAAACACCCCACAATCCTCGAAACAAAATTTGTTCATCCTGTAAAACACCCCACCCGCCTCATCATACCACCGTCGACACACAAGCAAAACCTCCAAATTCACTCTCCTCGCACAAAGACAAGGCAGATTCCCATTCGCCCCTGGCCCACCACTCCACTTCTTCTCCACCCAACACTCACTACACAACCACGGATTCCTGATCTCCTCGCTCCATTTACTTCGCCAGGGCGACATCCAGGTAGATGGATGGTTGAGAGTCCAGCGGTGGTCGCCGGACCAGGTCCAGCCGCTGCCGCCGCTTTTGCACCAGACGCAGAAGTCGGGGGAGGAGTCGATGGTGGGGACGATGGGGGTTGGTGAGGCGCGGAGTGGGCAGGAATGTTGGTGGAGGGTGTCCCATTTTGAGGGGGTCACGAGTAGGATTGAGAAGATCTGGGCGCGGAGTTCGGTTGGTAGGGCGTGGAAGCGATTTCCAAGTGTGGGCTTGCTGGCCCGTGCTAATGCTGCTGTCTCGCGCTGGATGACATGCTTTTGGTGGGCACGGACAACGTTGCGTTTCTGTGTTGCGACCGTTGAGACTGTTGTGGGATGCTGGACTGTGATGTTGCGTTTGTCACCGCCCGCTGGTGGCGGTCGCAATGGGAGGCGCTTGTGTTTCGCCATAACCTCACCTGTCGACGGGAGCTTTGGAGGTCAGTGTAGTTGTGCGAGTACGGAAAGGAAATACAGAGGAGTTAAGAAAGTGAGTGAAAGCATAGCCACCCAGTCAGTGTTTCGATAGGCGTGACTCACAGCCCTGACAAGGTCTGTTACGAGCTTGCGGTGTCTACGGCAGGCGCTGAAGATGGTTGAATGGTACTAATTAGCGTGCTCTGCGTGCGATGACTGCTTCAATGGTACGCCTGGTCTTGTCGTGCTGTGCTTGTTGGCCGCAGGAGGCGCTGCTGGCGGGCTATGCTGCAGACTTGGACCGCGATCGCGCGTCGTCACCAGCAGCATTTCCATTTCCATTGACTCGATATCAGCGGGCCAAATGACTGCAGCCAGCCTTCCAGCGTCTGTCCCCGGCCATCTTTTCTGGCCAATCGACATTGATGGTGATACTGTGAAGAACATGCCCGTGAAGAGCAGCAGCAGATTTCGGAGGTCGTCGGCAACAGCGGCAGCTCGCGAGCCGAAAGGCTTGTTTCGCGACCTCCATGTCAGCCCAGGGTGTGGGTGACAAGGGCTCTCGAAAGCAGTGCAACAAGCAGTACCTTGATCGCGATGGACGAAGGAGGCTCACCTTGGGACGGTATGCATACAATTACAATTACATGAGAGCATTGGACAGAATCTGACAACATTTGATAGACGTCCCCTCCCGCTCACACTCCAATCACAGCCTAGCAAAGACGGCGGAGCAGGCAGAAGCAGGTCAGCGAGGACAGCATTGAAGAGACGAACAGCTGGACTGATGAACGGACAGAAAGCACAGCATCAGCCAAACCCATACCCGACGCTTCCTCACCACGCGCCAAACCCGCCCCATCCAAATCACGAACACCGCGCCGACATGGCAACCTGGCGCAATCAACCACGCTCGAATCGCTCGACGACTCCATGGGACCATTGGGTCCTCTCGGAGCTGAAGCAGAACCCGAAGCCACCCTCCCAGAGCCCACCGCGCCAGCACCACCCGTCAAAGAGCTAGCATCCCGCACCCGCACCACACAATCATCCTCCATCTCCAGCCCACCGCGGACACGCCAGCAGCCACCACCCTCACTACCAGTCGAGCAGGCCAGCAAACCCACCTTCTCAATCATAGTCGGCGACCCGCACACCGTAGGCAACGCAGCCAACAGCCACACAGTCTACACCGTAATCACCACCACCACCTCGCGCGCGTACAACAACAACGCCTCCGCTTTCACAGTCACAAGACGCTACCGCGATTTTCTCTGGCTCTACGATCGTCTCCACGACAATTCACCCGGTATCATTGTCCCGCCGCCACCCGAGAAACAGGCAGTGGGAAGGTTTGAGAGCCAGTTTGTGGAAAGCAGACGCATGGCCTTGGAACGTATGCTCAACAAAATCGCGGGGCACCCTGTCCTCCAACACGACGGCGACTTGAAAGTGTTCCTGGAGAGTGAGGCGTTTAACGTAGATATCAAGCACAAAGACCGTGCACGGGACCCACTACTCGCGGCAGAAAGCAAAGGCTTCATGTCAAGCATCGGCATCTCCTCCGGCAGCGGCGGCAAATTCATCGAACACGACGACTGGTTCCACGACCGAAGAATCTACCTCGATGCG
This sequence comes from Elasticomyces elasticus, assembly GCA_035926095.1. Lineage (NCBI taxonomy): Eukaryota > Fungi > Ascomycota > Dothideomycetes > Mycosphaerellales > Teratosphaeriaceae > Elasticomyces > Elasticomyces elasticus. Next base: position 14,409 of record JAVRQT010000009.1, read on the forward strand.
CTGGAAGCTCAACTCAAAGCCCTGCAGAAATCGACCGAGATGGTCGTAGCTCAGCGCCGTGGACTGGCAGATACATGCGGGGATTTCTCGGCTAGCCTGCATAACCTCGCGTCTGTGGAATTGTCGCCGAGTCTTTCTGGACCACTGGATGCGTTGGGGGACTTGCAGTTGAGGGTTCAGGAATTGTATAATCGGCAGGCGATGCAGGATATTCTTACGTTGGGGATAGTGATTGATGAGTACATCCGCCTTATCGCGTCGATCTCGAAGGCTTTCTCGCAGAGGCAGAAGGCTTATCATGCTTGGCATTCGGCGGAGCAGAAATTGCAGACTATCAAGGGGATGCAGGATAAACTTCTGAGGGCTGGCCGCACGCAGCAGGATCGCATTCAGCAGATGCAGGCTGATGTTTCCGATGCGGAGAGGAGGAGCCATCAGGCGAGATTGTTGTTTGAGGACATGGGACGTTTGATGAGGGGGGAGTTGGAGAGGTTTGAGAGGGAGAAGGTGGAGGATTTTAAGAGTGGCGTTGAGACGTTTTTGGAGGGGGCCGTGGAGGCACAGAAAGAGGTACGCATGCACTTACTTTCCTTCACGACGACGAACTTCCACTGATACATTGCTGCAGCTCATCGAATTATGGGAGACGTACCTCTACCAACTAGACGCGGACGAGGATGGCCCGCCTACTGTTATGCCTGCTGGTGTACGTGCTGAGCCGGAGCAGAAGTCGGATGGCCAGGTACGAAGAGAAGCGGCGAAAGCACAGTTAGATGCCGAGAATGCGGCCGAGAGTGGTACTGGTGGCGAGCATGAGGGTGAGGATGAGGGGAGTTTGGGCGGGACGACGGTGAGGGACAGCGAGGAGATTATTAGTGGGAGGGCCAGCGAGGAGTTGGCTGATGAGGGACGGGAGAGGCGGGATGAGGCATGAGGAATGAAGTATGTGTGGGTGGACTTTGCATTGTGATGTGTATATACCGGATGTGGTTGTATTGGCCGTCTTGCGGAGGGAAATCGCGGGCATAATCGGCGAGGATCAATGCGTGTTTGTGAAGCTCGTCGCTTTCTCACGCAGAGCTTCGTCAGGCCTGCCGATATGGCTTCAATACAATCGTATTCGTGGGCAGACACTTTGTCGCGCTCTTGATGCTCGATGAATATACTTGAAGTCGAATGACTCTGCATGTCTGCGATGCTCCACGCTCTCGCCATCCTCACCACATGCTTCGTCACCTTGACGGTGTTGGCTCCAAGACAAACCAAGATCTTCCCAAGCATCGTCTTCGTGGGGAGACAAGCGCTTTAAGTAAGGTTTTGGCATCGTAAGCCATTAATCAGCGCGCCGTGGCGTTCTTGGCTGCATGCTGCGTTTGCCTGGACCTCGCTTCACATGTTCCTTCAGCCCCCAACGTCCAAAGATTGCGCTATCATGTTCCTACCGCCATCCTGCTGCTTCCTCCGATCGCATTCGAACGAATGTAATAACGATCGCCAGAACCAGCCAGGATGAACTTCATCAATCCCGGACGAGACCAGAAGGCTGCAACGGTCTCGGACGCCATCACACCTACTTCGGATTTGGAGAAGCAGATCGATATCTCAAATAGTGATGGAGCAGAGACTCCGAAGAAGCAATCGCGTCCTGGGCATCCGCCTCGACATCATGGTCACGAAGCTCATAAGCGCGTGAGGCACTTTCTGCATCCTTCTGGGAAACGGATCCATGTTGCGCATTCGCCAGCGGAAGCGCTACATTTGAGGTCCAAGCTCGAGCGTTTGCATGAGGAGAATGAATTCGATATCTTTCTTAGTGGGACGCCGGAGCATTTGGAGGCTATTCGGAAGGCGCAGCAGCATCATGAGGCGAGGAGGGCGAGTTTGCATGCTGTAAGTCGACATTATATGTCAATGTGCCTGCAGAACATGCTCTCGTGTTAAGCAACAGTGCTGGAGCTGCTGTGATTGGTGGCAGTGACCGGGTTTACGTTCTGCTGTATTGCATGATATCCCAAGTTCATGCAAACATTTTTTCGGACGAGCTTAAGGGGCTTTGCCACAGAGCTCTGCGGTTTCGAGCCTTGTCACGACATCGCCCGAGCTTGACGTTCGTGGCATACTTAAGTTGTCGGAACATTGGCTGACGCTTATTCGTCCCTGTAGGAGCACAAAGACATCTACGAACGCTTTGCGGATGTCCATGCTGAGCTCGACAATCTATCTCATGAGCTTCAACGAGTCACTACACACGGCGTGAGCCTTGAAGCTCATTTTGGGAAATTTGGCTATGACGCGCATGTCAAGTCTTACGATGAGGAGAGCCCAAGTCACAGCGGAACGAATACGCCTCGATCGAGTATATCCGGTGCTCGGCCGGATCACGAAAATGACTACGGATCGTCGTTAAAGCTGTGGAAGAAACCTATCGTACGCCAGTACTTTCACAAGGGCATCTTGTGGCGCGCATCTCGATCTGAGGAGGTGCAGTCGTTCGAGTTGTTCGTGGACCTCCTCTATGTTGGTATTCTGGCCATCAATGGAGATGCCGTATCCGAGGACCCTACGGGACAGGCTTTGATGTTCTTCATAATCACCTTCACCCTTTCCTGGAAGATCTGGAATGATATGAGCCAGATTATCAGCTGGTTCGAGACAGACGACATTGCACAACGAATCTCGATCATCTTCCTGCTCAGCTGCCTTTTCGGTCTGACGACGAACATCACACAGGCTTTCGGGCACGCCGAACACGGTGAGCACGGTGGACATGGCACATATGCGACCTTGATCGGCTTCTACCTGGCTTCTAGACTGTTCAACGTAGCCTACCTCATGTTTATCGCCACTATTCTACCTATGGTGCGATACCCTATGATCTGCCACATCAGCAACGCCATCATCGGGTCAGCATTGTGGATTGCCAGCATACACGTCCCGTACCCCTCTCAGCTGATTCTGATCTGGTTCGCTCTGGTGGTCGATGTAATGGGACCTTTCATGGTCATTATGCTGAAGACGCTGGCATACAAGCTAGGCGCGAGCACCAAAGAGCGCTTCGATCAGCTCTTTGAGTTCTGGCCGGCAGTCAATATCGAGCATCGCGTTGAACGTCAGAATGCCTTCGTAGGACTGGTTTTTGGGTACACAGTAGTCGCAATGCTGTACCAGAGCACAGTGAATGGCATCGATGGCTTCTATGGCAAGGCTGTTCTTGGTCTAATCCAGGCTTTCTGCTTCAATTGGATTTACTTTGATATCGACGGCGCAAACCTACATTTCCACGCGATCAGAAGACATAAGATCAGCGCCGTTGTCTGGAACATGACCCACTTGCCGTTCATCATGGCTTTCGTGCTCGGCGGTGGGGCGCTGGCGAGATTGGTAGTCGCAACGGATACGGAGAACATGCATCTTGAGCATTTGACCGAGACGTACCAAGATCGCAGCGAACACGATATTCGACAAGGCATACGCTGGTTCTACTGCGGTGGCTTCGGAGTAGCACTGGCTTGCATGGGCGTTATCGCTCTGTCGCATGTGCACAAAGAGGTAGCCACGCTCCGCATGAAGAAGCGGTTTCGCATTGCCTGGCGTTTCTGCATTGCTACTATCATTGTCTGCATGCCTCTTGCCAAGGATCTGACGTCTCTCCAGCTGGTCGGCATTGTGACGGCGCTTATAGTATTTGCGCTTGCAACAGAGCTGTGGGCTGCGAGTTGCAGTACGCAGAAGTGGACTGGTAGGTCAAGGCCCGCTAAGTACACTGGAATGTGCGGACGAAGCAAATTACAAGCGCTTGTGCGAGATGGAAAGGAAGTCGATGTTGGCAAGCTGGCTAGCAATAACAGCAGTCAAGATGGTTTGATAATCGGTCCGTGAGGTAGAATAGATCGATCAAGCAGAAAATACGGTAGCACATCGAAGCGGCTCCGAGCTGGAGATTTAGCAGCCAGCCATCATAGTCTATGTGCTGTCACACCGAATCAACGGCCTGTAGGTGGGAAGATTGGATCGCCTTACACCTTGTTTTACGACATTCAAGCCACAGCACAGTCCACCTACTTCCACATGGCAACGCTCTCGCCTTTGCCTAGAGGGCCGACCGATGTGGCTGCCAAGGGATTCTGTATCGTATCAGTCTCGCCAGACCCAGTCGTTTTCTGAGGCCACCCTGTGACTGTAGCTGTAAGGACGAGAAGGTATACTACTTACGTCGAGTCCTACTACCTTGAAACCTGTCAATTGACCGGGACGAATTGAGGGAGTCCGCCAGAACTTCGAGGATGAGGAAGAGATTTGCTGCTGCTGCTGAAATGATACACTTCACTGTGTTTTTGAAGACCCTCGCTATGCTTGCTAAACAGGAACCTCGTTACTATTACAGTCCACATAACAGCCCTTTCGCATCTGCGAAGACTGTCCACTGAAGTCATGATCAGCACGCTATGCCATCTCCAACCCCATCACTTCGCTCAGGTCCTCCTCGTCATCCTCCTCATCGGTCTCCTCAGATTCTTCCGTACTCTCGTCCCCTAGATCCTGAGATGTCTTCCTAGACTCTGCTGAACTCGCCGGCGAGTCAGCGCGCTCTTGCGTCTCCGGACGAGCTCCAAGGCCTGCCTCGAAATTTGCAACGTTCGTTCCTCGCCGCTTCTCCTCCAGAATATCAGCCACAAATAATGGTGTAGCGGCTAACGCTGCGTTGGGATCCGTGCGGTGACCGAGGAGATGGCACTGAATCAGAGCTGGAGAGACGGTGTCCAGCGGGATCTGGTCCGCAAATTGCTTGGCTAGGTCTGCGATATTGTCGAATCTCTGCTCGCCCTCCAGAAGTTGCTGAGGCGACTTGCTGAAGATGCGGGTGAACATCTTTGTGGCGACCTCGTGAGACGCATTACCGAAGAGGACTTTCTTGTCGATACGGCCGGGACGTACGAGAGCCTTATCGAGGGAGTCTGGATTATTCGAAGTAAGCAAAAGGATACGTCCTTCCGCTGCACGAACGCCATCGAGAACATTTAGCAGGCCACTGAGCGTGACGCCTGATCTCTGTGCGGAAATTGTGGACATCATAGTCGCACCTGCATTACTGAAGAGGCCAGGCTGCATGCCTGCGTCCGGCGTCATCATTCGACCTTTCCGCTTCGATGACTTGACCCGCTTGACTGGTGCTCGCATGTCTTCTCGCTTGACGCCTGCGCTGTCGATATCTTCGAGAAGTACGATACACTTAGAAGGTAGCTGTTCGAAGAGCTCTTCCAACGTGTGGTCCGTCAACTTGTTGCTCGTGAGGTTGAGGAGGTACACGTTGAGCCCGTATTCGCCTGCAAGGGCGGCAGCAAACGACGTTTTACCGGTTCCAGGGGGCCCGTACATTAAAATTCCGCGCCGGTACGGTATTCCGTTTTGAATGTAGAACTGCTTGGTTTTCGGATTTAGATAATCACTGAGATCCTTCTGTAGCGGAACCTGAATTTTAGAATCCAGCGTCACTGCATCAAGCTTCCTCTTAGGCCTCGATATGCCACTGTCCCAACCCATGGTGTAGGTGCTCTGCGCGCCGAGCGAGTACGGGTTGTGCCGAGCCGCCGCAGTAGCAGGCCTGAAAATCTTGGTCATGGCTTGGTCGGCGTCTACATTCGAGTTCTTGACGTGCTCGAGGAAGCGCTGTAGTGGCGTAGCCCCAGCGAAGAAAGAAAGGCAGGAGAGGACGATTGTATCCTGCTCCTGGGCTGGAACAGTGAGGCCTGAAGCGGTTGCCGTGGGCGTAGAGTGGACTCGGCGCTCGAAACGCATTTTGTAGCCACCATACCAGAAGGTATAAGACCCAATGTCAGGTACATATACCAGATCTTCCTTCTTGTCGTCTTCGTCCGAGTTGTTCGGCTTGACAGCTTCTTCGCCGTAAATCATGGCGAACCTCGAAAGCTGTCTCGAGCTTTGAGTGTCCGCCGAGTCTGCAAGAGCCAGTGTGTGTGCGTCCTTCAGAGCGTGCTGTGCGAGCCACGCCATCACCTGACGCTGCAACGGATGTGAAGCGCCGATCTTGATCTGGCTGGTCACCTTGGAGCTAATGTAGCGTTTGAGGGCCATGAAGCTATAGACGACTGCGCCATACTTCGACAGTGCCGAATAGAGCAAGATGATAGGAGTTGAGAAAGTGATTGCAAGACGAAGTGCCGGACTTGCTTGCTTCAGCATCTCGAGGAGTTTGGCGAGGACAGCTTCCGGGGAGGACGATGCGATGGCATCGCTGGACTTGGTGAGTAGGGCGTACAGCGCACCTAGACGTTTGGCAAGGGGCATCTTGCTCTTTGGTGGCGCCATGGTGCTGATTGCTAAGTTCGAGATGTTTAAATGTATCGTGATGGTTGTGCTTGAGTGTGCTTTGTATGTCGTGGGTTATGCGCGCTGGAATTGAATCGTTTGACTTCTGGTGAATGCTTCGTGGAGTGTTGTGTTTGGTCTGTAATAGTGATGAGGTTTCGTCGAAACGAAATAATTGAGTTCGAAGCAGCCTAGGTGTTGCTCGAACTCCTTTGTTGATGTGAAGATCTATTATCCAGAGGTGTTGTTGACGAACAAAGCAAGATCAATGACAATTGTATTGTGAACTTCACCTCACAAAGTTCACAAAGGAGTGCTTGGAATTCATTGTCAAATCTAAGGGGTCGAGCCAAGCGGTATTGGACAGACAATGGTTGGTGCGGTAGTGCAAGCGTTCGTTGCAGCGGTGATGTCGCCCAGGAAGGGTTTTGAAATGTTGATTGAAGGCTAGAGGCAGGCGACCGTGCTGCGACAGTGTTGGATTCCATCAGTGAGGCTGCACACCGCAGGCTGCCACGCCAGTATGCATAAGGCTACAGGAGCTTGACTCACCGGCAAGCTTGGCTGTTAAGCGAACGGTGTCCATGGTCTTCATCCAGCGACCAACGCGAGAGTGCTGCAGCAACAGATCTGTAGATCTACGACGGTAGTACAGTCGAACGTCCGCCAGGACTCACCTTCACCCGTCGTCTCGACGCAACCCCGCCGCGCTGTGTCGCTCGGCTGTGCTTGAGGCCGCCCCCTTAAAGATTTGCCTACCGGACGGGTGACGCCCAGAGCCGTCAACGGAGTTACATGAGCTGTCCATTGCGTTCGCAGGTTCACATTTGTTCGACGCCTCACAATGCGGCATTGTCTGGCTGTGGGTGAGCAGAGGCCCACGAAGTGAGGTCACACAACAGAAAGCTTAATTCGCTAGCGGCGATCACATGCTTCAACTGACTCGAGCGTTATATAGAGAGTCATCCCTAACCTCACTTCTCGGAAGGGGGAAGTGATGCAAGAGGTAGCAGTCGCTAATTATAGCGTTGTCCCGCGAGGCCTCAATCACGAGCCGAGCATTGGAAGAGCAGAAAGTAGAGCCTGTGTCCGAGGACGATGATGTGGACAATATGGCGGTTATATTCTAAGCTGCACATGTGTTAATACAGCTGGATTGCGTAAGTGCAATCCCAATGCAGTCTCTCGCAAATGCTTGTCTACTGGCTAGAGCTGTCCAGATCATGCCCCCGGATCATTCCCGCAGTCCATCGATAGCCACAATATCGATCTCGACCTTCATCGCGGGCAGACCCAGTGCAGCCACACCTAGTTGCGTCCAGATAGGCTTGTGACTAGGAAGCCAATGGGCCATATTCTTCTTCATACTGGCGAACACTGTCTCATCCATGGGCCCGACATGGTAGGATTTAATGCTGAAGACTTGTTTGAAGTCATCCTTGACACCAGCATCGCGGAGCGCAAGGTCAACATTGGAGAAGGCCTGGCTGATCTGAGCATCCACATCATCGGAGATCTCCATACTGCTCGGGTCCCATCCGCCTGTTGGTGTGTGTCAAAAAGTGTCTGCTCAATCTTGCAATGAAGGCCGTCGTCAAAACGAACGTTCTTGACCGGAGCATTCGACCCTGTCCTTGTTGGGCGGCAGTCGGTTTCCAGCGCCGTCGTAAGCGTAGTATTGTAAGTCTGACATGATGGGTAATTTGGAGATGCGTGAGGTCGTTCTCATGGTAGGAATTCGTGAGCGTTACCTTAAGAAATGACTGTGCGCCCTGGTATGACTCTTGAGAAGTCATACGGTTCTCAGCATTGCTACAACCACTCAATTAGTAATGAGGCTTGAAGACCCCTTGGCACATAGGAACGTAGGGCAGGTTTAGAGTGCTGGCTCTTGTAAATACCGGGCCGAAAATGTCGTGTCAAGTGCTTTCTAGATCGCATGCCGTTCGCGCCGAGTTCGTGGTACTGTAAGACCGCCGCAGGTCCGACCAGAAAGTCCAGCGCCGGTCACTGCGGGCTGTGTTCCATGCCATGTCCGGTCTTTGATATGTGGTTACCCGGCATATGCCGGGCTTAAACAATCGGCTCAATAGCCAATGGCCAGCTTCAAGCAGCTTGGTCGGGGTGTAGCATTCCTTAAATCCTAGCTAGTCCCATCTGGATGTAGCAGATGAAGCTGCAGAGCGTGATCTCTGTCTGTCAGCTCGTCGTATACGAGGTATATTATGCCGTCCAGTACAAGGGCATAACAACTCTCACCCGGCGAGAAACCTGTCCAGACTAGCAACAGCATGTACTACGCTGCACGGCGTATATGTGCTCTGGAGAACGTGCAGAGGCGACGCAGTGGGGCCTATCAGTCAACTGTCGCCATGAGACAGCTGTCTGAAAACCTTCCAAGCGTGGGGGATTGTGCATGCACAAGCGCCAGCTCGCGCAGTGAGACCTTCGTGGCGGCCCACTTGGCATGCGAGTCTGCATAGCTTGACTGGTGCCCCGTGGTGCAGCCGGACGCTGTGATGCGATGGCCAAGCGGTAACGGTGCGCGGTCCTCGAGGCAAAGCGTTTCGACGGTCGAATATATGGACGTTATGGCCTCGCGCAAGACGTGACGTCCGCGGCGTGCGCATGTGATTGGCAGGAGCGAACATGGTCTTAGCTTCGCTAAAGAGTCGAGGCGATGGCGCAACTGAGATTACCACCCCACTCTGTCAAGCCGTGGCGTATTCCTGAAAGCACGGCCCTGTGCTCCGTCTGCGATCATCACATGAGACCAAGGTGTCGCGTTCACCGCTTCGAGAGTCCAAGAGCAAGTGATCACCTGAGCGTCCCAGCAGCGTGGATTTCTGGTGACACAACAGGCGTCCTCGAGCCTCAAGAGCGCCTGCAACCACTAGCAGCAGCCAGGACAAGCTTCAAGCTCGGTGGGTACAGTAGCGCGTGCAGGCATCCCGCATGAGATTTTATTGCTCTCAGCAGACTGCATATCTTGCGACTCTGCCTCGTACGCGGGTGTGTGTGCATACCGCACGGAAAGAGTGTGCTGCCAACTGGTAGGCTGACTGTGTCCTCGGCCGTGGAAGATTTGGAGGGTGTGGTCAGCTCTCTCGGTGAGACCTCCATATGTCCATCATGGTGCTGGGTTGTCGTATGCGCTATGAGCGACGGAACCATGAGTGCCGTTGGAATAGAAGACTAACATTTTGTCTGTGTAGGTGTTTTGGGAGTGTTCGCGAACGCGGTCTATCTGGTTTCCTCATCTCGCCTCAGTCACGCCCGGGTCTCACATCTGAACCATAGACTCACCAGCTTGATCACGCGTCACACGAAGCCTCCGGCGTTAACACTCGGAAGATTGAATAGGATCACCTGCGCTCATGCATAGATATCAGGAGTACGGCATACGATGGACTCGGAGGATGGCTTGGTCTTCATAAGTGTAGGTCTCAGCGAGGAAATGGAGCGAGCAGGCATGGACTGATGCGCTATACGGACAGAACCTATCATACTTTGTGCGAACTCATGAACGAGCCCTCGCGAACGCGCTGCAGCTGCAGCGTAGTAAAAATGGCACGCAGCAGGCCACAGCCGGAGCGGCGTCCTCCTCTACCACGACGATAAGCCTGACGGAAGCGCTGTCTCGACCTTACGTCAAGTTCTCGTCTCAGAGCATCAAGCCCGCGAAGCTTACACTAACACCACATCATCTCTTCTATCTCCTCAGCAAGTTCGAGGACCTAGGCGTCGATGTCGGACCCATGACGGTACGACTAGAGAACCTGCAGAGTGATGCGGCGCCGTCCAACTACGTCTCTTTTCTTGGCCATGCGCCCAAGTCAAAGGGCAAGCAATCGGACGCCGACTCGCTGAAGTCTGTCTCGAGTGTGCGAAGCGTGATGTCCAGCGTATCGTCCTTGTGGTCTACGTTCACTTTGTCGAACAGTGCGGCGAAAGAGGAAAAGCGCATGGCTCAACATCGTGATGACATCAGATATTTGTACTCGTGCTTCACGAAGATACCAGCCTTGAAGCTAGCTCCAGATCACCGCGCCCGGCTTATCTCAGGCTTTGAGGAGTTCCCGTTCGACACCGCAGTACCTCTCTTTGCGTTCAAGAACCTGAGTGCGCTCGAGATATGCGATCTGGACTTCCGGCAGTTCCATGGTTGGGACAGGTTATCAGAACAGCTGCGTAGCCTGACGGTGAAGCGGGCGTATCTAGACGATCCCATCGATCTGCTCCTCTATATCGTGCTGGACGACATGGAGCGTCGGCGCAAGCGCTCCTCAAAGCAGCAGCAGGTGCCAACCACACCCTCAACACCGGGCGTATCGTGGCCCAGCAATAGCCCTAGGAACAGCCCAAGGTTGAAGCATCCCGAATTCGCGCGTTCAATGACCACGCCGAACACACCACTTGCCGAGCAGAGACGCGGCTCGCTGGGCGCCGCACTCATGAGGGCGGGTTCATCTGACGGAACCAAAACTCCAGTAACGCATGCGCGGCAGCGAAGTAACTCTCCCACGCTGCCGCCGAGCTCCAGGCACGGCTCGCTCCAGAAGACGCGGCGTGGTAACGCCCAGATATATCGGAGGTCATCTGGCAGCTCTGGCTCCGAAGGACATGAGGTGACGCCGCGACGTAGCACGTCGGACCTGCTGCAGATGAACGTTCTGCCGTCGTCGAAGTGGCGCATGCTGCGGCATCTCAGCTTGGCAGAAAACGGGCTCACATCGCTGTCTGCTGAAAGCCTGCGACCAGTAGCTGCAACCCTGCAGTCTCTGGATTTGTCCGGCAATCTGTTTTCGGAAATACCAGATGCGCTCGCAAGTCTGACGCATCTTCGTGCGCTCAACATGAGCAATTGCATGATCGACAGTCTCAAGTCTCTCACGAGATATCCTTTACCGGCCATTACGACATTGAACCTGCGTTCAAATCGCCTGTTGTCGTTGATTGGCATTGAGAAGATTCCAACGCTGGAGCGTGTGGATCTGCGTGATAACAAGCTTTACGATCCCACAGAGCTGCGTCGACTTACTACGGCATTGGATCTCATTGACGTGTATGTGGCCAAGAACCCGTTCACTCGAAGTCACGGCGACTACCGGACTGTCATCTTCAACGCTTTCCGCGACACGCCTGGCCACCATGCTGAGCTGACCATAGATACTTCGGGCCCAACTTACCAGGAAAAGAAACAGCTCCGTGACAAGGCCCTGGAGCCTGCACCTGTTGCGGTCATCGAGCCTCCCGCGGATGATGAACAAGAGGCAGGAGCTGAAGCTAGTACCAGAACGAGCGCAGATCTGCAGCTGGACCGGCCATCTTTCGAGCAGCATAGGATCTCGGATCTGGCACCTGCGCATCGACGAACGACGAGCGATATTGGGCCTCAAAGCATGGCCCGACGCAAGAAGGGCCCGCGGAGGAGGATAGTGGAGTTGTCGCAGCAAGAATTGCTATCAACATCGCCAAGTGAGCCTTCACTGCTGCATGGTGCTGAAATCCCTCCCCCGTCACCAGCGGAGACCGAGGAGCCCACAACGCCGCAGCCTACAGCTCAAGCTGGACCGCAGCCAACGCCATATCACACCGCGCCGACGACGCAGATGCAGGCGGACCCTACCGCGAAACGCCCAACGCTGAATACGGCATTCACGTCGCCTACGCCAGGCCTGAGGATCCGTGAGACGTCTGACGACGATGACTCTCCAATCAAGTCTCCGGAAGCTGTAGAGTCGAACAGCGACGTCTATCGGCAGAAGATTGAGGCCTTGAAGAACGAGCTTGGGCCCAACTGGCTGAGTGCGCTGAACGAGGATCGATACGTCGAGCAACAAAGAGTGCGGAATCGAAGCTTCAGCCCGTCATCTAGGAGCTCGACCGTACGTCCTGCCCAGCAGACTCGTGGTGTAAGTGTGAGTGGCAGGACGCTGGGGTGACAACGAGCAGCAGCAGCTTGTCAAACTCGCGGCGGATTGGATCGGGAAATTTCGATCGTAGCGTGTGCATGAGCGACGGCGTTTTGGGCTTCCTCTCCAATCTTGCGCTGGGTTCCTGTTGAAAACTTGGCGCGGGTGGAGTCTTGTTTCATTAATTTCGATTTGACGTTTGGCATCACTTGGTGGTTGGCGCGCATAGCCGTCGCGAGACTTCGTGTAGATGGGCCTACAGTTCTAGATTTGGGTTCAGTGATCGAGCATCCTTAGCGAGGCGTTCTTGGATGATGGGACGGGGATTTGAGCGTTTGGGCATAGTTGCGGTGATAGATGATGGATGAAATCTGCAATCCGTTCCTCTCGACCGCACACTCTCGTAATGTCATCGTGGCTTGCGTAAGACACATAAGCTGTGGTGGAGCAGGTGTCGTATTTGGTTGAGTGTCTGGGCAAGGCCTCGTTGTCAACAATGCCTCGTCCACTTGGTTCTGTAGAATATGGCTGTTTCCAGAGCAGCCTTTCCAAATCGTCGAATGAGGTACTGTAGGTGGAGTGTAACTTCATGTTGTTTCTATCGTCTCGATGTGGTCGTTTTCGATGTATAAAAGTAGCGCCTCGGAACATTCCATGCCTAGCCCCATTGTTTCCCTCTTGCCGCGACAAACCTCTTCAACGCACCAAACATCAGACTCCCGCCGACCACACGACTTCCAACGGCATCGCGGCAGTCTACCGTCACATCATCGTCGAGCTTCACGACCACAGCACCAGCACGCCATCGCTGCCACGCTCACGATTGCCCGTTCAGTACGACATCAGGTCACGAAAAAGGAGCTTACGAAACATTGCTCGCACGCAAAGGCGCCAGCTTCACACAACATACGCGCATTGAGTATACCACACTTGTGCTCAACACGACCAGGAGAAGCAACAAGGACCAAGTCACTTTCGGCGCGCCCGGCAAGAGGCAGCAGTCGCGTGGCATTTGAAGCCACCAAGAGCACGACAGGAATAGCACACGCGATTGGGACACTTCGCTCGGGTGACAGGAAGCGCGATTGACGGGGTCTTTGTGGTTGAGCACACGTTCGGTATGTCTCGTTTTTGTTCATTCTACACATGGCGGAGGCCGGCGGGCGAGGCTAGGACGAGAGGTGCGCCACAGCGGCAGCAATGGCGGGAGTTGGCAAGGCTTGAGACTGGAGTTTGTGTGCAGGTCCTCAGGCATCTCGGAAGCTTGACGTGAAAGATGTTTCAGCAATGTTGCATGGCTTGGTAGTCAAAGTGAGTGGCTCGCTGACAACACTACTCTAGCTACAGCATACCACGCAGACTTTCCACGGGTTACCGTACCGGAGAGGCCACACTTAACTAGCCACCGCACCTCTTCTACCAACCGCCGGCCATGGCGGATTCCGGAGACGTCGATCTCGACTCAATAATAGACCGCCTTCTTGAAGTTCGCGGCAGCAGACCGGGCAAGCAAGTGCAGCTGCTCGAGACCGAGATTCGCTACCTCTGCACCAAGTCGCGCGAGATTTTCATCAGCCAGCCTATCCTGCTGGAGCTTGAAGCACCGATCAAGGTATGCATATAACTCTTCTCAGCGCGCCTCGACAACTGACATCTTTCAAGATCTGTGGCGACATTCACGGGCAGTACTATGACCTCCTCCGCCTGTTCGAGTACGGCGGCTTTCCACCAGAAGCGAACTACCTCTTCCTCGGTGACTACGTAGACCGTGGCAAGCAGTCGCTCGAAACCATCTGCCTACTCCTCGCCTACAAGATCAAGTACCCGGAGAACTTCTTCGTTCTCCGTGGCAACCACGAGTGCGCATCCATCAACCGCATCTATGGTTTCTACGACGAGTGCAAGAGACGGTACAACATCAAGCTCTGGAAGACGTTCACAGACTGCTTCAACTGCTTGCCCATCGCAGCAATCATCGACGAGAAGATTTTCACGATGCACGGGGGTCTGAGCCCGGATCTCAACTCAATGGAGCAGATTCGACGTGTGATGCGACCTACTGATGTAAGTGAGCCCTGCTCTCTGTCTCTGCTTACGCCACGCTGACCGTCACTAGATTCCCGACTGCGGTCTCCTCTGCGATCTCCTCTGGTCCGATCCTGACAAGGACATCACTGGCTGGAGTGAGAATGATCGCGGTGTGTCCTTCACATTCGGTCCAGACGTTGTGTCTCGCTTCCTGCAAAAGCATGACATGGATCTAATCTGTCGTGCGCATCAAGTCGTGGAAGACGGCTACGAGTTCTTCTCCAAGCGACAGCTGGTCACGCTGTTCTCGGCACCAAACTACTGTGGCGAGTTCGACAATGCGGGTGCTATGATGAGTGTCGATGAGAGCTTGCTGTGCTCGTTCCAGATTCTCAAGCCGGCTGAGAAGAAGCAGAAGTAAGTGCATCTCCGCAGCTGCCTTCAGGTCCTGCGCTAACAGTCCTTCAGCAGGTTCGGACGTCGCTAGGATGACAACGAGTATGTTCAACAGCATTGTAGTCTTGCATAGCTACAGTCCAAGCACAGCGTCGTGGCTTGGCCACACAGAGAGTCGCTGCAGCAGCGCTGCGGCGATTCGACAACGGAGAGAGAGACGGGTGTACGATTTGATGCGGGTTTGATGCGCAATACGGCAAGGATCACGGTTTGTGTCCATGTACAGTCGGCTGCGCGTTTCTACGTACTGAAGCATGAAGTTGCGGGATGCGAATGTTTTTGTCAGTTGAGCTTCTTCGTGTCGCTTTCTTTGAGTCGCCAGAGCTGGAACATGCGGCTGACCATCCATTCCTGCGGGTTGTCAGTACAAGAGATTTCGGGGGATTGTATTTGAGGCGCTTACCATGAAGCTCTTCGGTAAGAAGGAGGTTGCGAACCAAACCTGCCAGCTTTTGCCGCCCTCCCATATTGTGTCTTTGCGTGAGCCCAAGACCTGACGCACCACTGACCGCGCATAGTCCTCCGCTGGGATGGCATTCGCTTGGCTGTGTGTTTGTCTCCTGTCGTACTGATCCACAATAGGGAGGTAGACGCTGCCCCTTGGCAACTGACGCTCGGTCCGTGCAATGCTCGACTTGACGCCTCCAGTGATAATGTTCACCACTCGTACCCCGAAGGGAGCCAGTTCAACTCGTAGGGTGTCGGTGTAGCTGTGCAAAGCGCCCTTGCTAGCATTGTAGACCGAGCCAAAGACGTACGGCACGACGGCTGCGAGGCTCCCAATCTGCACGATTGTTCCCTTCGCCTCGATAAGCAAGGGGGCGAAACTTTGGCACATGAGCATGACTGCGAAGACGTTGGTCTCGAATGTCGATCTGATTTCAGAGATCTCGACGTCCAGCGCAGGGACAGTGTAGTTGCGCCCAGCGTTATTCACGAGGATGTCAAGCCCCGCATGCCCTGTACGTGATGCTATGACTTTGCGAAGTGTTTGAATGCTGTCCGGATCTGTGACTTCGAGAGCGAAAGTCTCGATGCCTTGTTTTTCCAGGTCTGCAATGGAAGAAGTCTTGCGAGCAGTAGCAAAGACATGGCATCCTTGGCTGTTGAACTCGCGCGCGAGTGCGTGGCCGATTCCTGAGCTGCACCCGGTGATCAGGACGGTCTTCTTTGCCATGGCTAAAGACGATGCGAAGTCCAAGCTTGTGGTCTCAACTTGTGCTCGGCGTCGGGGTTGTGCTTGCTGCTTGGTACTGTCTTGTTGAACGTTCCAGTACAGAACACAAATTGTAGTCGAAGTAAGATGCTCCACAGGATTGTCGCTTGGTCTTGAAGAGGACGACGACTCAATACGGAAGGAACGGATGTTGACCATGAGCGGGACGGGTCGGCTAGCTTTGACGCTTGCACTGGAACTCCGGACACCCTCGTATACGGACAAGACGGACTAAGCATTCGCCAAATGCATTCTTGCCAGCTTTGATGGACAGCCACACCTGGTGTCAGCTTACAGTTTTATCCTTCGTCTGAACATGCGCTACGATAAATCCAGAAACGGCAGTCGTCGGTCAACACGCCCATGGCACAGGGGCAATCCCGAGAACGACGTCGGCATCAATTACTGGGAAGCTATGGTCGTGTTGTTGGAGTCTATGTACAGGAACGTCCTTTGGCTATCGAACCAAAATCTACAAGCCTACATTGACAGTGGCCCACCCACAACAATCGTCAAAATCTTTGGTCGTGCGTCGGCTACAACGCCGCTCTGGTTTACATCACCATCTGGGTTTACGTCGTCGTACTAACATGGTTGTGAACAGTCAGCAACGCTACGCATTCCAGATGACTCCGCCAATAATTACTTACTGAAAAAGCATAACCTTTGCCATCAACTTCATTCTGGTGTACATAAGCCGAGAACCAATTCGTAGGTGCGCTCTGGTAGTAGCTGGCGGAGGCGAGCCCCGGCTGGACATTTCCCCCCTCCATCATTAGCGTTGTGCGATCGAATGCGGCGCACAGGCGTGGAACAACGGCGCGGTGCACATCGTTGTCATCTGCTACGATAGCGAAAGGTCCTGAATTGCAACCGAAGATGTCTCCTGGCGTGGGTCTAGCATAACCTGCACCACACATCAGCCGCATGCGTTACTACTTCCTGCCAAACTTCTCACCTCTGTTGTCACCGGAGCAGGTCAGAAGATCGTCTTGTACCGAACATGCAACCTTTCCAGCGGCCGCTTGCGTATTGACGGTAAGTGTGTTGGTGGTGTAATGCGTCCAGACTTCATCAATGTACTCTGTGAAATAATTGCTGAAAGCTTCCGGATGTGAAGCAACATAATCACTAGGAGCGATGACACGGAGTGGGTTGCCGCTTGAGTCGACCAGGCATAGGTCTCCCCACGGTTGTCCATCTTGTGCGCTCTGTGCTTCCAACAGAGAGCAGATGTCAGCAACAGCGTTTGGTTGCAGACCCCTTGCAGATTGCGTACTGCCGTCTCCAGCCAGCAAAGACATGCCCAAAACAAGACCGACAAAGTCAACGTAGCTAATATTGGCGAACAGTCCGCCAACTTCCGTGTTCGTCAGCTCCACAAAGCCCCACGATATGGCGGCACTCGGATCAGATGGGTTGACCGCGGACGGCTCGACGAGAGACGGGCCTTGTGTAGCAGACGAATATACCGTAAAGAACTCGAGGTTACCGGCAGCGAACCACACTCGGGCTGAAGAAGAAGCGTGTCAGCTGATCGTCTTGCAAATGAGGATGCAATATGGGCTCATACCTGCCGAGATATAGCTGGGTAAGGCGATTTGAGTGGTACTGCCTTTTGCGCCGTTCAGAGCAATGGCGACATTGACATTGATTGGCTGAGGTGCACTCATGGCTGGGTCGCATGTTGGGTAGTACCTGAGACGCGGAGGAGTCGCTGTCAACGAAGTCTACACAGCCCAGTGCGTTGCACTCACCATTGGCCATCTGGTTGCAGCATGACTAGCTGGCCGCCGCTGTTCAAGCCTGTGACGTACGCGTTGACGGCTCCTCCGAGATTGTTAACAAGCGAGAGAGGCAATTGTCCAGGCGACAGTGCGACTTTCTCCGCGATTTGGACTGACGATACGGTTGTCGTAGAGTTGGCGGGGCCTGCTCGTGTAGCGTTCAGTGTATTCTGACTATTGATGATGATATCGTTGGCATCACCGGGATGTACTTTAACAACAGGAAGCGCTGATACCCCACCAAGGAGTGCGCTTGCCGATGATATAATGGTGAATAAGATGCTGCGCATGTTGTTTGTAATCCGTATTTTACTGTGTTGAAAGGTAGTGACTGTCGTGGAACGAATGTAAAGACCGAAAGGAATAGAAAAGACAGACTGATAGCGAAAACTATGTGCAAGTAGAAAGTGGAAGACCACTGATCAAGACCTCTTATACTCTCGGTGCAGTCCTTTGCTTGTTCCCAGGCGCTTTCTTGGACCACTGTTTCGTTGCCACGGTCGCAGCATACTGGCCAACACTTCCAGGTGTAGGTGGAGCATATTGTGGACAGCATGTCCACATATGGGCTAGAAGAGGTGTTGGCAACTCGAGCGGAAATGCCATTGGAGAGAGGCGCTTCAATAATAATCTCCGCTACCTACCATCAAGAACAGATCGTATGCAGAAGATCAATTAAGGTTTGGGGAGTCCGCCTGTAGGAGCATTTAGAGCAGCGGCCCACCGGTAGACGCGGCACGTGGTTATGTATCGGATTGCTATGAAGTCGAGCGGTTTATCACAGATCCTTGTGCGTGGTTTTCATGTTAGACCAGCGGTGAAGGAGATCATTCCATGAATTGCTTTGTCCGTAGTGGCAAATGGCCCCCACACGGCGTATATCGTTCAAGCATGGCCAGCGTCGGTGGGTGGTGAAGCCTTCTTGGTCACAAGTGTTTGGGCTCCAGGCGATCGACAGCGGAAGGGTCAAAGTGTTGGAGGATTGACGAAGCTCTTTGTGCGTCTGATTTGACGAAGGATGAGATGAGGTCGTCGGGAACAGCCGCAGCTAAGCCAAGACCGATAGCCGAGGCAAGAGGTCCAACAACGACCATACCACCGTTCGCACAACAACATCAGACCTTCTGGATGCCATCCATTACAGTCGCTCTCAAATCAGTCGCCATGAAGTCTCTCTGGACTTGGTCAAATTCCGGATCAAATTCCTCATACCTCAGCAGACCATCTGATGGGATAGAGTACCAGGCCGGCTTTCTGCTGATCCAGATGTGCATGCCTGGAGAAGGCAGGGTTTCGTGCCCAGAACTCACGCTTCCGGCAGCGACATGCGTCTTTTCAGGGTAACAATGGTATTGGATCGTCATCGTCGAGCCGCACTTCTCGCAACAAGCTCGGGTGGCAAGGTCGTTGACGACGAAAGACCTTATCGGACCCTGCCATGCCAGCGCGGCTTTGAGTATGCCTATCCATGCCACGAAAGGACCTCCGCCGATCTGCTGGCAGATCTTGCAATAGCAGAAATCCAGATGCTCGGCCGAAGCAGTGGATCTATACGACACAGATCCACAAGCACACTGTCCTTCGAGCTTGACGGAATTGCTTGCCATATTGAGATTGACTGCAGGATGACACACTGGTCGGCCGTGCTGATCTCAACGTCCACGTCGTACCACAGTGGATCCTAGTGTGCAAGTGGTGAGAGTGGTTCGTGACTGTGGACACCTCACAAATATGCTCACTGCAGGTGCTTTGTTGATGTCACAAATGAAGAGCTTGATCGCCATGCGTGAGTAAACGTAAGCTAAGGCGTGCTTAGGGCCGCTCGAAGCTTGGCGGTCGAAGTTGCCGGGTATGGGAGTTCTGATGTCTTACTCAATCTAACTTGTAGTGAGCCCTAGCGCCAGGACAAGACCAAATCCCGTGCGAGGCTTACGCATAACTTCCGGAATTGCAACGCCGATCCCTCAGGGCACACCCAGGCGATGCAAGGGTACAGCCGAGACAATTTAGCTCCATGCAAGTACCATTCAAATATCAAGCAGTCGGTGCAGCAGCAGCCGATGTAACTTACTCCCTCCAAGGCGCACGCGAAGCTACCGAGCATGTCATCAGTTACAGCACATCATTCAGGCATTTGCGAGATATACCAATTATATACGGGTAACCTGCTCGCGTCCCATCTTCTCGTAGAGTTCGATGCAGGTGATTTTACGGAAGATAGCAATGCTTTTAGCGATCACTCGTTTGTTGTCGACACGATATCGTAAAATTTCACCGCTTTCTGCTGTAATGTACAGACCGGCTGGAGCGCTTGTGTGGTGGCAATCCCTTAAGCGATGGTATATGTACATGGTTCATTACAGAAGTGCTGTGGTGTTCAACACTGGGTATCAAACGCTCGAAAATTGGCCAGTTTGAACGGGCTGTGCGCTCGCCGACGGTCGTGGAGGCGGTGGCATCTCAGAACGTGTATCATAGTTCCATTGCCGAAAGCTGGCTAGCCCAGGTGGTGCGGCGTTCGATATGTTGGAAACTTTGCGTTGTGGCTCCATGTGCATGAGTCGAGCGCCAGGGAAAGAGCGACTGTCTTCACTAGGACGACTGGCAATGAAAGTTTCCGATGATCGTCGCTTGGATACTGGGTTTTGCTGTGGAGGTGAGTCCCGATCATGCGCCGAGCCCATAGAGCCATGGTCGGATGGCGGAGATGCACCAGGTCGACCGATGTGGCCATGTTGAGTCGTGTAAGGCGACTGCACGTGGCGGTATGGTGATGCATGGGTGTACGAGTGATGTGCTTCTGGTGGCGAAACACTCTGCCGTCTGGCTGCCGAATACACCGGAGCATACGTCGAAGCCTGGAATTGGAACGTCGGCAAAGGCGCCGGTGCAGGACCCAGAGCCTTGACTAGCTCTTCGGGGGAGGAGGTCGAGTGTTGCACGTTGATGCCCAATTCCTCCGGGCCTGGCGAGACCGCGCGACCTGCACTTGTCATCTCTGCCATACTCGGCCCCGTAGCAGATGTAGGCGTTGGCAGACCAGGTCTTGACTTGGTTGCAAGCTTGGGTGGTGATTTTGCAGTAGACACCACAATCGGTGGGCCCGTGCGAAACGAGCTTGGCTGGGCTCCTGGTAGTAGAGCGATTGGGGCTGGACCTCGAGTGTTCGAGTCCGGGACAGCATTGCCCTGTTCGGGACTGAGAGACTTCGCAGTGCCAAGAGCCTTGTTGATCGTCTGCGCCACCTCACTGCTCTTTTGCAGAACGCCGCGCGAGTGCTCACTGAGCTCCCCAGTCTTACGTTGTGCTTCTTGCAACGCAAGAGTGAGGCCCTTGATCTTGGCCTTCAATTGGCTAATCTCGCGATTCAGGTCAGTCACATCGCTGCCAGCGATAAGTGTTACCGGTAAGGTTTGAGGCTGCTCCACACTGCTCGAACTAGGCAGCGTGGCCGCCACGTTTCCACGGATGGTGACAGGGCTCCGGCTCCTGCCCTTTACTTCGCTTTCCAATCCCATTGCTCGCCGCTTGAGGGCGTCGCGCTCCTCAACAAGATTCTGGCGTTCTACGGCAAGCTTGCCCTGGAGACGGCTGCTCATATCAAGCATCCGACTCCACTGTTCCTTTTCTTTGGCTCCTTCAGCACGTTCACTCTCGCGCTTTTTCTCACTATCCTCGAGCTGCTGCTCGAGGTTCTTGACTTGCTCCGTCAATTCCTCGTTCCGTCCAGTCAGGTCGTTGACCTCTTGCTCCGACACAGTGGTCTTTTTCTCAATGGTCTGGCTCTTGACCCGTTCCCGCTGAAGCTTCTGCAGGAGGCCCGAGTATTCAGACTGTAGAGTCTGGAGTGACAGTGACTTGAGCGTGACTTGGTGCTGTAGATCGGCTATGTGTGCCGATGTCACAGAGTTGGTCGAGGCCGTGTGAATCGATGCTGATGCCTGGTACGACAACGCTGGCGAACCGGGGTGCCCGGTTGGCGGATTCAACGACGGAGCAACCGATTGTGGATACGCAAGGGATGAAGGGGACGGCAGTGGACGTAGACCTCGTCCCGCTAGACTAGGTGACGCCGTCCTTGGGTATGCTGAATGCGGAGCGGAGCCTATTGCCTGGGGCGAGTACATATTTCGAGGAGGGAAGTCTATTGATGCTCTGCGGTCGTAGATTGCGCTCGATGGTCCGAACTCGGGGGAGTCTCCAGAGCGCACACGCTTCGATGCAGGGTAGTCATTGCTCTCCCAACCTGCCTGACGCTTCAGAGAGCTGCCAGGAGAGCCTGGTCGTGAGAGCATGCCTGTTGGGGCCGGCGGATGCGGGAAGAAATACGCTGGTTGTTGGACTCGCCGAGCAGCATCTAACATATCCTGTTTGGCAGTCCCCAGTCGCTCCAGAACCCACTGCGCAGTGCGTACGGGACTGTCGACAGGAAAGTCCATCTTCTGTTCATACCTATCAGCAAGTCGGCGGGTTCGTCGTCATAGACTTTGACTTACTCTAATTACAGCTTTGTTACAGTAAGTCTGAACGTTCTCGTCGAGCTCGGCTGCGGCGATGGCTACTTCACGCACCATTGGGTTCAGTTTCGAACAGAGATAGCACGATAAGCGGGCTGCCATCGGCGCAATTTCTGGTCCATCGACGTCGGCATCGTTCGGTCGAGTTGCATGTTCCTGAAACGATGCAAACGATGGCAGAGATGGTGCCTGTTGAGACGGTGTGTGGACTCCTTGGTGATAGGACTGGCCTTCCGTCTTGACGACAGCGTATGCAGGGGATAGTCTGGGCAAGTCTTCCATACCATCACCTGTCAGTAAATGTAGCGAAGGGAACAGCATTGCGATGTTGAATGGATGTGGAAGGCGGTGAGGTAGTATGTGCAGGGACAAGCAGGATTTGTACGAACCTTGCGATTGTGGTATATGGAGCGTGAGTGGGGCATCGGCGGTCATGGTTAACGTGCTCCCACGACGATCGTCAGCCTGTAAGCTTCGCCAAGCCGGTAGCGCATGATGAGGTGAAGTGTCCGTTAGCTGCTGCGGACCGTGCTTGCCACCTGGAGCCGGAGTGTGGCGTTCGTGAGACCCATTGGAGTAATAAGTCGCCTCGTTGTGAGGCTCAGCCAGCGACGACCTTCGTTCATGGCTCCAGGTGTGAGAGTCGCGCGCGTAGTGATCGAGGATGGCACTCTGCGTTGCTGGATTGACGGCTGTCGGCGCTGAGATGGGCAGAGGCCTTGGTTGGTCGTATTGTGAGCGTCTGCCAACATCTCGCCATGCCGCTGTGTCCCAAGCTGAACCGGAACTCATAGTTGCTGTATGCGAACAATGTCAGGCCGACAGGTCCCCTAACCCTTACAAAGGAACATCAGTCAACGAGCGGCTGTCGAATGCGAGTACGCGCACAATAAGCAACACAAAGGGCCAGGAATACATTGGACGAGCGTGAGAGTCGGGTCAGGATGAAGGATGGGAATCAATGGAGTCATGAGTACGCGTAGCAAACCGTCGCACGGAGTTATCCATTCATCGATGTCCGAGAGGATGGCCGCCAAATGCGGTAGCAGCGCTAGGCGAACGCTGACTTCACTCGCCAAGAAACACTCGAGTATCGAGCCGTGATGGGCGGGCGCAGGGGCTGCAAATGAGGAGTGTAGCGCGGCGGAGGGCCAGTCCGAGGCACGCATGCAAGACCCTCGACTTGGAGCGGGACCGCGGTTGCGGTTGCGGGTTATGCATGCATGTCAGATAGAGCGTGGCCTGCGTCAAGGTTGAAGCGTGAGACCGAGTTGGGGCTACTACTACTGTACGAGCTGCGACATCCGCTGTGCGTGGCACCACCAACCTTAGTCAGTCAGGCGCGCTTTGCATGGCTCGCCACAACTGACACGAGGTAGGTACAGTCGACTTCGAGGGACTGGAACATGTTGGCGAAACCCTACATCCACTTGGCAGGAGATCCATTTGACCGGGCTCGGTTCGCAGGGGTTTCAGCGCTCTGATTTCCAGACGCTTTGTCATGCGTTCGGGCAAGTCATCAGCCAGCCCAGGAAGAAGTCATCCTTCGATGCTGTGACTGGACAGATCAGACATCGGCTCATCGTCGGCGATGCTTGCTTGGCGCATGCCTATTCGGCCATTGCACACTGGCTGCATTTGGGTAAACATCCGGGATACCTCTTGACTAATCAGCCAGACCCAGGCGTCCAAGGCGATGGAGGCTGCTCGTCGAGGGGAACGTCACTTCCTCCCACCGATGATCATAGCGTCGTCTGCAACGATCGTTACGCCTTCAGGCTCACACAGCCGGAGCTGTTACGTGAAAGTCGTCGCAACATCACAAGAGAGTGCCTCGGCTTTGCGCAAACTTCGATACGGCAGATCATGTATGCGGTGGGGTGATGGAGCAGTAATCGATCCGACGGCTTACACATCGCCAGGATGTCTTGGCCTGCTCATTCTCACGTGCGTCAACGCTAACCGTTACAACACTCCACAGCGCACAGCGGGTGGCGTCGTTCGGTCGATCACTGCTCTTCGTCCCCCATCGATCTTGGCGAAGGATATCCCTCCTCGTATTAGGGCTCGCTAAAGATCTTGATCGGCCGCATACACCTGCATGAGGTACACGAGGGCGCATCGCTTTCCCTCATGGCAAATCTCCGGCGAGGGTGGTGTGATATCTGACAGGCCCAGAATCCGGGCGGCATCCCGCGGCTCGCCATAACCCTCTGGTGTTGCGCCGCTGGTAACTCAGGCATTGTTGCTGGTCGACAAGCCTGACATGACGACTCACGTCGCCCGGATTCGAACATAAAAGCTGACATCGGTGGAGAGCTGACCTGACGTATAGCGGATCGGGACTACGTCCGAACTCAGTAAAACTGGATAGCTATGCGTTTCAGTGGTAACTTCCGATGGACCTCACGTATAGCATAATCAGGATGGTCTCCGAGACGAGTGAGACGCCGCAGATTGTGCTCGGAGAATTATAGTTCGGGGTGACCGAGATCATCATCGTACCCGTCTGACAGCGTAGGTCCCGCCGCCACTTCCGCCGGCTCGTTTCCGTCGCCACCGTCAGCATCCTGAACACCGCCCATGTGGTAACCACCGCCCCTCCCGCCTTCGTGGCGCCTGGGGCAAGCGGATGGAGGAGGATGACTGCTCGACCGCGTTGACGCATTGCGTTCGGCGTCCAAATCTCACCTGACGGACCCGAATGTTCCAGCCCGGATCCTGGAGGGGGTGGTAAATGTACAGGCCACCCACCGTAAGCAGACGAATTGGGACAATGCTTCGTCGCTCATGGGGAAGGCACCGCGAAGACCACGAGATGCCCGAGCTACTCCTCATCGAGCAGTTGCTTTTGCCCGGAGGATCGCAAGCTCAATACGCCATGTCCAGTCATCTCTCACTTCGATTCTCCTCGACTCATACTATCTTGCCCTACCTCGCCGCTGATACGCACAGATCCATCATCGTCCTCCATACAACTCATTGGCGGGGTTATACGGATGGAAGTCTTGGAACCTGGAAATGCCAGAAGAGGAAAAAGGTATGATTTGTGGCATCGAGCGCGACATATCTTGTCCACGCTGTTGGTCGCAAAGCTCATATAAATACAGCACACCACTCACAGGATGGCATCGTCAGCGAAAGCCAGGAATGGTACCATTGATAATCTGCTGCGGCTTTTCTTTACGACGCAGCGCAGAGACATCGTGTCATCCAGGCCCACCACCGCCCATCTGCCTTTTAATCAGTAGAGGCTTCAAAGGACATGACACTGTCGGCATGTTTGACTTCAATTTAGTGGTGCACTGATTTTCACATTGCATTTTTTGTACAGTGGACATTCTGAGGGGCGCTGGAATAGCGGGCTACTCGAAGAGCAAGACAATAACGGTGTGAATACTCATGTCAAACGAGTCTCAAGTACACTTGTTGAAGCATTCTGCGTACCGCGAGTGTTCGAAGCGCGAAAAAGACATGGGATGGTGATGCATCGCCAGAGAACCAGTGGAGTTCGGCAGATGTGCTGTCATGCAGGAGTGCAGTAAAAGCTTCTTTGCGTGTCTGGCATGCGTAGAGTTGTGATGGCGCTCGATTGCTTCAGCTCAACAGTGTACGCTCAGGTATAGAGCGCTTGGAGGAGTTAACGAGAGTCATCGCGACATCCTCTTGCCAAGAGATGTAGCATTAACGCGCTCAAAACGCAAACTCAAAGTTGCTCAAATAAGTGCGGTGACTGCGTGGAGCAAGATATAATGGTCCGCCAGCTACGTTAACCGTTGACGAGAGCACACCTTGTTACTTTGTATTGAAAGATGACTGAGTCGAAGCTCGTTCAATTAAAGCACTCGAGGTCTAAATACCAAGTATACCAAGCTTCACCTCGGACACCGCAAACGACCACCAACGCAATGGATCCAGAAAAGCAAGCCGGCCCGGATAACTTCTACTCAGGCAGCGCGTACGATGCCGAGAAGGTGGATCAGCAGCCCCAGCACAAAGGCAAGCTGGCTGCCATCAAGGTCTTGCGCGGCGTTCAATACGCCACCCTGATCGTGTCGTTAGCGTTCATATGCTGTGCCGTCGATCGCAACATTCTGGCACCAGGTGTCACAGCAGACGAGAAAGCTCTCTGTGCTTCGGTGAGTTCCAAAACAAGCCAAACGTCGATATACTCTGCTGACGCCTTGTGCATCGGGCAGGTCGTAATCTCCCTCACGATCTTGTTGTATCACATGAGCTTCCTCCACCACAGCTTGGTCGCGGGCACTCTCGATGCCGTTGCCGCGGTTCTCCTGTTCGCAACATTCGTGTATGCTGCGTACAATAGTTCCAGCGGCAAGGGTGTGTGCGGTGGCCGGCTCAAATCGGCCATTGGGATAACCGCCGAGGTTGCGAAAGGTTGGGCGTCGCCACTGTGTTTGCTGGTGTTGCGTTTGGCACGTTCGTGGCAAGTGCCATATTAGCTTTCGTGAGCTGAGTTGCTGTGGACTTGATATCAACCTAGGCAGCGCAAGCATTGAAGAACGAGTACGGCTCCGACTTCCCTTGACAATTTACACGTAGCAAGCAGAGGACTGCAATGCAAGTAGGAATAGCAATATGAGTATGATGTTGACCTTCGAGAGCGATGAACCGGTCCAGAAGTGGGCACTTTACAGTATCTTAATGACCTGGCGCGAAGCTCGAGACCGGCGTCCGAGCGTGGCGCCACCAGAATGTCAAACACGAAACGTGAAACGTCCGAGCTTTGTATAAGGCATTGTCAATTTGTAGCCACTCAATGTACATGTCGACTTTGTTGTCTGCCCTGGCGCATGCTTCGAGTCTCGGGATTGCCAGAGAAGCGATCTTCGGGAAGGCAGGCTTGTTGCGTGAACATGGCGTTGTTGTGGTCATGGCCGGATTAAGACGTAGAACAGGTCGCGCTGCGGCGGCCTGCATCACAACATCTGCACGCGATATGTTCGCGTCGCTTGTCCTTGTGACATGTCGTATGTTCTCTCATCCCTCTCGTGACGCATCCGGCGAGACCTGAACACTTCACCAACGTGTTCTTGGCTTCTTGTTCTTCACTTAGGTTTGTTGTGGAGGCAAGGTTCAAGCCGCAGATTGACTTCAAGCGGTCGCAAAGCGCACGGTCCTCTCGCGGAAGCGCAACCTCGCCTGTCAACACTCGTCGACCTCACAACATCACCAACCGCAGACTCGCATCCACATATTCCTAATACACATTCGCTGCGACTCTCGCTGGCCATGCGACTTTGCGGAAGAGAGTGTAGCTGCAGTTCGACAGCTTGAGGGCGCAAGGTGTGGCCAAACCAGGGGTTGTGGACACCGGAAGCGCATAGCAACAGCTTTGAACGGCGCAATCTCTACACGCAAGGCCATCACGACGCCATACGACTTTGTGCGACGGATCAGGACCTTTTGCGCACTGCGCAACCACCCAATATCCGCCAACTCTCGCTCTTACATCCACAAATCTTGACAACCATGGCCGACACCACGAACGACCAGATGCAGGTGCAGGACACTCACACACCTCCGTTAATACCACCGCCGAGAAGCAAGACACCACCCACAGTCATTGGAAAGCGGACACACAGCGAGAGGCTCGCAGATGCCTCACACCGAACCAGCAGCGAGCCGGTCAGCGCGATAGCTCTGAACAAGGCATTGCAGCATGTGGAAGAAGCCGGGCGGCCACGGAGCTTGACGCCAACAGGTAGTCCAAGTAGGAAGCGGCAGAAGATGCAGGGTGCAGGTGGCGGCGACCGTTTCATACCCAATCGAGCTGGACAGGATTTGCAGGCGAGCTACAGTTTGCTACACGATGATGGCTCCCCTGCGACTCCGTCAAGGCACAAGCGAGCGCCTAGTGATATGCATTTCCAGAAGAAGGAGGCGAACCGGACGTACTCCAACCTGCTGCGTTCCGAGATGTTCGACAGCGAGGTGCCACAGATGATACCGCAGCATCACGAAAGCGCTGATGGAAGAGCGAACACACCACCCGTTGTCGGCTCAGTGCTGTCTGGACCGAACCTCACTCCGTCGACACCACACAAGAATCTCTTCTCTTACGGCGGCAACCCCACACCTTCACTTACACCTCGCTCGACATCGCGCAGTGAGCGAGGTCCAAACATCAACGCGCGCTCCGAAATCTATAGTCTCTCACCCGTCAAGCACTCGTCTCAAACCATGCTCCTCTCACCTCGAAAAACGCCTCGAGCAGTCAGCAAAGTCCCATACAAGGTACTGGACGCGCCCGAGCTGCAAGACGATTTTTACCTGAACCTTGTTGATTGGGGCTCCAACGACATCCTGGCCGTTGGACTTGGACCAGCCGTATACCTCTGGTCACGTGAAACCGGAAAAGTGAACGAGCTCTGCCGTCTCGACCTCGATACCGTCACTTCCGTGAACTGGATACAGCGCGGCTCACACCTTGCCATCGGCACTGCCAAAGGGTTGCTTTTGATCTACGACACGGTCGCTGAGCGACGGTTGCGCACCATGACTGGCCATACAGCGCGGATTAGTAGTCTAGCCTGGAATGCCCACATCTTGTCTACCGGGTCTCGGGACCGCTCGATATTACATCGAGACGTGAGGCTACCTGCTCAATTCCTCCGGCGTCTGACAGGACACAAACAGGAAGTGTGCGGTCTGAAATGGAATCCGGAGACTGAGCAGTTGGCCTCGGGTGGCAACGACAATAAGATTTTCGTTTGGGACAAGATGGACGAGCGATGGTTACATCGCTGGGGAGAGCAGGAAGGCGGGCATAAAGCGGCTGTCAAAGCGATAGCGTGGAGTCCGCATCAGCGTGGTTTGTTAGCAAGTGGCGGTGGAACGGCGGATCGGTGCATCAAATTCTGGAACACGATCGCGCAATCACAGTCACATGGCTCTGGATCGGCGACTATGAGCGGCTTTCCGCCGGATACCGCGAGTTCAACATCGATGAATCTTGGACTTGGCCTGTCTTCCGCGACTTCACCGATAGTAGCGGAGTACCCACCTAGCCCTGCGCACAGCGCGTCACCCATCAACCCTTATCTCATACGCTCCCACGACACAGGCAGCCAGGTGTGTAATCTGCTCTTCTCGAACCTCACATCGGAACTCGTGTCCACGCACGGATACAGCCAGCATGCTATCAATGTCTGGAAGTATCCGTCCATGACTCCAGTGGTCAGTCTTACCGGACATACCTTTAGGGTTCTGTATCTAGCCATGTCACCGGATGGTGCCGTGATAGTTACCGGAGCTGGTGACGAGACGTTGAGATTCTGGGACGTGTTTGGAAAGAAGAAAGGCGAGGGTGGGCCGAGCTCGCGAGGGGGCATTGTGGGCGAATGGGGTGTGATTAGATGATGATATGAAGTGCTTTGCTTGCCTTTTAATGTTTCGGGGCAGCGAAGGCGCAGGTGGGCGTTCTTGTGAGCCTTGGGTTGCCGTTGAACCAAATCACGAGTCTATAGAGCCTTGGCTGGCGAATAGCACGATTCACGCCCATGACAGTTTAAGGCGCACATCTCTTCATTTCGTGGGTATCTTTTCTAAGCATTATATGTGCCACACCATGATGGATCCATCGAATGTAGAGCCTCTTCCGCGATCGTGCCTGAGTAGCGTGATCGCAGCAACAAGGTGGGGTGCAGTGAGTCTTGTAGGAATGCCACGCGGCTAGCTCTCTCTCTCTCAAAAGCACTGCCGGGACGAAAAGTAGCCGAATGATATGGCAAGGCGAAGGCTTCCCCCAATCTGCGCGCAGCAAGTACGCTAAGGGCAGCTTCGAGCGGCGTTATTGATCTTATCTTCGTACCTTAGCAGCCGGATCACCGCTTCGCCTGCTGCACGAAGGTGGCAAAGAACTTGCGGAAGTTCAGGACCTCGCCTGCAATGCTGATCATGTATGATCTGACAGCTTCAGGATTCGCTCCAAGCCCTTCAAGCTCTCTCTGTAGCTGATCTCGATACTGCGTCTTTCGAATGATAGTCCATTGCAGTGCACCAGCCTCCTGCAGCACTGATCGCATCTGCGCATCCTGCGGGTTGCCTCCCGGTGCCGCAACTAGCTTCCATGGCAAGGGAGCAAATTGCGCAAGCACAAAGCTATCGAAGCCTGGCAGCGAGGGCGCAGGTGTCGCATCGGCACTCGTCAGGTCTGGTCCACCCCAAATGCTAGTCATCTTCCCGAGAGCGCTGAATGCTAGACGAGCTGACTGCGGATCGGTATGGTCGCATGCGAAGCGTGTAAGAGTACTCAGAAAGCTGTCGAATGTGCCTTGGTTCGCGGGGGAGATAAGAACAGAAGCCAGATCGTTGTTCAATATCATGAGGATGAAGTTGAGGTACTGTTGCTTCAGCTCTTTCAGCTGGACCTCGTCATCCGTGCCGGCCGTTGGCTGTGCGAGGCCAGCAAAGACTTGTTGCAGCAGAGGCGTGAGCAGCTGATCGAGAATAGAAGATATCTCGGTCTTGAAGCCGTAGACGACCTGACCGAGCGTGCGAAGAAACATGGCCATCTCGTCGTTGGAAGAAGCTGACGATAGCAGGCCGTCGATCCAACGTGGTAGTTGGTTCAGGATGCGTGCGCCCAAGACCCCAAGATACCGCGAGAACGCGTTGCGCGCGGCATTCCGGACATCGAAAGATTGCTTCAATGATTCGAGTGCGGTAATTGTTGCTTCGCTGGCATTCATGAACTCACTCGAGACCTCATCTGGTGGCGGATGACCGGCCTTGACACCTGGCATCCAGTCTGAGAAGCCGTAGGCGAGGCTACCGAAGGCCATGATTACATGATGGACCTGCAATACAGCCCTGCTGTCGCCACTTTTGGCTGCAGGTAGATGTCGCTGCAGGTCGGCTGCTAGCGGCTCGATGACCGATTTTGCTATGGCGACTTTCGTGTCAATTTGCACCGCGGAAGTAGATGCCACGGTGCCTACTGCCTCAAACAGGAAGAGCTGGCTCGTGAAGGCAGCGTTGGCCGACTGCCCGTCATCATCTGAGGATATGTCCTCCTCGTCGCGGTCCTCTGGGAGCTCAGCCTTGATCGTGAGCAGATCACTGACAGCTTGGAACACATTTTGAGCAAGATGTGCCAGCTGTGAGCGCAAGTGCCGGACATAGCGTTGGAAGAGATACCATGATCGCAATCGCACCTTGTCATGACCGCTGTGCACGAAGCGTACGAAGCTCTCGAGAACCTTCGCGATCTTATCGGTGTTGTGTTCAAAGAACTGCACATATCTTACGCAGATCTCCATGTACTGCAGCTGGACTGCCGGGTGTGGGTAGTTGGCCAGGTCTGCATCTACCATTTTCACCAGCATCTCTGTGAGGTTCTGTGAAGCTGCGGATGATGGCACCGTTTTCTGGTACATGCCGCCGTTCTTGATGGCTAGCTCACCGAAGAGGTACATCTCGTACAAGGCAAGATCCAGGTCCCGCCAATTAGGCTTGTCATTGGAGTCGAGGCGGGAGAAAGTGTTGGCGACGACGTTTGTCAACACTTCGATGTACAGTGGCTCGTCGATAGCGGCGATGGTCTGCTGCAGAATGTGCAGGCGCTTCCTGAGGTCCTGGAATTCGGCCTCATCTGTTGCGTCTTCATCGTCACCCCAAGTGGCCGTCTCGTCGTACTTCATTTTGGCGACGATAGCGTCTAGTATAGGCCGTAACATGCCAGCGTATTGTGATGGCGCCGCGATCTGCGCTTTGATGTTCTTTCTCAGCATAGTGAGTACATCAGTCAGTGATGGGATGACAGCCGAGCAGATCTCATCATACTCGTCAGAGAAGAGACGGAGCAAGAACGGCATGAAGGCCTGTAATAACTGTTCCGCGCTTGATCGCGTCTGCTGTTCGGTATCATTGGCATCGAGTACCTTAACGATGTCGAAGACTACGTTATTCACAAGCTTCGCTAGCGTCTCCGCCAGATCGGTGTCGTAATCTGGAGTGTTTCGCATTTGTGACAATGCCGGAGCTGCGAGCAATTGGCCCACCATGGATTCCAGGTTGAGATACCTGATAAGCTGGACTTTGTCGTTCGCCGACATCTTCTTACCCACGGTCTCGGTGAATGTATCGATGGCTGCGTCTCTCGCCCTGCCTTCTTTGCTGTCCGCCTCGAAGTTCCCTTGCTGCCCGGCTAGTTCGAGCAAGGCGCCCTGCACCGAGCCATCAAGCATCACACTCACATCGATCCAGCTGACCCACTTCGCCATGGTTCGGAGACACATCTCAGTGATGGATAAGTCGATCTGCCGCCACCGCGACAATATCTCCTGCCAAGTGGCTATGATCTTGCCGACATCTCGAGCACGGATCAGGTCCTTCAGCTCGTTGTGCCTCTTCTGCTCATCTGGACTCCGCGGGATCATAACATCTGCGATCTCGTCATGAACAGAGCCAACGATTCGAAGGTATATCACGGTAGCTGCCGGGTTACTCGTGCCGACGTCAGAGCCACTTCCAGCTAGGTTTCGGAAGTCGTCGAAAAAGCTGGGCCACTCTGCAGCATACAGAGATGTGAAGAGATACGTGACCGTTTGCGTGAGCTTGTTCTGGATTCCTGGACTGTCCAGGTTGGTCGAACCGGGTGTATACCACTGCCGCACATATCCAAGCAGGTTCTCTTTGACGTAGACCAGATTTTGCTGATCTAATCGTTGGGTCTGCACGGCATTGTTCACCACCTCCAAGCATACCAGTCTCACAACCTCATCCGGTGCTGGCGTTCGAGTGAACAGTGTCAAGCATGTCTGCCACCCATTTGCATCCTCTCGTAATTGATGTAGGAAGGTATATGCCGCCGATTTTGTCTGTTGATCTGTCCGTGGATCAAACGCGAGTTGAATCGCCTGCTCTACTTGAGCGTCCATGCTTGATAAGTATGTTCAGTTCTGCACTCGCAGCATGCGACCATGCCGCAACTCCCGCTCCTGCTATTGAGTCATATTGCAACGGAGCGGTGACAGCGGATGTAGAAGGTGTCGTGTGTGTGGAGTTGGTCGTTGGCTGGTTGGGTTGATCGATTGCTGTGATGGCTGAGGGTGTCACGTTTGGTGTAATTGACGCAGGGTGAAGTTGTTGATTCGTGTTGGAGTGATGTCTCGTGACGAAGATGCAGTCGGCGATGTCAAAACAAGCCCACTAGTGGGGCACATATGAGTGCCAAGACGAGGGCAGCGAGCACGATACTAGTCAGTGAAGACAAGGAAACGAACATGTACAGGGATGAAGTCTCAGTATGGTCTTCATTACGCCCAGTGTAGATTACAATATGTGCATTTATCTCGCATCAGGAGCACTAACAAACCGGTCCCCAAGCTGCGCCGTAGAACCAGCAGCTTGACTTGGCTCAGCTCCACCGTTGAGCTGCGTGAATGCCACCGTCCTGGGCGTCATGGGGTTCAGCCCATTTAGCCCGGCACCCTTGACACCAAAACCCGGCGTATTCGGAGTCTTGGGCAAGTTCAAGAACATCTGCCGATTTCGTTCCCAGATTTCTTCTCGCGTGAGCTCGGTCTCGGGACTGTATTCGCTGACGCGCTTGAGCTCAATATCGGAGTCCTTGTTGGCCTTACGCGCGGCTTTCTCGGCTGGAGTGGGCCACATGGAGTAGACGGACCAGATGAGGTAGCATGAGAACAACGCGCTACGATAGAGATCAGCTCGGTATGGAGTGTGGCAGACAAGCAAAGGCGAGCTTACATCATGACGCATGTTACTGCAAATACACCCCTCGCTTGCATGCAGAAACCATGGTTCGCCGGATCTGCGTACGAGCAGCCTTTGCTCAGGTACCACGGCAGTCCAGATATGATGCGATCCGGGTCGCTATGATCCGGCCTTGTTTGATTGCTTAGGCTCACTGCGTACAGTGCCACTTCTGCGAGACTAAAGACAACGCTGATGATCGGGAGAAATATGTGGAGGACATATAGCGTGCTCTTAGCTAGGAGGATGAACATTGATAGCACAGCAATGGCAATATTGTATTGTACCAATCTACGTCGGGTCAGTCAAGATACCTCACGTCGCGTCTCAAGTGGAATCAAGCGTACCGGGAGCTCCAGATCATTGGGGTATGTGCCGGCTTGTAATTCGCAAGGGCGTATAGGATGCTATTCGGCGCGCTGTTGAACCCCTTGTCGTACCCATTTTGCCATAGTTTCGTCCGATATGTGTTCGGGTCTCCAAGCGAAGAGTGCAAACGTCAGCCACGGTCCACGCAGCTTGCCAAGGATCACCGAGTTGCTTGCTTACCTGCCAGCCCGTATAGTGCAAGGCACGCGATCGTCAATGGAAACTCGAGAACTAGGAGAGCGACGAGGACCTTCGGTATTCGCCAGCGGCGCGTGATGAAGAACCTCGCCATCCTGATTGTGTGTCCTCTCCCGGTTCCCTCAAGCCTCCATCAAGTTTGCTGGTCTTCTGTCTAATTCCTTAACCCACGCTCGAGTCGCAAAGCTTCCTAGTCCAGTTCCAAGCTCCTGTTCGCTACTACACCGCTGAGCCTGGTTTATCCGTGCTGTTATTGCTGGCGACCAGGTCCCTTGATACCAGCGCAAACAGCGGCGTGGACAGCAGATAACGGCCAGATCTCACAGGATGATGTGGCTCCGCCTCCACCTTGTGCGCCGCGCTGACAGTCATCACTGCAGCCATGTTGGCTACGTGCAGACGCAGCGCTAAGCCTTGAGCTGTGATTCCTTCGACGAAAGAGCCAATCATGTTCCTTAAAGTCGCCAAGGTATCACAACGGCGGAAGGAGCCATCGTGGCGCGGCGGCTCCTATAAGGCTGTCGAGTGTCCTCCAAGGCCTGGACAACATTGCATACATTATAAAGCTTTATAAGAAGCGAGCAGGATCCTCGAGGTCAACAGATGGGAAACGTTGTGAAGAGAGAATTTTGACATCTCCGCATCCATTTTCACTCACGAGGCAGTACACGGCCCACAAACACAACTGACAATATCGTACGCAAAATTCCTCCAGGACTCCCGATCACTGTCGCACGTTGGCATACGCCCAGTCGCCCCAGATAGGACTCAGCCAACCCATCACGGCCGCCCAAAGTTGTGACTCTGCCCCAATACTGCAATGCTCACCTGCGCCAAGGCTGGTATTGAACTGATGGAGGTACGTCAAAGCCACGCCATTTGGTCTGCCCGTGGTCAACTTCTCATACGCGATTTCTGGCTGCGTTCCAGTCTCGTCGTCGTCTTCACCCTTGGCCAGGAACACCGGCATAGACAAGTTCGCTACGATCTCCGGGCTTACGGTCATCTTACCGAGCCGAGTGAACCATTCGAAAGGCGAAAGGGTATTGAAGGCGAAGAGGCCTTGGCCGATGACCCAGCGGAAATTTGACGGGTACGACGCGTTGTTGACTATGCTCGTCATGACCTCGTCGAACACTTCGGCTTCGCTAGCGTTGAAGAGCTGAACGATCTCGTCCGGGAATAGACCTTCGAAGTCTTGCTGCGCGCTGTACCATCCGTCGATAGAGATGACTGCAGAGAAGCGATCGTCATGGGAGGCGGCCAGAGGCGCGAGGATACCTAAATCCAATGGATTTAAAAGTCAGCGTATGTCTCAAAACGACCCGCATTGCGATATATCTCTCTCGACATCATTGACTGGAGACAGCGAGCTTGGGTCAATAACAGTAGCTCATTGGCACTCGGTACTCTTGAGATGATGTCGCCCACAGTCAAGAGTTCCAACCACCGGTCTGCTTACCTCCGAATGAGATACCCACAAGGGCGAGCCTCTCCATGTCAACATCGGGTCGTGTGGCTAGGTAGTCCACGATAGGTAGCGTAGCCGACCACCAGTCCGTCACGAAGCCAATATTCTGGGTTCTGCGTACGGTTGGCATGCCCGGGCCCTCGTACGTCACACAATTGATCCCACGAGATAAGATCTGATGGCACTGCAAGTGGTAACCCTCTTCTTGCGAGGAGTCATAGCCGCCTCCAACAAGTATAGTTGGAATTGGAGGACCATGGCCTGGGTAAGCGGCGTAAAAGACGCCTATGGCCTGATAGTCGCCGATATCCTCGCTATGCGCCTGCACGACGAATCGTTCTCCGGGTATCTCAAGAAGCGCGTTGGCCTTGTCAAAAGCTACAGTCTGTTGATTCCATAGACTAATCAGACGAGGATCGCTCTGGTTGCCGTGTAGGTAAAAGTCGGCGCCGCGGTAATAAGTGGCCGCGTGATAGTATGCCTCTCGCGCCGACACTGGATCCTTTGTCTTGTCAACTGATTCAGCGAAAGCGTAGGTCTGCTCTGCGACGTAGTAGAACGCTTTGTACACACTCTCGAAGTCTTGGGGGATGATCTGTGTGGCGATACGCAGAACTTCGCCGCTGTTGGCGCCACCCCAATTGGCCAAACTCAAAGCCTCTTCTAGATAGAACGCGATTGAGGGGTCGGCGCTGAGTTGGAAAATTGGTGCGGCGGTAGGCGAGTAGGGTGGCCATGCTGAGGTGGTGTTGGTCACTGCGAGCTTAATCGACGTCAGTATGATCTCGCTCTGGCTGTGCGCGCCGATGCTGATCCTACCGTCAGTCCAACCACGCTGCTGCAGAGCGCCAATGTCTCAGTGGATAACATGATCGTCTGAATGATATGAAAGAACAGGTCAACTCCCGCGCGAATGTGGATTTCGGATGTTTCAAGAGTGCACTATATCCCTGGGCCACTGGAATTATACTTCACCCATCCGACGCAGCAAACCTGCACAACATCCATCATTGATAGCACCAAAGGCCTCGCCTGGATGTGTTGCTCCTCGACAAACAGACGATCTTAGCCGAATCCGCGCCGGTCGCGGTGTCGCGCACCGCGTTTGAGGCTGAGGGGAATCGACAAGTGGTACCACCAGCAAGCATGTGGACCACATTGTCTCTACCATCGCATGGGTTGCTGTGCGTGGGAGTCTTCGTCGCACGGCATACCCATTATGTCAGCAGCGCAACCATGCCTGCTTTCAGGTTAGCGACTCGCAAATATTTCTGCTTGTGGTAGGAGGGTCTCGATCGGGCGCCGGAAGCAGGGCCCGTGTGCCTGGCATTGTGCAGGTACTTTCGAGCCGCATCGCCAATCTTGACACTCCGTATGCCCCGTTGATAGTGACTAGTCAATCGCGTGGTTACAAAGGTTGCGGGGAGTTAAGCAAAGCCGACGGTACACTCACCTGCGCCTTAGCGAGGCTTGTATCCCCGAATTCGCTCAACCAGTCGGCCCCCTTCATCTTGCGGTATTCAAAAATCCAAGCTTTACCATTCCAAATATGCCCGTGAGTTCGTGCGGACATTGGTGTAGATGGTGGGTTGGTAGATTGCCCGGTGGACTACTGGTGGCCGACAACCTGCAGTGGGAGGCACCAGCGACGGCGAGAAGCTATGTCCACTGAGAAGTGACGGTCGTAGCAATCTACGCTCCCCGAAATCCGACTCGCCTCCGAGCAAACGCATAGAGCAACTTGGCAATCTCAGCAAGTGGCAGGATGGCGAACATTCGTTCCCTCTCTGCAGTATATTGTCTACGCAGAGGTCAGACACTGCATTCTGTCAGCATTCACCACCAAGTCACCTGCGAAAAAAGAGGGCTTGTTAGCATTTTTCGGCTCATACTCTGGATGATTACAACGCAGAATCTCGCACTGCCGCTGCCCAGGCACAGGCACGAGCGACCGCATAGAGCTGCGAGGGGTTCAGGGGCATCGATAGGACGGAGATCCTTCTATCGTCCATATCTATATCCATCTGGATATTCAACGTCAAAGCTTCCATCGTCAGCCCAGTCCTGGTCTTTACATAGGTTGATCGAGCCGTCGATGATGGATCTCTGTGTCACCACCTCATTAGGAGCCCGCGTGCTCGGAGATTTGCCTTTGATCATGATTAGCGCCTAGGAGAGGTTGAGTCGACCAGCCCAAGATCTGGTGCATAAGTGGTATTTTATCGGCCGATATTGGAGATTTCGAGGACGCATAGCCAACATACACGCGGGATATGCTGCTCACGGATCGTCAAAACGCCTCATACAGCAACCAATTCGAGGCGTAGCATTTCGCCATCTCCGCTCCACCGCGTGGCCACAGGCTCATATAATGGGCTGCGTGGGAAAAGAGCGTACGCGACAGTGGGATGTCGAGAGTCGCCCTCGTGTACAGTACCATATAACCAAGGTGGGTATCATAAATCACTCGACGCAGTCTTCCTCCAAACTCGCCCGTAACGCCTCACAAGTCTCCTCAAACCCGCCTAATATGTCCTTACACTGCGCCGCACACTTTCGTGCCTTCAACCGCTCGTGCACATCGCCCTTTAGCAATTCGTGTCGTGCCAGATCTGCTCGTTCGCGTTCTCGACGGAGCTCTACGACCATGTTGTGAGTCGTCCGAAGGTGTCGCGCTGCGGAATTGGTGATTTGTTTGCCCATTTGCAGCGTGTCCGCTAGTTGAGAAAGGGTCTGGACGACATTCGTCGTTTCGCGGTCCAACTTCTGTAGGCCTTGCAATGGCGCTGAGTCCGGATGAGGCAGGCTTTGCAGAAGCGCATCGATCAATGGGATGATCTCGTCAACTGCTTCTGGGTCCAGTGCCAGAGCATAAGTCGAGAATGGCGAGTACAATCCAGTCGACAATGCCTGCAAACTCTTGCCTTGCGCGGTCACGTAAGCTGCCATGCTATTCGTCGACGTCGTTAAGCGTTGTGCACCAGCTTCCAAACTCGCTTGGTTGCCAAGGTCCTGTAATAATGCCACCGTCCGCGGTATCAAAGGATCCTCTGACGTCAATGTATATGACACCATTCGCGCAATACTGTGCATCGCGTCCTCCAAATCTGGTGGCAGCTTCTCCTCCTCTGTTTCCTCATCAGGCGGCTTGCCATTGGCGGCCAATGGTCGTGAAAAGTTTCGCACAATTGGCGAGCCTTTTCTTGGGCTGTATGTTACATCAATGCCCGAATCCCGAGGCTCCTTGTCTAGGTCTAGGTGTCTGTCTATTGACGTCTCCGTCGTGTCTTCGTCGTATTCGTCGTCGTCGTCTAATTGATCTAGCTCGTCGGCCAAGTTTCCTAGCCCACCTCCCCCTCCTTCCCCGCCTGGCGTGGGCAGATCGTGTGATAACTGCGACGCATTTGAGAAACGATTCCGGCGCGGTGTAATGGGACTGAGATCATGGGACGAGGAGAAGCTGCTCGTTCGTCGCCGGAGCTGCTCTCGGTATGAGCTTGCTGGCGAAGTCTCGAGAGGGGACATGTAATTCCGTATCGGCGTAAGGGGCGGAGAAGAAGCCATGATAGCGTATGCTGCGCGCGTTGTTGATGCACAATGCACAATGCACGATGCACAATGCCGTCGATGTGGCTGGCGGGCGGCTCGGGAAAGCCGTTGAAGACGTTTGACATGTGATCCTTGCTGGGGACAGCATCACATCAACAATGGAACATCTGCTCAAATGGCACAAGCTGGTGCTAGCGGCTGACGGCTACAGCACCAA
Organism: Elasticomyces elasticus; assembly: GCA_035926095.1. Classification (NCBI taxonomy): domain Eukaryota; kingdom Fungi; phylum Ascomycota; class Dothideomycetes; order Mycosphaerellales; family Teratosphaeriaceae; genus Elasticomyces; species Elasticomyces elasticus. The sequence goes on from JAVRQT010000009.1 coordinate 54,201, forward strand.
CTGAAGCGTTGCAAATTCGGGTCAGCAGGAGGCTCGACGACGAAAGCAAGTCAAAGCATGTCGCCCTCTCGAAGCCAGCACATGGGCGAGGTGCTGCGGTGCAGAACATTCTAAGACAGTTACTGCATCCAGGCAGTCCATGTTCAAAACTTGTGTCAAGCTTGTATTTGCGCCTGCTGTTCGATACATACCACGATCGTAAATCCCGCGAGCATCTGGTCGTGCTACATACCTCAAGTCTTGTTGAAAATAAAGAAGAGTACATTGTCTGGGTTGCTGGGATGCCGTCACACTTACAACTACAGCTCTGGCATTGGTCCAAATGTCTCGAACATCACACATTGAACTTGATGCTCACATTTCATCTTAGACGCACAACCAGCATCTCACTTGTCGGGACCACACCATTGCCACGGCTACCATGAACTCGACAAGCATCTGCCTCGTGGCTGTGGCAAACCATACCATTATCAAGTACTTGCATTGCGAGCCGCGGCAGTTCAAGGCACCGGTGGAAGTCGAGTTCGATAAAAAGTTCGAGAGCTACTTCACTGGCTTTTTTGTTGGGCTATTTTGGCATGGGTGTCTGCTCGGGCTGGGATTTGCATTGGAACTATTCGTCGTTGGACTTGAGCGGTTCAAGCTACGTATCGACGATGAACGAAGATCAGGGAAGGTGAGGGTCGGAGGCGAGTGGGACTGGGTGCTGGATGTTCAGCGAAGGAGTAAGAAAACTGATGACGACCAGTCTTCTTTATCACAGGACAGCGACACGGAACAGCCGACCTGTGCCCACTCAGCCGATGCCGAACCTCCTGCCGGAGGTTTCGCATTCTGCTTCTTATGGATTTACTGGATATATCTGTTTGTCGCATGGATCGGTAGACTCGAATACAGCCCGTCGTGGGACCTGCGCGTCTGGGTCGTCATGTGCGGTCTAGCTGTGACTCTCTGCGGTTGGGCTTTCCTAGAACACTGGTTCGAGAAGCGTAGACAAGTCAGCTTTCCTCGCGTACCGTCCGCCAGCTCTGCTGCGAAAGATCTGGAAAGTGGCACGTGGGAGCGGAAGCAAGGCGAGAAGGCGGGACTGTTGTGAGATATCTGAGTGTGAGTAGAAGGTTTGTGGAGCTGTACGAAGCGCAACGCAATGCTGACAGCAGACAGTGCGCCGTGTATGGATGCATATCACAAGTGGGACAGTCTCTTATGAGCTCGTGGTTTCCGGGTGCGAGAGCACATCGATCGTGAGTTGGTGGGACTAGACGCAATTACGTACGTGTAGTTTCAGACAATGCTGTACCATACACTGACTCTGCTCCCTTGTGCATCCATGCACTGTCCTTGTTTCATTGGCGTCCATATACTGACCCTGCTCCATGTCGCATCTTTGCCATGATCTCGTTGCCGCCTATCCCCTGATGCCATTTTCCAGCTCCAGGCACCGCCGCTTCACAAATCGCTCATCTCAAACGCTTGCTTAGACGCTTTCTTCTTCTCCACTTCCACCCTCACAATGAAGATCACAACGCCTACCAGCCCCATCGGCATCAACACCATGGCTGACATCATGCACTTCGTCGCATAGCTCTGAGTCTTGATCTCAGAGCCCAGTACGCCACAGATTGCAGACACCATCAAGGTGATGTACAGCAGCACTGGACTAAGAAAGACCATGTCGAACTTCCATCCAGCCGTCTTGCGTGCGCCGGGTACGGCCTGCTCCACAGGTTGCTCGACATTACCGTCCATCTGGCCTCCGAAATTTTCCGCTGTGTGATCGTTGCTGCCGCCTACGGAGCGCTTGGAAGGACGCTTGTAAAAGATGGCCGAGGCCAGAAGATAACCAACGCCCAGTGCGTAGATACCTATAACCAGTGTCGGTAGGATGTAGACCACGAGGAAGACGACGTAGTTGCCGATGTATACCCAGAATTCGAGCCAACTCCCATCGATGTCGTCCCAGAGCAGGCCTAGTGTTGTGGTTTCGTTGAGTAACGAGAAGCACGAGGTGCGATCTGAGCCGATCAAGGTGAGGCAGTTGAGCATTGTCGTGTTGGTTGCGTGCACCGCCAACGCTGGATGTGCGGGAAGAGATGTGGACATGTGGGCTGTCGCCGTGTTGGCTCTCGAGACGTTCGCTGTCGACATGTTGACCCTTGGCTTATACTGGTGTATGGTTGCTCAGTATTGAATGGGCGGGTCTGTTCAATGTTGATCTTGCTGGAAAGATGTACGCTGTGATGATGTTTCAGCGAAGTCGGTAGAATGGAAATCGAAGTGATGTTTACGGGTCTGGCATCGCCGTGGAAAGAACACACTGTCCGCGGTGAGGACCTTCCAAGATACCAAAACTGGCAGCCTCAAGTTCAGGGGCGTACCTGCCTTACTGCTCGAACGCAAGCGCGAAGTCGACCGAGACGGACGTGTCAAGGGCTCAACTGGGAGTAGCACTAAACGGGCATGTTAGTCTGATGATGGTGCCAGTGCCAATGCCAGTTCCAATCCCGGATCGAGTAAGTCCGCTGAAGGGATAGAGGGAGACAAACTACATAGCTGCGTCGAGTGGCTTCATTTTGAATTTTTACCGCGGTGCTGCCGTGGTTAGCGGTGGTAGGCACTGGTGGTCGACTGTGGTGGTGGTGTGTTGAGGTAGTGGTAATGCGGTGGTGAGGTAGTGATGAGGTCGTACCTGCCTTACCAACCGAACGCGGAGTCAGGGTTTGGGAGCAGCACTATGCTGCATCACGCTGGCAGATGACTTGACTTATCAGTGATTTTGAGTCTAAGAAGGGGTGTGGCAGTGAAGCAGTTTGAAGTGAAAAATATGATGACAGCCGATGTGATCTCCTCACACCCGAACTGCAATTGTTTTGTTAATACCCAAAACTCCGTCTGATGAGATATATTGCCACCATCACCAGTGTAGTGGCTGCCGTGAGTACGTGTCGGCCTTCGTGGTTGCCTAATCCATCGTGGCTTTCCTGAGAAGACGAAAGGCGACGTCGGCAATAATTTCTCCCTTCAACCATGCCGCACCCTCACCAGTGATCCACAGTGGCATCCTGTCTCATCTCAGCCGACGCTTCTTGGTGCGGTCATACACGTCTTGAGATGGTGCAGCGCCGCACGAGCTTGTTCCGCATTTCGCTCCGCCTCGTTGAGCTCGATGGTATCGCCGGCGTTGTGAGCACTGCCCGAGCCTGCGCCATTCATGGTGCGTCTAGTCTGCCTCCCGGATCGCAAGCATCGTATAATGGCCGCAACAGACATCAAGGGTACAATGCAAATCAATACTACAGCCACAGAGATGATCGCTTGTGCTGCAAAAGGCGTATCGTTAAGACCCAGACGTGCGCTCCATCTATCGTCCTGAAGCGATAACAAGAATATGACGTGCAGTAGAAGAGGCAGCAATGCCAGGAAGCCGAATGCGGGCGGTGGAGGCTTGTGTGCTGTTGATTTACTGTGCTGAGGTTGCGACTCCGGGAGTATGATGTCGCTCCTCGCGTATGCAGGAGGATCTGTTTCGTTTTGCTCGACTGGTGCCAGATCCGCCTGACCGCTTGCCTCGCGTTTTATTTGCGGTGGTCCGGTAATTGCACCGCCTAGGCAGGCCCCAAGTATCATGATGAGCACTAAGCACAGAAGCTCCGGCAGTACATAGTAAACAACTCCGGACACGAAGTTCTTCGGCTCTCCGACCAAGGCCATAGTGGTAGAGGTCTCGATCTGGGTTGTGGTAGCTGGAGCCGGTACTGTAGTGCCGAGAAGGGTGATGAGGGCCACGTTGCACTGTACGATGGATCCACTGTCACCGTTGCTGGCAGCGTCGAAGCACACAGAGGGTAGTGGATCGAATGCGGAAGGGTTCATGACGAAGTCCGATAGATACCAGACGAGCAAGAAGCCTGCAGGTGACCAGCATCGAGATGCTTCCTCACTTATATCATGTCGGCCCTCAGCATCGGAGAAGCCGCAATGTAGGCCTGCGCTTAGTACCTTACTTGGTATCCCTTGCTCATTGCAGCACCGCCCACTTCATTCTTTCAAATCTCCAGGCATAATGAGATTCGCACCGTTCCGAAGCATACGTAGCATCAGCGTGGGCCGCCCGCATGTCTTCGTCCTGACTGCACAGGCATCTATCACCTTCGCATCACTTTCTGATTTCGTCTTGTTTCCACTTTCGCATTAGCTTCACAAGACTCTCACTCCAAACGCCAAGGACATCTGTAAATCCAAACCCATGGCGAGCCAATGCCAAACCAGCGATGCAGGGTGGTGTCCGAAAGTTAAGATTCCTTCTCACGTGGAAGCCACTCATCGAAAGTGTTTCCTCCGATACAGTCAATATACAGGCTCTTCATTTCGAACGCGCCAGGCTCGCTCCGTTGCGATATACATTTGTAAAAAAATTCGTTTGCATCAATTATATCCGTTGCGCCTGTGCAATCATCGTTATCGTAGAAAGTAACAGAGCAGGTCTTGTTTTCGGGGAAATCGTCTGTACGATGCGGAGCGTATTGATAGGAATAGCTCTGGAATCCCGTGTCCCAGCCCTTGCAATGACCGCTGCGAACCAAAGAGGGCTTCGCGCCCGGTATCACTTGCTCGTTGCAGTACTCGTCGGAGTACCGGAGGAGAGCGATCCGATACTTGGCCCAAAATTCATTGGGTGCAGCAGTGGCTGCAAGGACTAGCAACAGAAGGGCTGCGATGTGGGCGAGCATAATGTAGCTCCAAAGTCTCAGCATGAATTCAAGATCAATCAAAAGTTATTGTGGACGTACTGTTTAAGGGCAAGGTAGCGCTTCGTGTCAGCGCGTAGTGGTTCGAAGGTGTATGTCAAGACTTGCCAACACAAAGGGCAGTGACGAGCTATAAGTAGTTCACAGTCAGCCACTGAGATGCCGACAGCCAATGCGGGAGGGTGTAGACGTCAAGAGTTGCTCGAACAGGCTGGTCGCATACGTTGAGAGCTTTACCTGGAGCAAAGGTAGCTCAACGCTCGAATAGCCAATTGCCAGGCACGAGATAGTCAGCATGTGCGCAGACCAGGGGGTACATTTCTTCGGCAGCTAGTACTATCAAGCCCACGAAGAATAGGCTGACTGTTTCACATCCTAGCGCGCTCGTGACGGAGGTTCCAACTAAATGTCCAACTCTTGTAGGGGTTGATATGTTACGCTTCGCCATCTTCCACCTTGCCCGCCGGTATTGCGTGACCAGCCCGATTCCACGCTGTCATCCAATACCACAATAACTCGATCGCGCCAATGAGCAAGACTACCGGCAGCAAGAGGAGGATGGCCAACAGTACCGAGTTGGTAGCGTTCATGGCGAAGCTGTCGTGGTCAAAACTTTCCACACCCCAAGATCCGGTGTAAAGTAGCACCAACAGACAGAGGTGTAATAGTGGCGGCGAGCCGACACAAATACCCACTGCGATCTTGTCCAACCTGCTTGGTTGTATGTCCGACGGTATTATTGCTTTCTCGGTCTCCTCTTGTGCGTCAGGTGTGCACGCTTCATCGCTCTGGTCGCCTTCGTTGCTTGCTGCGACCACGGTGTTTGGTTCAGCTTTGCTCGCCATGAATTTCTCTCTTGCCCTGGGCACCAGCATACGGGAGCATACCCATCCCATGGCTCCCAGAATGCCAACATAGCAATTCTCCAAAAGAAAATAGCCGAAGAACAGAATGACCTTCCACAGCAAGTGGCCGATGGTGATCAGGACATCCAGCGCAAGTTGGCCAAGAGTGTCGATGAGAGTATGCGACGACGTGGCCGTTCTGACGTTTCGCTTCATATCCTCGAGTGCGTCGATGCAAAGCTGGATAGCCGGAACGGATGCCGGAGCCACGTTGAGGTTCAGGCATGCTGTCGGTATGGTCGCCGAGCGAGAGACTGCGTTGTAGTGATCCATGGTATTCGTTGCGCACTAGTACAGTGTGCTGACTGAGGTCGGAAACCAAAGTGAAAGATGCGATATCGTCGGCATGTGGTACAAAACACAATGCCTCGCTTGGCGTGCCTTGCTTTCATGCGCCAGTGAGATATGCGGTCTTGCTGAGCACCTGAGTAGCCATGTGATGTGGGATTCTGAAAGCCGCCCAACGATACTCTCCGAAATGTTAATAACCTAGAAGTAGAAGTTAGGCCGCCAAAGCAGCTGCATACTTCTTGGCAGCCAGGAGAGGTTCCCTTTACCACTTGCATCAAGTTATGCCTAACCATGACAATTCTTCGTCCAAGAAGTGCTCTGAAGGCTTTGTCAAGTCAGATGCTCCTCGACATGTCGACTAACAACCCACTCGTCACCTTCGAAAGTTCCGCATATAGGGCATTTCGCAACGGTCGCAGCCCCATCAGGTACCGTAGCACGCCCAGGTGGTTTCACAACCTTCTCAGGATCGGGAAAGTAGTCTGCTAGGCTCCTCGTCGGTGGGCCATCCAGATACTGCCCTTCGTCCAGCCTGACATCTGTCGCCATCTTCGTGATCCGAGAAGGCCTACTAGACGGTGCAACCGAAGCAGTAGTCGAAGTTGGTGCGGAGGTAGCAGGAGTGCTTCCAGCCATCCGCTGGACTCTACCTACTCGCCCATCCTGTAGACGAACTTTAATGCCTCGAGGGTGATTGCCCTTCGTAAGCAGATCTTGAACGGTGCCTTGAACTTCGTTTCCAGTAGGCTGGTCTTCTTTCAGCACTATCGAGACAGCAGCGCCAGGCACCACCTGCTGAACGCTGGGTACGTTCGAGCCGGCTGATGTTTGTGGCGACCCTCGACCACCACGAGCTCGATACGCTGGGTTTCCACGCGGGGGACGAGGCCACCGTCCTCGTGGGCCACTCATTACACTCGGTTGGTAGAGCAACGGATGAAGAAAGAAATGGATTGGACTTTCAGGCTCTCGGTCGTGTGAAGCCCGGTAGAGCAGCTAGAGCGACCGAACTTGTGATAGAGCACACCCACTGTCGCCGAGATCTTCAAGTGCGGCTTCCAGGATATATTTCATCAACCATTGGATTTGTCCGAGGGAAGAGGTCTCGAATTCCGCAAAAAGGTCATTCGCGGGGCTCGAGTCATGCACCACGCTAGCGGCATCAAATCGCTCTCTCGAAGTCTGCTTGCCCCAAACACAACACATATTCCACCATGGCTGCTGAAATGATGCAGTCAGCTGTGAGAATACCGTCGCCGGAGCCTGGCGACAGCAAGTTGCCTGCGAAAGTGCTTGACAGCCCACTAGAGCGCAAGCATTCCCCCACCCACGAATCTAGCCGCGATCGACCACTGCCGCGCAGGTCGCTCTCGCGCTCACCACCGAGACGCAATGGGAATGGCAACGCCAATGGTGGTGGACCTCTTCCACGCGATGTCGACCGCTCGCGTGCCATGGAGCGCGCACGACAGCTGGAGATGCGACAGCGTGACGAAGCTGCACTCGCGAAGCCACTTACGGACGAGGAAAAGCAGGCAGCTGCTAAGGCAGAGTACGACAAGCTACTCAATATGCGGTCCGGCGGTACATATATCCCTCCAGCACGGCTGAAGGCGTTGCAGGCGCAGATCACAGACAAGACGTCAAAAGAGTACCAGCGCATGGCATGGGAGGCGCTGAAGAAGAGCATCAACGGACTGATCAACAAGGTCAACGTCAGCAACATCAAACACATTGTGCCCGAGCTGTTCAACGAGAATCTGGTCCGCGGGAGAGGGCTGTTCTGCCGGAGTATCATGAAAGCGCAGGCTGTGAGCTTGCCGTTTACACCTGTGCTTGCGGCCATGGCAGCCATCGTCAACACGAAGCTGCCTCAGGTTGGCGAGCTACTTGTCAATCGGCTCATCATTCAGTTCCGGAAGGCTTTCAAGCGAAACGACAAGAGTGTTTGCAACTCTGCTACTACCTTCCTGGCGCACTTGATCAACCAGCAGGTGGCACATGAGATGCTGGCAGCACAGATATTACTCTTGCTCTTGCACAAGCCAACGGACGATAGTGTGGAGATTGCGGTAGGTCTGATGAAGGAGGTCGGACATCACATCGAAGAGATGAACAGCCAGATCGCATTAGCGGTGTACGACCAGTTCAGAAGTATTCTACACGAGGCAGATATCGACAAGCGTGTGCAATACATGATTGAGGTGCTGTTCCAGATCAGGAAGGACAAGTACAAGGATCATCAGGCTGTGAAGGAAGAGCTTGACTTGGTCGAAGAAGAGGATCAGATCACGCATCGTCCTGGTCTGGACGACCAGCTTACGACAGAGGATGGCTTGAACGTTTTCAAGTTTGATGCCGAGTATGAGGCAAATGAGGAAGCTTACCGAAAGCTAAAGGCAGAAATCTTGGGCGAAGGGTCAGAGAGTGAAGATGAGGACGGAGACGATGCTGAAGATGAGAGCGAGGAGGAAGAAGACGATGAGCAGGATAAAGCGCTCGAGATCAAGGACCAGTCGAACACAGACCTAGTCAATCTCCGCCGGTCTATCTATCTGACAATCATGTCCTCGGGCGGCTTCGAGGAAGCTTGTCACAAGCTCATGCGCATCAATCTGCCATCTGGCAAGGAAGAAGAGCTACCGAGCATGATCATCGAGTGCTGCTCTCAAGAGCGAACGTACAACAAATTCTTTGGTCTCATTGGTGAGCGCTTCTGCAAGCTTAACCGACTCTGGAAAGACCTCTTCGAGCAAATGTTCGCCAAATACTACGATACCATCCACCGCTATGAGACGAACCGCCTACGCATCATCGCGCAGTTCTTTGGACATCTGCTGAGCAGTGACGGCATCAGCTGGGAAATGCTGCATGTGATCAAGCTGAACGAAGAAGACACCACCTCCTCCAGCCGCATCTTCATCAAGATCCTGATCGAGGATCTGGCGCAGGGCGTAGGCATGAAGACTTTGACCGAAAAGCTGAGAAGCGACGAGCTTGCGCCTGCTATGGCGGGCATGTTCCCGACGGACAACCCCAAGAACACTCGCTTCAGCATCAACTTCTTCACTGCCATTGGTATGGGTCAGCTGACCGAGGGCATGAGAGAGTGGTTGAAGAACATGCCGAAGCCAGCTCCTGCTCCTCTACCCGCGAAGAGTCCAACGCCTAGTAGTCGTGGACGAAGCGAGAGTGTAAGCAGCTACAGCTCGTACAGTAGCTACAGCAGCCGCTCGGATTCGAGAAGTCGGTCGAGGTCTAGGACCCCGCCGAGAAAGGCTGCCAGGGATAGGAGCATTGACAGGTCCAGATCGCCACCAAGGAGGAGTAATGCAGGCGCACGATCTCGCTCGCCCCCGAGACGGAGAGATACGTCCCCACCACGCAGATCGCGCTCGCCACCTGTCAAGCGGGAGACGAGGGCGAGCTTTAGTGCAGTATCTGTCTCTCGCTCACCGCCTACGGCTGCGTCACGGAAGCGCAGATACTCGTCTTCTGTGTCCCGATCACCGCCACCTAAGCGTGCTGCTAATGGAAAGGCGCAACGGCCGCTATCGCGGTCCCCATCGCCGCCAAGGAGGGATGCTGGACGTGGAAGATCGTACACCAGATCGCCTCCTCCTAAGCGTACTGGTGATGCTACTCGAGTCCGTGTGCGATCTACTTCTCGCTCGCCACCACCTGCAAGGAAGCGTGGCCGAAGCCCTTCCAGCTCATATGATTCTCGCTCGAGATCACCACCACGCAAGACCGCACGAGCGCGGGATGAGTCGCGCTCGCCTTCACGCTCTCGTTCACGATCTCGCTCGCCTCCTAGGCGCTTCGATGGTCCTCGAGGTGGTCGGGGAGGACGAGGAGGACGAGGACAGGGCAACGGCCGTGGCAGGGGACGAGGCAGAGATGCAGCGCTGCCTGCGAGACGGCGGAGGAACACCAGCTCGCCAGAAACCTCGAGGTCGCGATCCCCGGCGCGAGTTAATCGTAAAGAGGAGGTCAAGAAGGAGCCAGTATCGGAGAAGAAGGTTGGCAAGGTGGAGGAGGAGGATGTAAGTAATATTCATCCAAGCCGTAGAGGTATGATGCCTGGGGCTGGGAGTAGGGCAAAGGCTAGTGACTTCATGTGAATTGACATTACTAGGCAAGAATGTATAATTGAGGTTCCCCTGAGAAGCAAAAACGCCTGAATATGCTTGCACTTTCGCGTTGCCGAGACTGAAATCGACGAACCAGTGAATGTGGCATCTCAGAGGCGCAACAGCAGGGACGCCTCTCAAAGCTCAGTGCACGAGCTCGAGACCTTTCGGCGGTGGAGAGACGTCGAAAGGCCGCATGCTGGACTACACGGTTCTTACATCGGCGGATGCGTGCGCCGGCAATGCGAAACATGTCCCTGCAAAACATATCGGTCAAGCCGAAGTGTCGACTTCTCCCGAATGCCATATTTGCCCCGAGCCTTTGCACTCGGTTTCGTGAGTAGGTACATCGAAGCAGAGGTCGGAGATGCTAACTTTACTCCTGGATTTCGGGGTGATATTGTATCTCTCGGACGTGTACTGATTTCGTGATTCACGCGGCAGATCGCGTTCACGGCAAGGGCTTTCGAACACAAGTGAAGCACCGGAAACACATCCTTGAAATACAAACAGATTCGAACATCTTGCATCGGCTACATCCTTCCTCATCATCTCAACCATGTTTCGCAACTGCAACCAGACCCCGAGCTCCGTACACACATTGGGCAAACTGGACTCCCGGAATCATCGCACCGACAGCAGCGAACGAGCGTCGAAATCTGCTTCCATCGCCACACATGGCCAGAACGATGGCGGTCTGCTGAAGCTGCCACCGGAGCTTCGCCTGATGATATACGATTTGGTGATCGTCGATCTTCGATTGCGTAATGCAGCTCGAGAGCGAACTGCCTGTACTAAGGAGTTACAATTTGGAGGAAACCGCAGCGGTCCCCCGTCTGAATCTGCGACATCCAAGAAGCTTACACCAGGAGCCGCGTTATTTAATATCAACCGGCAGATATACGAGGAAGCTTCGGAGGCATTCTACGGATCCGGTGGCTTCTACATGCACATCTACGCCAATGATGAAATTGCAGACGAAGGCTCGATCACAGTACTGAATAAGAGGATACCCGCGGCTTTGATAGCATACATCACTTGGATGCCACTAGTTCTCCGCCGCGTCCGCCATCTGCACTTGCGCATTCACGCAAGCGCCGAATCGGCCGCCATCTGCGAAGCACAAAGTGTTCTCCATGCGAGCCTGACGTGCTTGGGCAAGTCCCATGCACTCAAAAGTATACACGTCGCCATCAACGTGTGCGCACACCGACCAGGGCGCTCCAATCACGGCGCAACACTAAAGCCACAGAGCTCACCACCATCACAGGTGATCGACTTTCTGACAGCCCCCTTGCAGGCTATCCGCCTGGGTCCATCGCAGCGCAAGGCACTGAAGCTTACTATGACGGGAGACGAAAGCCAGCCACTTTCGGAGATCGCACGAACCACGATGATCGCCATCCACGAGCGTACTCCGCTCAGAGACTTCAGGCCCATCATGCGATATTTCTCCACACTCAAGGCTGCTTTGAGGTGCGCAGAATCAAGAAGAAGATCGTGACTCATATCCAGAACGTCGACAGCCTGATCCAAGATTTCAGCAGATCGCGCCTGCGTCGGAAGATCGCCATCTTTCGGTTTCTACACAGCGCCGTAGCAGTCAAGCTGGTCAACATCATCAAGCATATGCCTGGACCAAGTGTGACGTCTGGATACAGTACCGGGCTCCAACAGACTGCGGACAAGTTGCGTGATCTTGCGAAGAGACTGAATGAGTGCTTCGAGCAAGTCATCGAGAGCGCAAGAGATGACGTGGACTCATGCGATTGACGGAATGAGTGTACCGGGCGTCTAGTATGCACGGCAACGAAACTAAGAAAACCACCAGCTCGATCAGCGCCTTGGGCAAAGGGCGAACGTGTGAACGCTGCTTCGGAAGCTGGCAAGTGACGAGATCTTTTCGTTCTTCATGCACATATCAAACGACTCCAATGTCATTCACAGACCACGTCTTGGCGTTCGCGAAAAGTGGAGCTTATGCTTCCCCGCTTCACCAACTCACATCGTCTTGCATTCTGGCAGATTTGCTCTGCAACAACTGCCGACTCAACACGACACTTGCAATCGTTCTCACGATGGCTGTACTTCCACAACTTCCACGCGGTGAGCGACCTGGGGTCAAGCGTCCACCATGACTTCGAGACAACCTACCATATCGTCAGTCATTATTGTAGGGGCAGGGCCGTCGGGGCTTCTCCTGGCTCTTCTTCTCGCAGAACTATCTCCTCGTCCAGAGATCATCATCCTAGATGCAGCGCCCACCCTGAATGAGGCTCCACGAGCAACGCATTACGGCTCTCCAGCGATACAACTGTTTCGCAAAGCAGGCATACTTGCCGAGATCAGACGAGATGGATATATGCCGGAGAAGATCTGCTGGCGCAAGCTGAATGGTGAGAGGATCTGCGGATATGACAGGAGCTTGCTGCATGATGGTGGCCTGGACGGTGACGGCTTGACGGTCTACTGGGTTGGTAGGCTGTGCGCATTGCTAGAACGAGAGCTGAAGACCAGGACTGGTGTCGGCGTGAAGTGGGGGCATAAGGTGACCAGTCTGAAGTCGGGCTTACATCGCAACGACACATCCGCAACGATTGAAGTGCAGATTCCTGACGGTAATGGTGTCACTTCTTACACCGCAGACTATATCGTTGGCTGCGATGGTGGCAACTCAACTATGCGACGTTTGATGTTTGGCCAACGTAATTTTCCAGGCTTTTCGTGGGATGTGCCAATCGTTGCAACGAATACGATTATTGATCTGGACCGCTTTGGCTGGGAAGACACGCAGTTCGTGATTGATCGTGAACACTGGTTCATGGCGGCTCGTATTGGTGCGCACAAGGATCCAAAGCAGAACATCTGGCGCATAAGCTATGGCGAGAAAGCTGGGTTGAGCAATGAAGAGCTGATGGAAAGGCAGGAAATGAAATTTGAGCAGATGCTACCTGGTCACCCGAAGCCAGAGTACAAAGTTTTGAACAAAAGCCCGTACAGAGTCCATCAGCGTTGCGTAGAAAAGATGCGCGTCGGTAGACTTCTCCTCGCCGCTGATGCTGCACATTTGTGTAACCCTTTCGGTGGTCTGGGGTTGACAGGTGGTATTGTTGATGTTGGAGCACTGATGCAGTGCTTTGAGGGTATGCAGAAGGGCGTAGCAGACGACGACATCCTCAATGTCTATTGCGAGGTGCAAAGGAAGATGTGGCACGACATCATCAATCCAGTATCGACGGCGAATATCAAACGATTGTATATGCAAAATCCTGAGACGGCGTTGGCGGACGACGAGATGTTGCAGCTGATCAAGAAGGCTGAGACGGATCTGGAGTTGTCGAGGGAGTTGCAGAGTGCTGGGAATATGTTAGTGTACGACTATACACAGCATTACAAGAGGGTGACAGGAGCGGTAGCGAAGCTGTAGAGTACCAAATATTGTCGTCGTCGTCGTTGGCGGAAAATGTGCATGCCTAAGGCAACAAAATGCTCTCCAACCTCACTTCATGCTTGCCCTTCACTTCGGCGTTCAATCTACAAGTCTCTCCAATCTTCAAAGTTCGGTGCAGTTGTGCAGACGCCTGAATTGAGATGCTGTGATCCACGAGTGGCTGTATACACTGCCTTAACACGAACACGATGTCAGGACAACCGAAGTACGCGACGAGCATTGGAAGCAACACTGGAACCACACTGACACATTACAGCGTCTGGCAGACAGGCAGCCGATCGCGCACTCCTGCTGCTCGTACGCCCCAGAATCGCTCCGGCACAGCTTCACCAGCTCCACAGAATGCTGGAACCCAGTCGCCCAGACAGGACGGAGGACGCCAACAGCAGCAGAACAACGTCTGGAGTCAGCGCAGCAGCAGCATCGGAGGAAGTAATGGGCAGCTGAAGAATGAGCAGTCGGTGGAGGGAAAACCAGAGCAGCAGCATACATCAGCCAACGGATTTAATGCTGCGGAGGTGAAGGCTTCATTGGCAAGGGTGCCAGTGCCGACGACGTACAAGGCCGCTGAGATCTCGGGTGGTGGGAAGGGTGCTTGGGGAGCTAAGTCAAACCACATGGCCAACAACCAACCATTCTTTGTGCAGCTTGCGAAGCAGATTGCCACGCTGGAGGGCGGAGGATGACTTCTTGTGACGAGAGGCGACGCATGTCGGTACCATGGGATCGGCTCGTTTCTATGAGCAGGTGTTGAGAAGAATAAGATGATGCGACCTAGAATCGACATGGTTCTATTGTGTCCTGTCCCGCAGACCTGCCACGATGGCTGGCCCACGATCCACAAGCCGCATGTGAGCAGCTGCACGAATCCTGTTGGGAGTCGTACAGCGTTTACAGACCACTCGTGGCCACACCTTACCTTGGTACGTCAACACGAGTTCCGCTCAGTGCACTTGACTCCACGGCGCGATCTCTTGCCCGTACTGCCACGAGAGCATCGAGGAGTTTGCGCTGGATGGTAGGAAGATTGCGTGGTCCTCGCCTATGGCAACGTTAGAGGACGGGCTTGAAGACACTAGTAACTGCATCGTGACTGTGCTCTATCGATGGGCAGCTTCGGCATAGTCGGTGAAAGGCGAAGTTGTGAGGGCATTACGATTCCAGCATCGCCATAGGCTTTCCAAGCAGCTGTAACCGGTGTAACACTCACGACAATCCCACTGATCTTGGAGAACCTCAAAACCCGAGATCAACCTATTCTCGCATATTCCAGCTCTCCGTTTGTCGAATTGTGGGTCTTGGTCCGTGCACTTTGCAGCGCATTAACCGAGCAGTCCGAAGCTTCACTTCCAACCGACTTCATCAACACTACATCGACGTACTCGACAATACCTACTCTTGCGCATGAGAATTATGGCTACGGCAACCACCATGGACGACACCATGGAAGCGGTCACTAATCTCACACTCGTCGACAGCACCACCGATATCACCGATAGTCTGCCACTGCGCGGCATCTTCTCGCTACCTAGAGAGCTCCGCGATCAAATTTACGGTTATCTGCTACACCACGAGCACACGAAAGCCCCACAATGGCACACTCGCCACCCGGGCATACCAAGTAAGTCATACCTCGTCGCGTGCAACGTTTGACCGGCAACAGCGGCTCTCGGCAGTGACGATCGTGCTCGAGCTCCTGTATATTGTGTGCGGCAGTAATGGTGGCTGTCACAGATGGGAGAACCCCGTTTTGAATTGTCGCTAATCAGTACATTGTAGGTTCTGTGCACCGCGACAAGAGCGTTGCGCACACCTACACATTCCATCCGAACTTGCTCGGTGTCAACCGCCAAATATACGAAGAGGCGGGCTCGGTACTGGCGCTCAACTCTTTCGTTGTTGTGTCTGCACAGTGGGACAGTTTCCAAGAGGCGAAACATCACCACAATCTACCTGTTGTTTGCGAGAACCAGAGCTCAATTGCAACCTTCAAGCACCACCACTTGCGTGTACACATACGACACGGGCTGAAGGCGAGGCGTACCCAGAAGATTTGCGCATTTGTGATGGTTGCGGTAGATCTACCTTTGTTCTCCAGCATGATGCAATGGCTTTTCTTGAACACTGCATCTCCGAGTCAAACCCTGATACCTGCGGTACCTGGAAGCGGGCAAGAAGTATTGCTCGTCGGACCCGCCACGCGTGCTGAACAGGAATGCATCACTCACACCCGCCCACAGCTCCTGCCGACCAAAACAAGACCCATGACTACAGCGTTGGAGAGCTCACTTCTACTGCCGTTTGGGCAGATGATCATAGGTCAGCAAAAGGTCTCGATCATGAATGCACTGCGGCCTCAACATGAGATTGCGGCACTGCAGGCATTGATGGGTCCTCGCTATGTATCGTATTCTCCCATGGCCTGGCACGCTGTGGTTCTGATACAAAGCATCAAGGGTATAGGCGATAAGCTTGTAAAGGACGGAGACTTGACACGTGCAGTGTACAAGTACTGTTGGATCACGGCATTCGTTCCAGTTCTCGGGCCTTTGCTTGTGCTGGAAGGCGACTTTCCAATTCTCGCTGATGGAGTGGCTCTGGTGTTCGCATTGCTGCTACGGACCATCATGGACACTGTCGTGACTGATGGCTTCATACGGCTTCGCCTGGGTGATTTCCAAGGCGCTGCCCAGGCAGTCAGTGACACGCAAGAGCTGGAGCGGCGCTTGAAGCTGTTGCCTAGCCAAGAGCGCGTCTTTCCCGAAAACGGTCGTTACCTCGTATGCAAACAAGCCTCATACTGGCTTGGTGCGCTCATGAGTTGTGTCGGCAGCAGAGATCTTACCACCGTGGGAATCATGGCTCAAAATCTTGAATCAATAGCACGAGATATGGAACGGTCAGAGCATCTGGAAGCACTGCAATTTGATGCTCAAGCGTTGACTATTTTGTACCAAACTGTCAATGTACGTTAGCTTATGCTACTAATGCTATTGATGCTGACAGTCTTCACAGCCTGCAGACCTTGCCAGAGGCTCGACCAACAGCATGTCAGACCAGTCACTTGTTGACATGCTAAGTGTCAGAGCGTTCGAGCCGAACGTCTTCAATACGGAGGTGCCTGACGGATGGATCAGGCCGGAAGATACAGAAGGGTTTCTTGAGGATTGCCACAAGGAGTATCTGCGGGAAGCAGGCCTGTTGTGAAAGGCATGAGATTTTGAGCACTTTGGGTAGGAGGTGTGAAGAAGACTTCCCTTTGAGTCTCTCGAACGCGTAGATACAGAGAGGCGTATGCAGGAACATGGGCGGGCTGCGGCGTTGGTGGGATCCTTGTCTGCGAGCTTCTTCACAGCTTCGCATGGCTTGGAAGTAATGTGTGCCCTTTTTGGCCACTAGCTCTCCCATCGTACGCAGGTACTCGCAATGCGCTTCTACACGTTTCGTCCGCTCGTCCCTAAGCCTTCTTCTTGGCTCGATCGCACTGCGCAACCTGTACACAAAGCCACATCACAGCTATGGTACGAATCGTCGTCTGGCATTGACGGAGTTTAGCACTCGTAAAAAGTTGTCTACGCAATACTCTGCGACTTTGCATGGGCGGAGCTGAGGTACATGTACGTTTTAACGGGCGAACGCCACGAATAAGGTATTTTAATAACCTCAGCCCCACTGCCGGAACGTTTTATTAGTGTGATTGGACCCCTGCTGTCGCAGCTGACTGAAACAGCAAGCTAGACAATACAATATATCTTGTCAGCGCGCCTGCATTGTTGGATTGGCATTTTACTTTAGCATCGACCATTTGCAACTCACCAGCATCAATTCATATCATCCGCTTCTTCGGCCACAAGCGACGCAAAGCAGTAGCGGTTCCCGTTGCTAGGGAGAGGCAGCTGCATTTCTCAACTTGACGCCTGGAAGCAAGCGCGAATATGGCCGTGAGTGGATCCTTTCCTATGCCACAGTGGTTCGATACATAGGCGACAGCATAGCATTGAAAGCATTGAAAGCATCGCAGCGCACAATTCCAGCACCAGCATAATCTGACATGGCTCAACCACAGTACAACTCAGGTTACGGCCAGTCGAACCCATACGACAACGGCGCCAGCCAGAACCCGCCTTCATACAACCCAGCATACGGTCAACAAACATCATACGGAGGAGCTGCGGACCACGATGTCGAGATGCAGGTAAGACTGAAGCATAGGGGCATAACATGGCACCAGAGCTGACATCCACGAGCCCCTTAATGGCGCGGCTGCAGGCTACGAATCGCAGCCGACACGCGACCCCAATGCCATCCTCAACGACTGCCGGCAGGTCGGTCGTGCTATTGACGACCTTGAATCCCGCCTCCCTGAGCTTCAGCGCTTGCAAAAGCAGTTCGCGTCCGGCACCGGCGGCACCAACCAGCAAATCGACTCCCTCAGCGCAGACATCATGACCGGCTACCGTGGCCTTGGCGATCGCGTGCGCCGTATCAAGAGCCAGCCTGACGCAGGAGCAGCGCGCAATATGCCGCAGGTGGAAGCACTGGACAGGCGCATTCGCAAGGCAATCAACACATACCAGCAGACTGAGTCGCAGTTCCGCAAGGAAGTGCAAGATCAGCAACGCCGCCAATACCTCATTGTTAAGCCGGACGCCTCCGAGGCTGAGTTGGACGAGGCAACGCAGGGCGGAGCCGATGTTCAGATCTTTCAACAGGCACTGCTTCAATCGAACAGGCAAGGCCAAAGCCAGAGCACTCTGCGCAATGTGCAACAGCGACACGATGCGATCCAGCAGATCGAGCGCACGCTCATGGAGCTGCAGGAACTATTCCAGGATCTGGACCGTTTGGTTGTGGAGCAGGAGCCAATGGTCGAGCAGATTGGCCAGAAGACGGAGGAGACCGAGACGCATGTCGCAGCAGCCAACGTTCACATGGGCAAGGCCGTGAACAGTGCTCGCGGTGCGAGGAAAAAGAAGTGGATCTGTCTGGGCATCTGCGTCGGGTTGGTTCTGCTCATCCTCGTCATTGTACTGGCCTACGGCGCGACGCAAGGATGGTTCAAGTCTTCAGGCGGCAATACCAACACGAACAATGGTGGCAATTAATAGGTTTTGTCGCGACTACAGCATGGCGTTAGTGGCGTTAAGGGTCTTAAGCATGATTGATCACTACTTGTAATAGTGTTGGCCTGCATGGGTTACCGCAGCATTGGAATCGATACCAGGTCCTCCCTCGTGTTTTTCTCAACTTCCCGTATTCGGCAACTCTGCAAAGCCCTGCCAACGATCAGGCTGCTCGCGTGCGAAGTCTCAGCCCTTCCGCCATCCTCGGCGTGATCTTCTTGGCAGCAGACCAATGCCTGATAACAGGCCGTGCATCCGATAATGTTTGATTTCCCTAGTCTGGCAATCAGGAGATGCATCGTATTCACTCCCTTCATCCCTCCACCTCCACAGGCCTACCACTCTCCACTTCTGGCATCCAGCCTTTCGGCCGCTCTGCTCCTCGTACGATGAGCCCGTACAACGCCTTCTCGACCTTCTCAACGCTCGTCTGCATCACTCCCATCTTGTTCCTCGCGTCCTTTGCAAACGGTCCAACGCCTGTATCAAGACTCTCAAGCGCAGCTCGCAGACCACGCATATCAGTAAGCAAGTTCCTCTGCTTGCTGCTATCAACGTCCATGGCGTCGCCGGAAGATGATGACGGGATGACTGGCAATTCGCCACTGGTCGCCATGGCAGTGATTGCGAAGCGCATGAGCTCGCCTGTCATGTCGTAAACACCAAGGACCCAGTCTTCAGGACTGAGCTGCACTCCAGGACCGTCTGGATCCAGGTCCTTGAGCTTCTGAGCGGCGTCCTCGTGAGAGATCAATGATGCAGTTTCAAGATAGTGTTGGAAGCAGGCCGCCTCCATCCACTCCTGACATCCTCCCGTGATCTGACGATTGTATCGCCATGCATTGAGACCTTGCAGATCCTTGGAGATAGCAGAGTAGTGGCCTGAGATGGCCTCGTAGTATTGCTTGTTCACTTTGACGGTTTGTTGTGTTAGTGGCTGGTTGAGCGTGCGGACGCTGTGCTTCGGTTAGCTTGCTAGCATTGGCTTATAGGGTCATTGGCGTACCGTTGCAGAGTGAAGATACTGTAGCGTGGTCAGCCATCGGCCGACGACGTATACAAGATTGTCGCTCACATCTTCTTCGATGCTGCGGTGATGTCCCGTGAAGCTTTTGTTATGCGCTCGCGTCTGTCGTGATGCTCATCAAGCTCTGTGCGGAACTGCTCAAACATAGGCATGAACGGGCTTATCGTCTCTTGGCCTTCCATCTCGGCACGAGTTCGCTTTGATCCCATTAGTTAGATGTTGTTTGTGAGGTTGTGGAAAGCGTTTGATTCAATTGCGAAGAGCTGCATTCAAATTCTGCCTAAGGCACGCAATTCAATGCATTTAAAAGGTCTATCTAACGAACGAGCTGCCTTGCCTGTGCGATCACCGTGCTGAAGCTCTTCTCAATAACGTTTCGCGCCTCTGCAAGACTGCCAGGCCGCCTCAGACCCAGCGCGCCTACAGCGACTATTCCCAACACTGCCGCAGTGCCCACAAATTGCTGCACACCTTTCCAGCCACCCAGCGTCAGACTCTTGTGCAGGTGCTTCCCATTCTTCTTGTCGAGCACGTCATACACAAAGTCGTTGCTGGGGATGAATATGCTTCTCCACCAGAACATGTACTGGAATTCCGGGTACATGGCGATATTTACGCCATTAGGGTCTAGCGCCCAAGACGTGCAGCCCGAAGACCATACGAGCTTGCTGAGCTTGTCCTGTAGCCAGTTGTTGTGTTGAATGGCCACTTCGGGCTTCACATCCACTGCTTCCACCTCCTTTGTAGACGCCAGGAGGCCTCGCTGGGGATTTTGCAGGCTCTTGAGGATGGGCTCGACGAGCCGGAGGACAAAGTTAATTTGGCATTCAACAGTGTAGATCACGCTCAAATGTCCAGTGACTGTGTTCGGGCCCATAAGTGTGAAGAAGGAAGGGAAGCCAGACACACAAGTGCCGAAGTAAGCAGCTGCGGAGCCCTGATGGTGCGTGTCCCAGTGCTCGTTCAAACTGACACCGTTCTGGCCGATGATCTCCATTGGAAAGAGCATACGGAAGACCTCGAAACCGGTGGCACGCACGATGGCATCAGCGTGGACCTCACGGCCTGACTTGCAACGCACGCCGGTCGCTGTTATCTCTTCGACTGAATCGTCAGATATAAGCTCCATATTTTCGCGATGCAAGGTGCTTAGATAGTCGGTGTCCATGACTTTTCGCTTGCACCCAATCTCGTGCTTCGGGATGAGGGCGTCCCAATACCGCTCAGGTGCCATGCGCTTCACATATTGCTCGTTCTCTTCTTTCAGGCCTTGGCGTATCTTGGCACCACTTTGGACATCAAAACCCGCAAAGTCCTTCTCCATGTCTGCGTATAGCTTCAAACGATACAGGCGCATCGCGAACGGGGCATATCGCATCAGTGCCTTGAATCCAGCGGAGTAGACTGGGTTCGGTCGTTCAGCAAGGAACTGCGGCTGGCGAGCAAACTGCGTGAGCTTCTTCGTGTCCCTGGCCATGATCGGCACGAACTGTGTTGCTGAGCACCCATTGCCCAAGACCACTACATCTTTGTCTTTCCAGTCGAACGACGAGTCCCACTTTGCCGAGTGGAAGAGATGACCTTTGAAGTCGTCCGCTCCGGGAATCTCGCACTTCCGTGGTATGCTCAGCGATCCTACGCCACTCACCACGATCTTCGCACGCTTTACGTACGTCTCCTTTGTGGCCTGGTTCTTCACCGTTACCTCCTGTAGAGCGATGCGTATAACCGTCAGCAAATGTCTCAGACATAGTAGTGGTTATACTCGTGAGTAACGAACCCAGTACTGTCCATCTTCCATCCACTGTGCCTTCTCTACCGTGCTCTGGAACCTTACATGCGGTATGATGTTGTACTTCTCCGCTACGCCACGAAAGTAGGCCTGAATTTCGCTTCGCATGCTGAACTTCTGGCTCCAGTCGGGATTCAACGCGAAGCTGTAGCTGTAAAAGTGCGAGGCGACGTCGCAGCCGCATCCTGGGTACTGATTGACGAGCCATGTGCCGCCCACGTCTTGCTCCTTTTCGATCAACTCGAACGAGTTCGTATAGCCGTGGCGGAGGAGCTGAATGGCGAGGCCCATGCCCGACATGCCAGCGCCAATGATGAGAACATGAGTGTCTACTGCCGCCATGATGTGCTGGTGAGTGAATAGGAGTTCGAGGTGTCGAAGGAGCGAAACGGAGATGAGAGCTACATGTACTTATCACTGTGCAGACCTACCATATCTGGCCTTGCGCTTGTCGAGACGAATGGTTGTGATCGTGGTGATGGTCACGGCATGAAGTGGATGTTGAGGTTCCGGCAAAGCTTCTCTCTGCAAAAGTGGGCAGGTTAAGCGAACACCAACGACGACGATCTTCTCCTACCTCATCCATCACACACTCACACTACTTCGTCTGGAACCACCGCTAGGTACCTCAGACATCACACAGACATATGGTTGCCATCCACAAATCTCGTCGGACCTTTCGTCTCACTTGTCGTCCGCCGACGAGACCCTGCGAGCTCCGACCGCCGTCGTCAGAAGTCTGAACAGAATCGAGAGAACGCGACTGGACAAGGCCAAGTATCAGGCCGAGATAGAAGCGCGGACCAATGCTGGTGAATCATGTAAAGCAATCGCCACCGCCTTATCGGTAGGAGGCAACAAGATTAGCGAGAAGACTGTTGCTCGCTGGAGAGTACAGTTGGGCTTGCGACAACGAGCGACTCGAAACACGAAAGGTCAACCGTTGAAGCAGCCTCGCATTAACTCTAAGCCCGACAATGGCACTCGTCGCTCCACACAGGATGTCACCAAGGATAGGATCACCCAGCTTACGAATGATGGCAAGACGGCCGACGAGATTTATGAGATCCTGCAGAGCGAGGGTGTCGTGATGAAGAAGGGTGTAAGCACGGTGTGGAGGTTGCAGACGTACTGGAAACTCATCCCATATGACCACCATCGAGCTAATGGAACGGGACCATACAACAACTGGCGAAATCAGCCTTGTCGAAAGAAGCCGGATCCGCGGCGAGTCAACAAGCCTCCCAAGGCAAAGAAGGCGGCTCAGGGACCGGAGGGTGGTCTTGGAGTGCAAGTGCAAGATGAGAGGTCGTTGTACTACCCAGCCAACTGTACTTTTGGGCCGAACAAGCGTTTGATGCCGCGTCCCATGGTCGCACCCACGTTGCAGCAGGGTGGCGCCGCGTTCGACGAGCCCATGCCAACCAACTCCGATTCTGAACCCAATGCTGGATTACACGACACCATGCACGAGTTCGGATCAAGTTCCAATAACGTCGACTACGAAGCTCCTGAACAGCCACTGTGGCAGCATTTCACTCCTGCTCGGCACGAGCAGCTCCCAGAGGAAGATTCAGTGAGCGAGCGAGGAGATCCGGTCACCGCAGGTTCTGATAGTATCATGTCTGCCGAACTCCTCGTTGACCTAGCAAACAGCGCACTTGTTGCAGCTACGGAGCTCAAAGATCTCATCCTTGCTGTGCAGATGCAAAGACCTGCGCCCAATAGCATGAGTGCGCTCCCTCCGAGCGTTGACGATATAAGGAACGCAAGACGTCGAGTCCGAGAAGCGGCGTCAGTAGTCAAGGATTTGGCCATGGGTTGAGGTATCAATGTCACCATTACTCGTGGCTACTGCCTAGAGGCCGAAACACCAGTCGGCGAACACATGTGCTAGATGCACTCTCGCGGTTGCGGACATACCAACACATTTTAAACTACACTATGTGAGCTGGACCTTGGGGAGTCAAATTGTTGAGTCCGAAGATGACCTGCTCACTAGCGAGCATTGACTACGATACACGTTGCAAAGCGTACTTTCTGACAGCACCCGGGTCCCGCGGCATTGTTGGCAAATCGATGAAGTATAAAGAGTGTTGTTGAAAGATGGACCGGCCACCATTGATGGGTTGCGCGTAGCTCTCACTAGGGCCTATCGACTGCGACCAGGGTCGTGCAGTATGCGAGCCCACGCCACTTGAGTTACTGCGAAGATTTCAACAGTCTGGCTTTGACAGTACGCCATCGCTACGTCCAGGCTTTCTGAACACGTGCATCTTGGACGTGATACCGGCGATGCTCTCACTAGCCTCGGTATCATGGGTACGAATGTACTGTGTGGCGGTTGGTAATTTCTTGAAGGCTGTTGGAGCACCCTGGCTAGCCATCGTGCCTATAGACCGCCCTTCCGACTTGTTCATGCGCATTCGATCTGCACCGCTGAACGATCGTCCCACAATTTGAGAAGAATTGTAATCCCGTATTGTAGCTTTTGACATGCCATTGCTTGGTCGGGTTGTGTTTGGCGGATTGTGCTCTGGGCGAAGCGTAGCGAGCGGCATCTGGATGATGATGGGCTGTGGCGATGTGTCGAAGGTATTTGCTAGAGGTAGTTGATCCGATATGCTACCGTATCTGAGAGATGGGCGCTGGTGTCGAAGCTGCTTGGCATGACTCGGCCTCGCAAAGGTGCGATGCGTTTTTGTCATGGTTGCTATATCCTGAATCGAGGACAAATAGTGGATACCTAGTCTGAGAAGTAAACAAACGGGTAAAAAGGAGGTGAGCTGTCAACTTCGAAGGAAAAAAATAGTGCGGCAAAGAAGAAGGATTTTAGTTCCAGTGATAGAAAGCTGGTCATATATATATTGTAGTGTTCCACAGTGACTGCAAGCAATCGTCGAGTGCTGACGATCCAAGGCCTCGTAAGCGGTGTAGGCAGTGCAGGGTGCTCCCCCAAATTGTTGCAGTCACTGTTGGCAACATATCATACTCTCGTGTGTGTTCAGCGGTGCGGCGTGTGTCGTGATCAGACTCAATCTGCAAGCGTCTCAATGCTGCTCGACATGCCACGGATCGTGAAATTAGCGTCGTGGCGCTCAATGCGTTCGAACCTATGCAGAGGTTCGAAGGCACAGTGAACATCACCGAAGATTCCCACCTCAAACCCATGCTGGTGATGCCTTTCCTGCCTTCTGCCACTTAATCCACATGTCTTCAAAGCACGCAACCACACTGTCTGGGAGTGGTCCACCTGCGCAAGCATGCAAATTTTGTTCCATCTGCTCCGTGCTCGAGCCACCTAAGATTACTCCATCTTCTTTGGCGAGGATGGAATGATGTAGCAGCCACCTCAGCGTCGCTTCCTTCACTGTCATGTCCTCGTCCTGGCAGATCCGCGTCAAACGGTCGTGCATCTCCAGTGAGATATCGTTCACATACATGTTAGCGAAGTGCTTCATCTGGACCATCCTGCCATCCGAAGCTGGTTCTCGAAGTTGTTCAGCTGATTTCGAGAAAAACCCACCAGCGAGGGGCGAGAAAGCAGCGAAGGCGATGCCTAGTTTGCGAAGTGTTGGAAAAAGTGTTTGCTCTCCAGTCCGTGTCAGTGGATTGTACATTCCTAGAAATGTGTAAGCTACTGGGTCCATGTCTGCGGCAGGATATGCTGACCTTGATATACGCTCGGTGTGATCCAGTCGTTGCTTGAGCATATGCCGTGAATTTGTTCGACTTCGTCCGCGTTGAAATTGCTGATCCCGAATTTGGCGATTTTGCCCTCCTGGTGAAGCTCATGGATTGCTTTGCACGACTCTTCCAGTGGCGTCTTTCGGTCTGGTCCATGGAAATAGTACAGGTCGATCTTATCCTGCTTCAAGGCCTTGAGTGAGGCGTTGCAATTCTCAATGACTTTCGAATACGCGAGAGAGCCTGGGCTGAAGCCTGGAGCTTTGGTTGCGATCTTGAAGTCTTGTCGGGCTTCAGCAATGTTGCCGATGTCTTCCTCGCTTTTGCCGCCATTGTAGACTCGCGCTGTGTCGAGTTCGCGGACGTTGTATTTCTTGAGAGCGGACAGGAAAGGGCGCAGCTGTTCTGCTCCAGTCATTGAGGCCGATCCAGAAGAAACCGACGAGCCCATGAGGCCCACGATAATTCTCACCATGTTGGACTGGGAGGGCATGAAAGGATGTTGAGATTCGACAGCAGGAAACGGGACTTTTATACTGTACCTACCATCCGCCACTGCTAGAAGAGGCTGCTTGGCCTCCTCTTTCGAGGTACATGTACGTCAAGTGAGGTTGGTGAGGTGAGCGAGCGTCCGCAAAGTCCGCACTCGAGCGGCTCGGCTTCGGAAGCTCATGCAAGGCTGCCTGGCGTGTTTGCCTCAAGACCCTGGGAGCTCCGCCTCACTTCGTTCTCGTTCGGTCTTCCAAGGTTGCCTTCTTACAGCCGCGTACTCCATCATCCATCCTGTACTACTGTTCACTCCAATTCGCACTCATCTCCACGACGCAGATTCTGTACCAGCACTTGCAACGGCCGATCTGCCACTACACTGCCGCGACATGGATGAGTGGACGTTTCAGCACGAGCTTTACAAGCTCAAGGAGCGTGTCGCCAACATGGCCGTAAAGCACTCACCCCGTTCACCCCAGCTCAGCTTACTTGCAACCAGCGATGGCTTTACGACCCAAATGCTGGACCTCAAGCAGCATATTGCCCGATTGGAGCAATGTTTTGGTGTCCCGCTACAGCCTCCGCCACTATCGACAGCAGCCTCTGTGCAGCAGCCGGGCCAGCCGATCGCACAAATGGAATCCCGTTGCTATTTGCCATGTTCTGATAGTCATCGAGCTGATATCGAATGCGTTTCCAACCGGTAAGTAAGGCGGTTGCGAGGACATAGATGCATCTCCGAGTTCTCAAGAGTTGATCTGGTACCACACATGGCTTCACTGACTTCACAGCCAAACCCGGAGCGGAGAGTCCAAAAGTTCGGGTCGAGAGCACGAACTGACATTGTATAGGTGCCTGAATATTGAGCGCGCAGTCTCGGAGCTGGAGGACCGAGTCGAGAGCTTGGATCCCCTCCGCTTCACCCCACCTGGCAGCGATGCCAGCGCAGACGAGAGCTTCAACTATACCGGAGCCACCGCGAGTGTACGTCTGCCATCAGTGATGACCGTCCCTGAAACGACCGGACGTCATAGTTCCAAACAAATGGCAGAAAGCCTTCTACAGACGAAGCTTGACGCATCGATCATTAGTCTGGACATACTGCGGAAGTACAGCTCGAAAATGGACGGCGTGCAGCCACTTAAGAAGACAGAGAACGACGTCGTCCGTGCGATTGTCAAACTTCACACCAAGCTTGCATCTGATCACAGCTGGAACGCTGCACGCTTACAAGATGATACTGAAACTCACGAACTGAACGAGACATCCCGCAGGACCTCGGTTGCATCTGAACTCGATGCCGGCGAGACCCTCCAACCATCCCACGGCGAAGGTCTGCCTGTTAACCAGACGGGTGTTGCGTTCCGTGATCAGGAGATTCTGCGTCTGGAAGAGCTGCTCAGCGATGCTCAAGAGGCTGCTACTGCCAGCGAGCAACAAGCTGCCCAAGACCGCCAAGCATTTAACGACCTACAGGAGCGTTACGAAAACTCTCTCAAGGAGAACACATACCACTATGATATGTATCTACAGCGTGATGCAGAACTGAGGGCACTGAAAGAAGAGACCCTGCAAAGAGACGTGCATCTCCAACAGCTCAACGATTACTTGCACACCCGGGACGAGCAACGCGAGCGTTACCTAGAGAACCATCGTCAAGTCGTCGAGCACAGCAAGGAGAAGAGTGCCCACATCCACACCGCGGAGGGCCGCATTGCGGAACTACAAAAGGTATGTTGAAGCAGCGTGTCGTGTCTGCGTTTCCAGCTCGTTCAACCTCGCCGTGCCATTGTGCTGGGTTAACGCGTGCAATCGCGTTGTTGTGGCGTAGAGAGGGACGTTTGTCCAGGTTGAATTATTATCTAGCACATCGAACCCTAAACGCCAGAGGTCTCGACTGCATGATCATTCTGCTGTTCTTGGGAGAAGAATGCTGTATTACTTCTTGACGACCACAAGCTAATCCGTCTGATCTTTTTAGGTGCTCGGAACAAAGGATCGTGATATCGAGCAGATGGTCCAAGGACGAGACGAGGAAGTTGGACGGTTGCAGCAGTTTTGCGAGCAAAAGGATGCGATCAGCCACAGCCAGGAACAAATTATCGCGCGTGGCGCAAGGCTAATCGAGCAGAGAGAAGAGGAGATCGAGCAGCTGACACGCAAGATCAAGACACTCGGAGCTGATAATGCCTCAGAGAGGAAGCAAAGACAGTTGACCAGCAAGTTGTTGGAGGACCGCGACAGTGAGCTTCTCGTGTTCAAAGCACGCTCTGCTGCAGCTGAGGCTCTCGATCGTCCACGCGTGCCTGATAAGATTGAGGAAGAGCAAGTATCGGCCTTTTTCGCGAAGCGACCTCCAGTCTGGTCACCACGACCAATTCCTAACGATCGCCGGCTGCACCACGAAGCATATCAGGCTTCTGCATGGGACGGTGCTGAGAATCAACGGCCGGAATTTGGCAAACCAAGCCCTCTGGGTTACCGCCAATCTCGACGGCACCGTTCAAGTCCGCATCCACGACAAATTCGTTACCTGATCGACGGCAAGGTCGTCGACACCGATGGGAATGATATTGCCCGGCCACGGTCTCCGCCGGCGCCGCCTGCTTTCGAGCCGCTGCAGAGTCCCGTGGGTGCTCGAGGTCCTGCCATGGCACAGGAGCGACCCGCAGCCCGTCACAGCTTGCCCATGGACCGCACTGTGTGGCCACCACTCCCTGTGGTCGCACCGAGCCACATGCAGTCATTGGCCGATTTAAGGTCAACGGCACGCAGTGAGCAATTACAACGTGTGGTCAGGCATCAGTCGATGCAAGAACTTAAACGCAGAAAAGCACATTACCAGGCCTACGTGGAAACAGAGGCCGAAGGTGGTGGAGAGCGAGAGCGAGAGCGAGAGCTCCCAGAGATCTGAAGCCCAAAAACACGCCAAAGCCCATGCCGTGAGCACTGCGGTATGACATTGGACTGGGAGCCTCGTTATCTGCCTATTACGAGCTTGCGATTCGAGGAACCGCAACGATGACACTGTTCTGCAGTGAGGGCTCCTCTCCGACGTGTTCAGCGGGGATAGGAAGCCCTGCATTGACCACTCTGCGCTACTCGCTCAAAAATCAGTCTAGCCAGGAGCTCCCGTGACCCCGATGACGTCGGGAGAGCAATCCGTAAGCCGAAGGGTTGTTTAATTGCAGTGTTACCTCACGTCTCCAGCTGCTCACCGCTACAACGATATCATCTGGCCAGCACATTGTGTGTTGATAGTTTCTTCTGTACCTTATGACCCCAAACCAACGAGGACATTCAACTACTTGACATTTTGAAAATCATCACTCTCATCAACGACTTTCTAAACTCTCGATATCATGTCTCGGCACGACTCACGTAGACCACGGAGACGTGACGATTATGATGCTAGCGACGAATCCGACGACGACGTTGGCCCCCTCCGTTCTCCTCAGCCAAGGGATGACCTGGACAGGAAGTCTTCGAGACGATCCCGACACTCTTCAGACTCGCCGTCTGTTCCGCCTCCTCCGATTGGGAAGAACCGAGGTCATAGCTACGATGATGGCATACAACCTAGACGAAGACCTACAGAAGACGACTACGACGATGAACCTCCGCCCTCCCGTGGATCAAGAAGATCTCGACCCAGTCACCACGATGATGATCCACCACCACCGTCACGAGACAGGCATCGGCGGCGTACGGACCAAGATATGGAGCCTCCGAGACGAAAGGACACATTGAGAGACTATGCAAGGGACGACGACGGTCGACGTCGAAGGTCTGACCGTGATGCACCGCGTCATCACGACGACGATGAGACGGAATACGAAAAGCCTCGACGCAGCACGAGAGACAAGGAGCGGGAGAAGGAGCGCGACAGGTACGGCGATCGAGGGCATCATGACGATCGTGGGTATGGTACCGAGGCACCTCGCCGCCGCCGTAGGGACGAGGAGGAGCGAGGGTATCGAACAGATGGTCGTGACGCAAGGCGGGAACGTGAACGTAGAAGGGAGAAGGAACGTCGACGCCATGATGATAGTGATGAGTCCCGAGACCGTGATCGCGATCGGGACAGGCGACGTTCTAGCCACAAGAGCAAATCGTCGCCACCGAAGAAGGTGGTGCCTGACATGGGTGAGGTGCTGGAGAAGGGTCAGAAAGGGTGGAAGACCGTCGAGCCAGTTGCGAAGCCTATGTTGAAAGCACTGGCGAGCAAGTACCTCGAATGAAATGCATGATGGATAGCGACGACAGAAAGAAGGACGCGATCAGAGCGAGGACCACAGCACGGATGCATGCCACTTGAACGTGATGCGTCATGGCGAAGAGTGATGCATTAAGGCACGATCGAAGAAGATTTACCATGCGGATGCGAAATCATATACCAGCCATGTAGTGTTGCAACATATCAACCTACAAGAGCCATCATCGTTGACCGTTGGCGCGAGGACCGCTTCACATGTATGCTCAAACAGACCTGACATGAAGCAAAGCGCTTTGACGATCCCAAAGCAATAAGTAACGTGTAAAATCCAGGATTCATCTTGGTAACGGTCGGAAATGGTGGGAAAGCTCGTGATCGTACTACTAGGTCAAGTCTCTTATATTGACTACATCACAGCATAAGCACTTGCATAGCTCACGCTGCTGTCGCTAACCTTGACCACCTCACTGCTTTGCTCATACCTCACGAATTTGAAGAAGCCCGCATCTTTTCTGCCATCCTTGCGCACCTCTTCAATAGCTGCCATCATCACCCCAATAGGGTGGCGACCGCAGACCGTGTTGCCGGTATCTTCCAGTGTATCTAACCATGCCTTGTGATCGCCGCTTTCGCAGGCCGAGATGCACTCAAAGTCCACAGCTTTGATAGACTCATGGATTGGCGGGCTTCGTGGTGAGGCTGACGAACTCTTGAGATTTTGCTGCTGCGAGCCTTGGGAGCGGTAAAGCGTATAGCGGAAGCGCAGACCCCAGTGAGCAAAGTCCGAAGATATGACGAATGCTGTGCTTGGATCCGCGAGGTAAGGAGCCAGAAGACGGCCGAGTTGCACTTCGGTGGCCATCGATGTGTTGCCAACCATGATAGGCGTTATCGGTGGGTAATTACTGGTGTCGTTGCCGAATGATCTAGACATGCGAGTGAGAACATATAATACTGTGCAAAATAGTGCCACATACTGCGACAGCATTTTGTAGATGTAGGGGAGATGCATCTCCAGGCTGTGCTCGTCCTCGTCGACAGACTGTGACATCCACTCGAATAGGCCACTCTTCTGTAGCTCGGCTGTCGTTGCCCGATCGATAGTCAGGTTGCCGAGAGGGGTGGCGTAATGTGTGCAGCGAGTGAGAGCCGCCTTCGTTAAGTAGTGATGGTGCGAAGGTCCTAGCAGGAAGACACGCTTTCTATATCATCAAGCTTGTCAGATAATCATCACAGACTTGTGCCACTCGACAGTAATGAGAATGAGACCGTTTGCCAGATTAGGGTTTGGCGAAGTTGCCATAGGACGAGAACAGTTGACACTGAAGGGCAGTTCGATAGCATTTTGTTGTAGGCCAGCGGTATAAGCTGGACTCGTTACTCACGCTTTCGAGACGTCCCACGAACGATATGCCCAGGCAGCTGCAGGTCCAGAGTAGGAGTAGCCGGCATGCCTATCGACTCTCAGCTTAGTGACCTACCTCAATCGAAGAGCCACCTACGGCGTAATAATGATACGAGCCCCAGAAACAGGCAGCTCGTCGATAGACTGGCCTTCGGTGCGTGGTCCAATGCATCGAACAGGCATTCTTACTGCTGCAAGCCATCCATCGAGCTGCGAACTGAGCTGTGATTTGGAAGCGCTGTACCACGAGTCGGCATGGCTGGCTTCGCGGACGATCTTGTTGTTCGCCATGTTGGTGTCGTGGATGTCGATGTTGAGCACAGGGCAAGTGAACCCTTCGAAGATAGCGTAGCCACTAGCGCGCGCGATTCGAGACGCGTGCAATCGCGTCGCTTTCGGCTGCTCAACCATACAACATTACAGACAGGATATCAACAGCAGTCTTAGACAGCATACAATGGCCCTCAAACGCAAGCGCTCCTCGATCTCCTTCTCCTCGCCAGCAACCATCTGCTCCACCACGACTACCGACTCTCCATCGATTGCGATACCATACTATTACCAACAGCAGAAGCCCACGCCAGCACTGTACGAGAAGCCCACATGGGCATTTCCAACTTACGACGACAGTACATCAGCAAGGCATCTGAACAGCAGGACCCGCAAAAGACACCGCGACTTGAGGCCTGGAGAGCAACAAGTATACAGTGCGTCCTGCCAGCCTGGTGCCTGCCATAGACATGAGCATGCTTGCTGATGGGTGCGTCGCAGCGTCTACCATTAGTCGACTATACGATGCACAACGAAAGAATCCGGATGCAGCGCCCGTGTTATCTAGCCAGACTGTCGTACCAGTACACGACCGCCCCCAAAAGAGTACGCTCCACGCTTTCTGGAATCTACCTAGTGCACCAGCCAGAGTAGACGTCATGCAGATCGATAGCGGACAGTCAGCCGATCAGACACCGAAATGCGAGGACTGCGAAAGATCGTTGAAGGATGACGATGCCATGGATCTTGACGATGGTATGCTGGAGCAAGAGACGGCTTGTGCAATATGCAGAAGACATGTCTGCAAGCTTTGCTCGATTCCGAGTGGGCAGCGCATTTGTTTAAGCTGCGCCTCTGGACGATGACCAGGACACATATAATGCCCTTCCAATACACGTCGACACACGGAGTTACAAAAATAGCATGCAACGTCTTAACTCCGCGAGCCGTACGGTATTGGTACAGCAAACCACGCTGTCGCAGCGTCTATATTAAACATCATGGCTGGCATGCTCCAGAACCAGCAAGGCAACTAGGACCGTCGGACGTTTCTCGGTTTCTGCCCAACTGCAATACATAGTTTGCGCGGGTGCTCCCGCTTAAATGTTGTGCTGCTTTCGAGGGTCGAGAATTATAGCGGTCTTGTGGTAAGTTTCAACGATGACACTTCACATTCGAGCTCTTACTGACAACTACAAAGGTGTAGTGGTTATCACGTTTCGTTTACAGCAGCCGTCCAGCCCCTGTGCCGAAAAGGTCCCGCGTTCAATCCGCGGCAGGATCACTTTTTGGCGTGTCTCGTGTGCAAGCAAGCAACCAACGGATCGTTTTGTGCTTATGGAAAGGCTTGGTGTGCTCGTAGTTGCATTCTGTGTTTTAAGCATACAAGTATGGACGTGGCCTGGACGATGATCATGACCAACTCCCTTTCTTCAAGCTACATCTCTTCTGCCAGCCTTAGATACCTTGCAGCAGCTATTGATCACAAGCACAACAATGATGGCCGTTCCAGTAAAGATACTCTCGAGCCTTTCTCGACATCTTCCCACGCTTTAACACCGCTGAGCAGGTCTATATGGTCTCTTCACAGCGAGAATTTTGAGGTGAAGCCGATCGATTGGGATGTGGCCAACCCGAAAGCGGCGCTGGAAATATAATCTTGGGGAGCCAGTATTAGCCTCTATATGGACAGGGTGTCTGCTGTGTGTCAGAACATAATAGCTACCACAATTTCTGAACTAGTAAACTGGTTTTTCTTTGACCTCCAGCTACGACATGAACACCTCAACCGTAACCTCATTACTCCACCCAGCTTTCTCGCCACTCTCCCTCCATGCTCTCTCAACATCAACCTCCAATACCTTCGCACAGCTTTCGCTGACCTTCACACAAGCCACCGGAATCGGCTTCCCAAAGATCATGATCATAAAGTTCTTCTCGATGGTCTTTTTCTCCAAATCACTAATGTATATTCCCACGACGCCCAGAGCTTTCAAGCTCATCCATATCCGCAGACGGCCATTTGTCTCAACATACATATCAAGCCCATTAACCGCCGCAGAACCCGTCATCTTACCTACCAAGCCCATCATGCCAACCTTGGTAGCTTCACCTTTGACCTCGAACGGCCGCAAAGCATAGGCGGACAGGATGTCCCACCCCTGCACACCCAGCTCAACGCCTACCATAGCACTCCTCCCGCCTCGGCTCATTGGTGGGCTGACATTGCCGCCTACAAACGATGAAACGACGTACTCTCCTTCTTCCGTCCCGGGGAAGTCGTCCAATTGCACAAACTCGCTCAAAGATTGTCCCGAAACATTGAACACGCCCAGGATCCCCGTGCCAGTCCGGGCAGAGCCAACGTAGGTGCTGATCTTCAGCAGCGCAAGGCTATCGTACGCATTGTACGGGTCCGTTGTCTTTCCAATGGTTTGCGGGCGTAGGATGACAGTCTTCCCTCTTGGCGTCTGAGCCGTCATCTGGTGCAACAGCTTGATGTCGTGTTTTCCTGGCTCATCAGTAAAGTATATTGGTCCTCCACTCACACACCTCGCTGCTGCATGGAAGCTGGCCCAAGGGTGCGAGGTCTGAAACATATCCCAGTCCGGCAGGACGTTCAGGTGTTGAGTCAGGAGACTGTTGTGTGCATTGCAGAAGATATGCCACGGATGACTTGCATCGACTTCCGGGAAGAAATCGTCCGAGTTGCGCACGAGGAGTAGTGGTTTGTTGCGCGGTAGCTGGGAGTGGAAGAGCATCTGTGGGTTCTGCGACATGCAGGATATCGCTCGGCTGCTGAAGTGCCGCAAGTGGGCAATGGTCCAGGCATCTTGGTAGGTGGTCGTCATGGCACGTCGATCGGGAGCGTGCTCAAGCAGATCGATGAAGAACTGGGCATCTGTCTTTACACTGTCGACTCCTGATGAAGAAAGGAAGCGGTAGAAGTCGTCGTACATTTGCTTCGCATCTTCGGCTACGACGACGGTGAATTTGCCTGCTGCCACGCCTGCCTCTTTCTCCACTTGGATGGTCTTGTAATTATCTGCTATGCTTCCCTTAGCTGAGACGCCGCCCCAGTAGCCTAGTATAGCGTGCCAGACAGCGATGTGGTTGACGTTCGGATGTCGTTTGCGGATCTCTGTAGTCGTTGCTTTGAGCCCGTCTGGGAAACCCTCCTTATTGGCTTCAAAGTCCTTCCAGCCGCGGACAAACTGCGTCTCTCCAGCACTCAGGCTCTGCCAATTATCATCGATGATGAGATTGGTGATGTTGATGTTCTCCTTCGATAAGCTATCTAATGCTTCGTATATCCGCGGTGCTGAGAGATTCTGTCCCAGGCCATTCCAGGTACAGTACGTCAGACCATCGTACCACTCTTCCAGCCACTCAGGCTTGACGTTGTCGTCCATCAGCGTCTTGGTCTCGTCATCTGAGGTGAGTGTGCCGTACGTGCTGACTACTTTGCGAGCATGATACCAGACAGCGGCGTTCGCCACTTCGAATGTGTCTGCCACCGCCACCAACACCCTAGCAGTTCCGGTCTCTGTGCGGTCATTGCGGCCTTTGATGATCACGTTGCCATCGCTATCGTGAACGAACGTTGTCATCAGGTCCTCCAAGCCACTGATGGCAAGACACACGACATGAAGCCCGTCTTCTCGCAAGAAGGACAGCTGCACACCATCTTTATCAAGTTCGAGCTTGTTCTTTCCCTGCCTCGGAGCCAGCCACGGACTCCACAACCTCACCAAAGCAAACCAGCGCGAAGAACGAAGAGGCTTTCCAAGTCGATGATGCTGATACCCAGACACCGGGTCTTTCGCGGCTTGCACCGGGCAAGTCAAGCTGTACAGATAAGTGTTGTCGGTCTCAGGCTTCTCACTCTGCACCTTGATGTCTGAGCTGATATCGCCAAAGAACTGTTTCAGCTCGTGAGCTCGATGAGCTTTGTGATCCATGCCATGGTACTGCAGCGCTCCGTCATCAATGCCGCTCGTATCCTTGACCCAGACCCAATCTTTGCCTTTCGACATGCGGAACTTGATTGTGAAGCTGACGACTTGGGCATGCTTGGGCTGGCCTGGGAGTTCAGCGGTGAACCAATACCGCGTCAGGCTGCGGTTCTTCTGTCGATTGAGAAGAGTGACGTCGTTGTAGACCTTCGTAGGCTCAAGATCCAGCTCGCTCCAGTCGTAGTGACCATTGTGGTTGTGCCATAAGCATACTGATGGCTGCTCGTCTGCGTCTTCCAACAGAGACGGGTTCGCAGTCTCCAGCAAGACTGTAAAGCGGACGCTGTGCCCACCACGAGCAATCTGGGTTGCCTGGCCCAAGGGTGGGATACATGTCACTTTAGCATGTATGTCGCCGAACGAGTCTTCGTCAGGATAGAAGGCCGGTCTCTGGTCCGGCGGCTCCTGTTCTGGTAGGTGGTCTCCCATTGCTGGAGCAGGCGGCAGTGCTGGATAGACTCGCTGGCCAGTGGATATGTCGCAGTAGCCAAACGAGATGCCTTTCTGCTTTGCTGGTCTTAACACCATGCCTGTTTCTCAACGTTCGATCTGTAACGGTAGTAGTGTATCAACCTCGCTCGGTGCTTCAAGAACGAAACGGAATGGAAACACAACTGGACGTGTACTTGCCTAGCACTGCGATATTTGAGCTGAGCAACAACTACCTCATCGTTGCTCTGAACCCGCCGCTGCTGCAGGAACCGCGAAGTGTGGTCACCAGGCTCCATTGTTTCTTCTCTTCTGGGAAGGCAATTCAGGGCCGAGCTCGCAGCTCCCAAGCTTCAAACAATTATTTCAGGGCACGACCGCCATGGTCCTTCCTCCGCGCCCAATGTTCGACACGGTCTGCACCTTCCCGCTATCGTCGGAGCTCTTCGCGCAGGTCGTCCACCCGAGCGAGCCGTTGGTCGCGGTCGGGTTGAGCAGCGGGCATGTTGCGACGCTAAAGCTTCCATCTTCGTCGGACGACAATGGCTTAGCACAGTCAAGAGGCCGACGTGGCAGCAGTGGGACGGACGTAGTGGAGGCAGCGTGGAAGACGAAGCGCCACAAGGGCAGTTGTAGGAGTTTGGCGTACAGCGTCGATGGATTGCAGCTGTACTCTGCCGGCACAGATGGCGTGGTCAAGGCGGCCGATTGCGAGACTGGGAAGGTCACGGGCAAGGTCGCAATACCGCTGGACCCGTCGTTACGTGCTGGACAGGTCGATGCGCCAACCGTGCTGCATGCGCTGAGTCCGCAGACGCTGCTGTTGGCTACCGACTCTGGCGCATTGCATTTGTATGATCTGCGCGACCCGGCGCCGTCTCTGCCTCTGGACTCAAGCAAGACTGCCTTCACAGGGTCAAAGCCGTCGCAGACGCACCATCCGCATACGGATTACATTTCTTCGCTCTCTGCAATTCCGGCATCTTCTGCATCAACCTCAGGCTTTTCCAAGCAATGGCTGACTACAGGCGGCACAACACTGGCCCTCACTGACCTACGTCGTGGGGTGCTAGTGAAGAGCGAAGATCAAGAAGAAATCCTCATGTCTTCACTCTACGTCACTGGTTTACCAGCGAAGAAGAGTACAGGCAGCACAGGCGAGAAAGCTGTGGTTGGAGGCGGCGACGGCGTCATCACGTTGTGGGAGAAAGGCCAATGGGATGATCAGGACGAGCGGATTACGGTCAGCAAGGAGAAGGAAACGCTGGATGTCATGGCT
Source organism: Elasticomyces elasticus (assembly GCA_035926095.1). NCBI lineage: Eukaryota > Fungi > Ascomycota > Dothideomycetes > Mycosphaerellales > Teratosphaeriaceae > Elasticomyces > Elasticomyces elasticus. The sequence goes on from JAVRQT010000009.1 coordinate 91,462, forward strand.
GAAGTGCCGGAGGGCATTGGTGGGATTGGTAGAAAGGTTGCGGTCGGACTTGGTGACGGCAAAGTGCGCTTCGTACGGTTAGGCATGAACAAGGTCGTTGATGAAGTGCAGCACGATGAGATTGAGGGTGTGATTGGGCTAGGTTTTGATGTGAGTGGTAGGATGATCAGTGGTGGTGGACAGATCGTCAAGGTATGGGAGGAGCATATCGCTGGTGCTGCTGAAGCGGAGGAGGACGACGAGCCAGTCGTGTCGAAGAGGACAGCGGATAGCAATGATAGCGACGATGAGGCGGGAGACGCTGAAGAGGAAAGCGAGGAGGAGGAGAAGCCGCGGAAACGTAGGAAGAAGAGGAAGCGTGGGAAGGGTCCAGTCAGTGCTGGTGGAGGTTTGAGCTTGTCTGGGCTGGATTGAGTTGTCAAAAAGTTCCGTGCGATATACCCAACATGCGATGTTCTCGGCGTTCGAAGCCTGGAAGGGGTTAACGCTAGGCGATTTCGCCAAGGCGTGAACAAGGAAAGATGAGTCAGCTTGCAGTTTCATCAATATCACTTCATGCTCGAGGCCTGATCACATCTTCGCGAACGTTATGACAACCTCGCCACGCTAGTTGAGGTCTGCATCGCCCAACAGACGCTAGCTCAGGCTACATGCAATAATAGCGGCCAGACGAATGCGAGGTGAATGGCTCGGGCGTGGCGACACTTCGGATTTCAGGTGAATCTGATCGCGCCTACGTCGCGAACGTCGAACGCGTCTTCGTGTTTACGCGTTTGCCGTGTTGTTCATCTACCTTCCGTTAATCTCCATCTTAGGCACAACATCGCAAGCCGCGCTTTGAGTATCGGTCACATCGCCCATCACTTAACGCGGCTTCGTGTCCACATCGACTGTGCTCGATACTCTGGCCCTCCGCGGGCCCGCCGCTTACAGCCAACTTCCAGACCAACAGAACCTTGAACATGGCGGATCTCAGCGCCGAAGACATCGAATTCGCGCTCTCGTTACCTGTGAGGGACGTACCGAAGAAGTTGTGCTGTGCTATCTGCAGGAACATTGCGATAGATGCGCTGAGGTTCTTGTGCTGCGAGGCATGTATTTGTCAACTATGCTCTGTTTACTCACACCAGGCCTGCCCAGTGTGTGCGCGGGTATCGCATTCGGAAGAGATGCGCAAGCCTAATGATTGGCTGCGTCTTGAGATCGTTACCTATCTGGATGAAGTGCGGAGCAAGCATGCGACATCGGCATATCAGCCGTTGAAGCAGGAAATGCAGCGACAGGGCAGGCGACCTGGAAACCCGGCTACCAGGACCACGCCAGATGGGTTGCTTGAGCTGGCCGGTATTGGACATGAGACAGCAGCGCGGGAACTGGTGGAGCGCGAGGCGGCGAGACGTGCGAAGCTGGAGGCGGAGAAGAAGAGAATAGATGACGAGCGAACGAGACGAGAGGCAGAGCGCGCCAAAGCGATTCTGGAGAAGCTGCGGTTAGAGAGGGCGAAGCGCGAGGAGGCTAACTTGCAAAGGTTGCGCTTGGAGAGGGTGCAGCGCGAGAAGAAAGAGCAAGAGGAAGCCGAGAAGGTAGCGCACGAAAAAACAGTGCGACCAAAAGCAGTGCGCAAGTGGGCAGAACGTCAAAGAGCAGAGCGCAGACTGGCGTTCAAGGCAGTGCGCTCCACGTCCAACATCGATATGCGTAAGGAGGCCGAGCAGCTAGCACGTCTGAGTGCGAGCCGCGATCCAGTATTGAGCGAGGCAGAAGTGACCAGCATCTCTGTGTTGTCGCTCGACACAGCACTAGCAGCCTCCACGACGAAAGAGTGCGGCGTCTGCATCGAAGACATCGCGGCTGATGAGTGCATCGAGATCATACCTACAGGCGACGTAGTGTGTATACCGTGCTTTTTCTCCAGCATTCAGCCCCTGTTCGACAATGCGTTGAGATACGAGCATGCTTGGCCTGTAGCTTGGGGCAAGAGTACACTGGACGCTCTCGACTTCGCCGAGGTCCTACCCAAGGGCTTCACAGCGAAGTGGATCTTCAAGCTCAGAGAGTATGCGAGGCCAAAGAACGAGAAAGTATACTGCCAACACCTTGTACTGTCCGAAGGCAGCAACGCGATTGCCCTCGACGAAGTCGCCATCGTGAACGCTGTCGACAGCGACCAATCGATGCGCGAATGCAGTCGCTTTCTCGGCAGCACTTTACCACCCACAGACGCAAGGTCTTGCTACGGTTGTGTAACGTGTCAGGGCTCGACCTGCGGTATATGTCTCAGTAGCTTCTTCGGCCACCCGACCAAATATATCTGCGTGGACGCGGAAGATGCTCCCGCGGTTCAGGACGATCCCTACAGTGCGATGAAGCGTGGCAAAGACTATCAATTGTGCCCTGGGTGCTCAAGACCTGTTGAGCTGGAGGATGGTTGTAATTTCATGCGATGCCGTTGTGGCATACCTTTCTGCTTCATCTGCGGGGAGGCCTTGCCGCCCACCGAAGCTCAGACCGATCACTTCATCGTGGGCAAACCCTGCCCGAAATGGAATCAGCCATCGCAGAGCAACGCTCACCATGACCCAGATCCGATCATCAAAGCATTCAGCACTGCTTTGGCTCAGCTAGAGCCCGAGCGACTTGGCTTGTTGCACAGGCTCGACGACTTCTTGCCGCAAGCGCGTCAGCAGGCATTGTTGAACCAGAAAAATTGGACTTCTCTAACATGGGGTGTGCTTGTCCGCTTGGTCATGAAGCTTCGATTTACCATGCAGTACCAACTCATCGTTGACGTTCTTGCTAGGCAGTCGCGCCACTTCCTGCAGGTCCGCCGTGACTACATGCGAAAGCGTGAAACCATCGACATGTTGGCTTCGGAGATCACTCTGAGTAACGCCAATAAGCACCTAGCAATTGGGACCTTGGATGTGTGCGTCACGGAAGCATTGAAGACGTTTAATGAACAACACGAAGCATTTCTTGAGCGCCTCGATACAAGCATTGCTGTCATCACCGCAGAAGAGGAGGTGGAGGCGCAGACGCAAACTTACTTGACTGAGCTGAGACGTCAACTGGTGCTTGATATAAAGACATACCCTATCATCGAAGATGTCCGTCGCGTGACTCACGATGTACCAGCGAAGCAGGCTCAAGATCCAGCTAACGCCGAAATCTGGGCCACAGTGCCACAGTTGGTGGACGCCTTGAATTTTGTTCTCCAGATCCCCACGGCCATGGAGTTGATGAAACATAAATCGTTGGCAAGGGTTGAAGGACTACAAACGCGGTACCTAGATTACGGGGAAGCCATTGAGGAGATCAGCATGAAGATGATCCGTGCCGAAACCATCTCACCCGATGCACGCCTTGCATCAGCGGAACTGCTATATCGAAAGAAACATGATGCTGTTCTGAAGCGCTTCGAGTGGATCATTGCCGAGTATCCTGCACGAGAAGCCATACGCGCCGGCTACGAGACTCACTTCGAGACTGCGTGGCTCGTCAGGGTCATCTCGGAGGCTCGCGAGCAAGCCCTGGCCAGCGTGAGTGGACATCGAGCAAACTCACAACTGATCCGCGATATCAACGCATTAGCTGCGAATATCACAGAGGGATTCAAGGTCCAGTATGCATTGGACATCATACTCGATCTACCTGTGGACTCGGTTATTGCATTCCGCACTTCGTATCTGGCAGGGCATGAAAATGTGACCAGGCTAGTCACCAAGGTGTCAAACCAAGCGTTTGCATGGGTTTACACTCCACCTGGAAGGCTGGTTACTCCGACGAAGTGGGAAGATGCACTATCTACGTATCGCGAGCGTCATGTCATGTTCATGGCGCGTGTCGACCGTGCTATTATGCTGGGTGACACGCTGCATCTACTCAATGCCACTTTCGGTGCACAATGGCAGAAACGGAATCCAGAAACCGAGTCTCTGCTCGAGAAACTCTCCGATGCAAGAAATCAGGCACACAGCAACAAGCTCTGGTACTCGTCGCAGACCCCAACATCAAAGTGGGCTGATATCTCCGATTTGACGCTTCAGTTGAAACGGCTTCTGCAATTCCAGGCAACCACCGATGTCTCCAAGCACTCACACCGGATCCTCGTCTCCTTTCTTGCCATGTATGAAAACATGTACAGGGCAATGGCAGTGCTGGGCCAGAAGGTGGATACGGATGGAATGCTGAAGCTTCTGGCACTACCAGAGCGGATGACTATAGTAGGGGTACGTTTCAGCGTTGGCGTGAAACATGAACCATACTTGAAGCAAGTCCGTCAGGCTATAGCTACTGCAAAGGCTACGGAATTGGCAGAAGCACAAGAAGTGCTCGACGCAGCAGCGGCCGCGAAAGCACGAGCACATCCTGCAGGACTACATGCTCCCTCTACCATGTTACAGGCCTCGAGCGGTAGGCCGCAAGCACCCCTTCAATTCCAAAAACCCACGCTTTACGGCATGTGGACTGCCGATGTGAAGGAGACCCAATCGCTCTGGTGTATACTCTCCCAGGTCTACGACCATGCCGAGGAAGCAGCGAAGTCCAACCCTTGCATTGACCATATCATGCAGCATATGCAAGCTCTGGCACGGTCCCTCCAGCGGGCTCTCGGCTCCCAGGCTGGTGTCATGGCTGATGCTACGTCTTGCACCCACAAGCAGACGCTTTCGTCATGTATAGCCACCCATGATGAAATTGTGAGGCAGGTGTCGGAGCTCATGAGAACTCTGCCACCGGGCGCAGACTGGAAGGATTTGTTTGACCAGAAGCTGGCAGCTGTGTTCGAGCGGTATCAAACGCGGCATGAGGCTCATGTCCTTTGTCTTGAAGAGCTTGCTACGGAGCAAAATGGGGAAAATCTGGCTGTAGTCCGAGCCGTTTGGACACATCGAGGATGAGCCTCGCAAACCTTTGTTCGATGCGCAATGTACAATCAGTGGAGTGTTCTGGACGAGTAGGTAGAGCAGTGGTTCGAAGTATTTGTTAGTATTGGCACCCTTTCCCCTACGACAGTCAGCACCAAGGCCCCAAGCCTCTCTTCAATCGTCGTGGTGATAGTCTCGTGACGATCTCGAAAAAAACCCTATTGAGACTGCTTTTTTAGCTCACCACATGCTAGCACATGCAACGCTCTACAAATCAGCTCTTGCCTCCTCGCCCGCCCAGCAGCGCCTAATGGTCTCCCTCAACCGCTCCTTCTCGATATCTCGCGGGTTCCAATATGGATTACTGACAGCGATCTCTGCCGCTTTATCGACATCCTCCTCCTTCATACCAAAGTCCTTGAGACCTCGCTTCACTTTCAGCTTCGTCAAGAGTACATTCAGCCCTTGGATCGCATTGCCGTCTGACTCAGGTAGCACTTCAGCAAGCTGTTTCATGACCTCGGGGATCTTAGGCGCATTGTACGCAATCGCATGAGGCAAAACAATTGTGTGCGTCTCCGCATGAGGAAGATTGAACGAGCCGCCGAGAGTGTGGCACAGCTTGTGATGGAGTGCCATGCCTACAGAGCCCAAGCACATAGCACATAGCCAAGCGCCGTATTGAGCTTTTGAGCGGGCATCCACGTCTTTTGGGTTGTTGACTATGATGGGTAGGGATGACGCTAGAGCTTTAATGCCTTCCAGAGCAAAGAGTGTCATCACTGGATTGCCGGCACGGGCATATAGTGCTTCGACTATGATATGTTAGCCAAACAGCTGACACAGATCAATCATTGATATATACCCGCATGAGCAATAGCGTTGACGCCGCTCGTCGCACTCAGTGCCTCTGGTAAGGTCATCGTAAAGTCTACATCATATATCACGGTCCCCGGCAGAATCTTGGGATCACTGCGCGTCGTCTTCTTCCCATCCGCTGTCTCGCCTAGAATAGGCGTCATCTCGCTGCCTGCGTACGTCGTGGGAATGCAGACATGCTCCAAGCCAGTTCTTATGCTGATCGCCTTCCCAAGCCCTATGGTGCTTCCGCCGCCGAAGCTCACGACACAGTCTGCGCCGCTGTCTTTGGTGTATTGCAGCGCTTTGTCTGTGACATGGGTAGGCGTGTGCATCGTGGCTTCGCTGAACAGGCCAGCGGGTGTGATCTGAGCATCGTTAAGGATAGACTCTAGTGCCTGTACTTGGTCTTTCTGTTGCGGTGTCGAGAGCAAAAGCGGCTGGGACTTGTTCAGCCTCTTGATCTCATCTCCGAGCTTCTTGATGCTGCCGCTGCCGAAGACGACGCGGCTGGGGTTGGCTGTATATGCAAATGGCTGCATATTGCGACGGTATGTTTTTGAAGAGGTGAGCTTGGAGCAACAACTCTTCTCGGGCCCAAGCCATTGCCATGCTGCCGGCACTTCATAGCATTGTCGGTGCTAGGAAGGTGGAGGCTCCTGGGCGGGGACAAGAGGTGACGTTGATTCCGCACGGCTCACATGGCGGCAGTGGCTTGCACAAGTATAATTCGTCCTTCGAAAACCAACCCAGTTACCTTACACAACATCAATACTTGCTATTGGCATGACTCTTGCTACCGTGACAGTTCAATTGCACGCAAACTCGTTGACAACCCGGAAAAGTAATAGCGATGAACTGGAATCATCCACAGCTTCTAGGCGCTCTTTTACTGCATACTGCCTGCAAACATAGCTATTCTTCCAATACACCAAGATTCGCTAAACTAACAAGGATAGGATAATCTCTCAACCCGATACCCGAGATCAAGTTCCCAAAGAGTCTTTTGGAGCCGAGGGGTCTCGCATATATCTGGGCCTTCGTCGCCCCCTCAGATGTTAATGGTATGATGGACTTGATGGTAGATATAACCATAGCAGACTCGGTGTTTGGTTGGCAGAGCGCTCGCGATCCTTTGACCGATATAGTATCGAACCCTTGCAGTCTTAGGGTGCCACGAGGGTGACCGAGAGCGTCTGGGGTGGCCGACAACGTCTGCATGGCCCTTACGAGCACGCCGTAGTAGCACCAGACGCCGGACGCACAGTCGCAAGGTCTGTACTGTCGACAGCAAGACGCTATAGCAATTGGGATCCAAGACTCGTAGGGGACAGGCGCGGAGTGGTGTTGCCGAGGATGTCGTACCTGGCAGTGGGACCATCTGCTAGAGTTGTTACCGTGTGAGGGGGACCTTTCGAATCAGTAAGAGTAGGATAGCGCAACGCGTCGTTTGTCCACCACCCTTCTTCACCTTCTGCTATTGGCTCGGAGCCCTGTAGATTCGAAATCCTACTGAATCGAAAGGTCCCCTGAACACGGTAGTCAATTGGCAGCGAGCCTCGGGGATCAGTCTGGCAGTCCCTTAGGAAACATCAGTCAGGCGTAGAACAGACTGCCATGACTGCCAGATCCGATGGCCGTGCCGATTGCAGTATACTACTGGGCATTCCGGGAGGTTCGTACCACCTTTACCACATCATCAACATCACCTTCGTCGCCCACGACCTGCGGGGCCACCACGACCCACATCGCCTTCGCGCCAACCTGGAATATCAGTCACCCCTGTATTCACGGGCGCATGTAGCTCGACCCTGGCCCTACCTATCCCCTCGCGAGTCCGCACGAACTGTGCCTGGCTAGTTTCGGTATATCGCATCGTGTTGAGCTGATTGTGATATCGCGCAGCAAGCTCTGCCCGTTCCTGTGCCTGGCGGTGATTTTCACGCGCTGGCCCTGCTGCTACTTGGAGGTCTCTCGTATTCACGTAGTGCGCTGGGTCGTTGCGATGGGACTGGTATTGTGCTTGCGCTTCGTTTCCCATTCTAGATCGAGCTGGCCGCCCCATCTGAAGGTCACCACTGGGCAGGTCTCGATACGAGGTCCGGAGGTCTTGTCCTTGAGGTATCTCGGGCTGCTGTGTTGCGGGCATCGGCCGAGTGTGAGCACGCCCAGCACCCAACCATCCAATTCGTGCCAAATTGTGTTCATTCGGCCACCTGTTCGCTGCCCGACCTGAAAAGTCTCTACGACTGTGTCGATCCGATGCTGAGGTAGGACTGGAAGCCCGTTCATGGGTCTGGTTAATCGGCCCTACATCTATATCGTCGTGCACTCCATTGTTCCAACCGGATAATAGTGGCTCACTGCCAGGATCATACTGCCCGCTGATGGTGGTAGGAGTGAAGGGGTGTCTGATGCTTGCGAAGGGACGTCGAGCGTGATATCGGCGGTAATTTTGAGCCATCTCGCGTGCGCCTGGTGTGATTGTGCCTGCATTGTTGGACGACGCCACAGAATGCCATGCTACGCGCTGTATTACCTGGTTGCGATCGGACTCCATTCGACCACTCATGCTCTCATCATCGCTGTCATCCCAAGCAATCTCGCCACCATTGAAGGCTGGCGAAGCTTGGCGTTGGCGGCCGCGACGTGCCTGGGTGAACGTATCCCGGTGTGTCATAGAAGCTGCCGTTGTCATGCCAGGATGCCTGGGAAGCCCTTCGAATTCTTCTCGGTCCCTCAGCATGTCGCCAAGTCTTTCTTCTTCTCTCAAAGGTTCCCCGAACATGTCTACTAATTGCGAGGGCGGCGTGGTGGGAATGCCCTCCTCAAGCTCCATGACACCGTAATGGGCTCTCGGTCGAAGCAAATGATACGCTTCATGGACCGTTGGGGCCCTGTCATCGCGAAGACCGTATGTTTCGGGCGAGTGATCGTATATCGCGTTCCTCGAGCCACGCTGGCCATACCTCGGACAATCTGCTTGCCAGTGTCCCGAGTGAGCAGTCGCCTCGTTGCCACAGACATAGCAGAACTGCTCGCCACAAAAGCAATTAACATGATTGCAGCCATCCGCAAGCTCGACCTTGCGGCCGCAGCGCTTTCCCGGGCAAACCTGGAAATCCTTTCCTCTAACCAAGGACCCGAAGTCAGACATGTCGTCGAACGTGCATAGCTTGGCCCGATCGCAGACGTGAGGTGTGTCATAAGAGCGAAGCATACTCGGTACAATGTCGCCACAAGCTGGACACGATAGCGCGTGACAAGCCTCGCAGCAGTATCGAAAGTTGGTACCATCCCCAGTACGTTCGCCCAAGAACGTATCGCATTTCGTCTCTGTACCACCGAAGACTTGGGTGCAGTACAACCGGCGACCAGGCCTGACTTCCCACTCAAGCGATTTCTTCATGTATCTTTCTAACACTGCCGTCGACAACGCGTGGGCGTAGTCGTCGATATTAAGTACGTGGTCTCCCCATCGAGGAGGATAGTGCGACTCATCTTCTATTGCGAGTTCGAAGTGCGCGTTGATACAACTGTAGCAGGCATGGTGATCGAGCACTGGGGTGATGCGTTGCGTGGATTTGTCGTTAAGGCATGCTACACATCTCTTGGTGTCGAAATCGTCCATCAGGTGGTCGAATAGTGCGCGAACGAAATCAGCGAACAGATTTGGAAGAGGAGGTTAAGTAGGTGCGTTGGAAATATATACGTCCATATTGTGCGTTTATTGGCTGCGAGCACTTGACTAGGACTATTGGTAAAGCCAGTCGGATTTCGTGCCGACAGAGGAAGCTTATAGTTCTTCAAGCTGGTAGGATCATCTTGCGCAGCAGACATAGGCTGATTGTTTCGCTGCTATGCTTGGCATTTTTGGGATCACAGCGGGTCCGGCGACCAGTCTTCGGGAGGATTTTGTCCGTGGCATGGCATGGTAAAGAGCAGGGCGTAGAGAGCGCTCGCTACGAGAATGAGGCGATCGTTCTGTTATCAGCTGTGCAAGGCGTCAGTCGAGGGCATCCGGTGCGTACTCTATTGGCTTGAGGACTCAGCAAATCATCAAAGTCACTCCTCGCCGACATGAACTCTTTTTTCTTCATTCATCACAATCTGCGAGAGCCCAACTTGCAGATTCCTGCCCGATCTACTTGAGAGCTGTCAGAGTCGTTCCCATGCGCTTTGTCAAGTTCTAGGCAAGAGTCCGCTTCATCTTGCTGTTCTAGCTTGTCGGAATGGTGCGGTCGGACTCAAGGCAGTGGTCGAGGGAGCTCGAGATCGATGGTCGGATGATCCTCTTTATGGTTAGGTCGGGTCGACCCATTGTCAGGTGAGCTAAGTCATGGTCACTTGAGCTAAGACCCATGGTCGGATGAGATCGATTCGTGTGTGGTCAGTTGAGCTTGGTGCTATGGGTTGTCGGGAGCAGAGCAGACTAGACGGACAAGATAATGGCCAGAAGAGTAAGACTATGCCCGGTCAAGCTCAATATTGTGGTATGATCAGGTCGACTGTATGGTTAGTTAAGTTAGTGCAGGGCAGTTGAGCTTGGACCTTTGGTCCAAAGGTATGGTCGGGTAACCTCACGACAGAGGGTGGATGAGATGTTCGGATGGTCAGTCGTTGGTAGGGCGGGCGACTAGACAGGTGAGATCCACGGCCCGCCGAGCAACGTCGTGGTGCAGTCGGAACGTTCAAGTCCATGGTCGGGTCATCTCTATGGTCAAATGAGCTAGGGATGGTCGTCCGAGCTGGACTTAATGGTCAGATGAGGATCAATTGTTCGTCGGAGGAGCTTGGCGCACGGAAAGATCGATTTGTGTTCTGTGTAGCTAAGAGGCAACTCCGCACCCCATAGTGGAATGAGCTGGTGTACTCGGCTGCCTGCAATTAGGAGCGAGCTAGCATCCACGAGACTAGGAAGTGGTCAGGGCAGATCAGCTCCCTGGTCAGGTCAGCTTTTTAGTGGTGGTCAGGTCAAGTTTGATAATGGTCAGATCAGCTTCGGTGATGGTCAGGTCAAGTCAACCCATGGTCAGCTCAGCTTAGCAATGTTCAGTTGAGCCCAGGACCAATGTGCATTCCCAGGATTTCCGTCCGCAGATTGATAACATTTTAGGTGCGATGCCACCCTTTTCATGTAGGTAAAACGCCTTTAGCTCCATGCAGTAGCACCCTCGCTATGCCCGCCATGCTGTAAGTAAATGCCGACGAGACAATGCAGCTCGCTCGTCTCTTTCAGGTACTCTTCCCAGTCGCTCGGTTCCTGTACACGCATCCTGCCCTGCCGGCCAGAGCGAACCTATTCATCGATCGTCGCCTAGACGTCCGGAGGATAAGTCGCATCAGGCACCGGGTTGGAGGACATGCTGTTGAGGTAGCTTAGGTAGCAGTTCCATCCTGTCCAAGCATTAGCACCCCACCCCTTGTCTCAACACTGCCGGAGACTTCAACTCACCCAACGACACCAAGTTCACTACCAGTACCCTGTGCTCCAACGGCACAAACTTGAAATTCGTAAACTGCACCGCAGGCCAAACCATCCAATTCTTCTTCAACGCCTCGAAATATGTGCTCTCCAACTTCTTCTTCGGATCACCACCTTCCAGTATCGCCATGGTAGACAGGAAAATAAACAAATTCGTACTGGCGAAGACAAACTGGTCGGCAGCTACCCTGGCCGCGATTTCCATGTTGGGTCGGCCGGGGACCTTGATGCGTTGGAGGACGCGGTACCACATTGTTGCTCCCGGGCCGAAGACGAGGCCACCGTAGCCTGCCATGCGGAGGGTGCGGGAGAAGTCTTGGTTGCGGATGCCGCGTTTCTCGACCGCTTGTTGGGCCATGGTGTCGCCAGTTGCGAAGAGGACGGCGGTTGTGATGGATTGGGTGAGGATGGGGCGGGACGCGAGTTTGGATTGGTACCTGGGAAATCACCTTAGCATAATTTACATATGTTACTCAAGGGTTAGAGGCGTACCAGCGAAGCATCTTGCCGGTGTTGTGTAGGGATATGCGCGTGGTTGCGCTCGCGGTATCTAAGTCTACAGCTGCGGCTTCAGGGTGTCGCAAGTTGAGGATCGCGGGTCCATGTGCTGCCGCGACGGCGATAGATGTAGAGCCGACAGTGTACGGTCAAGAAATGCAAGAAGTTGTGTTGGCCGAGCAGGTCTTCTTTCCTTATCTGTTTCAATGCGGCTCAATCGAAGCGTTTATTTAGAGTTGGCAGGGGTAGCTGCGGCCTGCGTCATGGCACGTGGGATGTTTCACTGTCTCGCCGTCTTACTTAGCTTCAGCAAACAACAACACAATCATATAAGTTATCTTTCATTCAGCATCCTCTTCCTTCGTCTCACCACCGCCACCATGGCGACAACCAATGGCGACCCGGCACCGGAAGGCGTCTTCTCCCTCCTCGACACGGACCTGTACAAGCTCACCATGCAGAACGCCGTCCTCAAATCCTTCCCAGACGTACCAGTCAAATACCGCTTCACCAACCGCACACCACACATGCAGCTCAATCGTCGCGCCTTCCGATGGCTGCAAGAGCAGGTCGCAAAGCTAGCCAACATCCGTGTGACAGACGAGGAGATCGCGTGGCTGGAACGAACGTGCCGGTACCTGGATGAAGGCTACCTGAAGTACCTCCAAGACTTCAAGCTGCGGCCCGACGACCACGTCAAGCTCGACTTCAACGCCGAGAGCGAGCACGGCGGCGACGACGTATTCGGTGAGTTGTGGGTGAGCGTGGAAGGGTTGTGGGTGGAGACCATTCTGTACGAGATTCCGCTGCTGGCGCTCATCTCGGAAGCCTACTTCAAGTTTGTCGACACGGACTGGTCTTACGAGGGCCAGACTGAACACGCCAAGCAGAAGGGGTTGAGATTGATTGAAAATGGTTGCGCGTTCAGCGAGTTCGGCAGTCGACGGAGGAGAGATTACAAAACGCATAGTATGGTTCTACAAGGCCTGCTAGCTGCACAGCATGAGTCCGATACCAACAATGCAGGTTGGCTAGGGAAGTTCAGCGGTACCTCCAATGTACACATGGCTATGCGACACGGCGTTGCGCCGATCGGCACGGTGGCGCACGAATGGTTCATGGCCATCGCCGCAATCACGGACAACTACGCCGACGCGAACGAGAAGGCGCTGCAATACTGGACCGGCACTTTTGGCCGTGGCGTGCTTTCCATTGCGTTGACGGATACCTTCGGCACACCAGCTTTCTTGCGCTCGTTTAGTAGACCGGCGCCGAAGAGCGGGACGATAGGGACAGAAGTTGAAGATAGCGATCCTAGCTACGCCGAGATATTCACGGGCGTGCGGCAAGATTCGGGAGATCCGATGGAGTATATTAAGCTCATCAAGGAGTTCTATACCGCGCATGGTGTGAAAGAGAAGAAGACGATTGTGTTCTCGGATGCGTTGAATGTGGACAAGTGTATCAAGTACAAGAACGCCACGGATGCCGTGGGTTTGACTCCGTCTTTTGGGGTGGGAACGTTTTTCACGAATGATTTCGTGCATAAGAGTGATGGGGTGAAGAAGAGTGTGCCGATGAACATTGTTATTAAGTTGAGTGAGGCGCAGGGTAGGCCGGCCATTAAGCTGAGCGATGATCGAGGGAAGAACACTGGAGCGGGAGAGTTGGTGAGGAGGGTCAAGGAGGAGGTCAGGTACGAGGAGAAGACTTGGGTGGGCGGTGATGAAGCGCATAGGTGGGATAAGTAAGCGATATGATTTCGACGATGTGATGATGAGATGTTACATTTGACGTTGGCCATAGACGGAGCACCGTATGAGTTGGTCTGGCGAAGCATATGATACCCGGTTGCCTCGAAGGGAATGGCGTTCACAGAGGAGGACATGGCGATCAATACAATGGTTCATGATCTCACATATTAACTCATTTCTCTCAATGCCAACTCCTTGCTTTGCGCTGACGTTGAACTCATCGAATAAAGTTGATTAGAATTGATGAGTGTTTGGCGTTATTTGGCTTGCGACACCTCTGGCGCAGCTAAAATTGACCTGAATTTTGTGCCCGTATTAGGGCGGCAGATGTGGGGTGGCGAGGTGCCGCCTCCAGGACCTCCGTACTTACTCCTTCCTCCTTTCAACAGCACGATAGACAAACCGAATAGGCCGGCACAGGATGGGAGCCCTCACATCTGCCGCCAGGGCGCACACGATGCTGCTCCTGCCATGAGTTCATTCCTGCGCCTCCGCCGGCTTGTCCTGATCGACTACTCACGATGTCGCGTCACCATTCACCACTCTGATCTAAACACCAGTCTTTCCAGGCAGTACTCCTCTTCCGCAATGGATCGGACATACGAGGTGTGATGGCTTGGAAGGCTATTGATTCGAATGCCTGCTGACTTCATCTATGGCGAGCCATCGAGATCATTGACAGCAGGAACAGAGTCCGGAGGCCAGACTCGCGACCAGCAGACGCCGTACGCTCGGAGGTTGCGGTAAGCCCTGGATATACTGCACCTAGTGTCAGAGGGAACCCTGGCTTGCTCGGCATGGCAGAGTGGCTGCAGCAAATTGGTCACTCGGTAGGACTTGCGGCCGTTCTCGATGTCGATCGCACCAACTAACGACGAACTCAAGGCAGATGAGGTGAACAAATTGAAAATCATCCACGTCGCAGGTACAAAAGGCAAAGGCAGTACTTGCTCCTTCGCTGAGTCCTTCCTTCGAGTGCATGGCAAGCGAACGAGATATCCAGCCAAGACCGGGATGTACACTTCGCCTCATCTGATTTACCCCGAGGAGCGTATACGTCTGAATGGCGTACCGATTGATCGCTCACGGTTCGCGACGTACTTCTTCGAACTGTGGGATCGTCTGCCACAGTTACAGTCTGTCTACGACTCAAGCAAGGGCGTTGTAGAACGCGGTCCGCGTACTCTGCAATTATATGCTCTCCTGGCTTTCCACGTCTTCATCCGCGAGGAAGTGCAGGTTGCGATCTTCGAAACACACAGTGGCGGCGAGTACGATGCGACTAATGTCATCGAGAGGCCTGTCGTCACTGCTGTAACGACGTTGGGCATGGATCATATCTCTACGCTTGGACCGACGATTGAGAATATCGCCTGGCACAAGGCGGGCATCTTTAAATCGGGAGCTGTTGCGCTGTCTACTACGCAGTGTGGCGGAATTATGGTAGAGCATGTCTTAAACGAGCGAGCGTCAGCAAGCGGTGAAGCGGTGAGGTTCGTGGGCAACGACGATCGGCTGCCGGCTGGTATGAGGCAATTGGAGCCAGCCGTGCAAAGGCAAAATGCTTCTCTGGCTTTGGCTGCTGCTGAAGCCTGGCTTGACGAGCGTGGTGCAGGAAAGCTTGACCCCAGCGATATACGCAGTGGCGTCGAGCAGTGGTCTTGGCCAGGTCGGTTCCAGATCGTCCGTGACATCAGGAATGAGCATTGCACGTGGTATCTTGATGCAGCTCATAACGATATGAGTGTGGTCATTGCCGCGCAATGGTTCGCAACACAGGCGGCTAGAGAGGCTGTGACGATTCTGATCTTCAGCCACATCAACGAGCTTCGCGACTCGGTCGCACTTTTGAAGAGCCTTGCTACGGCTCTGCGGGATACTGAGGTGAGGATCAATCATGTCATATTCACGAGTTATAACAAGATGCCTACCAAGGAAGGAGCATCGACTGAGAACAACGATCTGCTGCGCGAGGTCTGGCATGGCCTATACCCGGAAACGCGGGTGTGGTGGGAGCCAAGCATCGACGGGGCTGTCAATCGGACGAGAAGTATTGCAGCAGACAACGGAGATAAAGTACAGACGCAGGTGCTGGTCACCGGCAGTCAACATCTAGTTGGGCCTACACTAGATATACTACAGCGTTAGTGGCAATCTTCACTCTTAACGCACGAAGGCCTCCACACCGGAGCTTACCACCATACCATAGTTTCGTGGATGCTGGCTCGATTTTAGATGCAGGCAGCAGAACACAGCAGCTCGCTCTAGAATGGCGGTACGGAGGTGCTTCTAAGCTAAACACAAGTACTGATCTTATAGCTCTGCTAGGATCTTGCTGACGGACTCTTCCCGTTGCATATGACATGTTAGTAGTTTAGTCTGACGAGACTCGCACGACAATCCACTCTGAGCAACAAAGTGAAGTCTGCAGATGTTAACAGACGCTGTCCGGGGTATTTCTCCCTCTACCTACGTGATGCCTTCGCATTCGAGCTGACCATCTCTGTTGCTGACCTGGCCATACCGTGGTCTCATCTTTTCAGTCGCTACTCTCGATTGACCATACATCGATCTCATGTTGCCTGTCTGAGAATTGTGCTTCGAAGACTCGTCTTTGCGGAATCTGATTCTATCGAGCTATTGCACCACATACTCGTTCTGATGACTTCCACGTATGCGAGGCGCGTTTACGTGGCTTGCTTAGTGGAGCGTTAGTAGAACCTCGTCAAACACACCGAGTCTCCTTCCATCAACTCCCTCACGCCTTTGCCTGCATCTTGAACTTGTTGAGGGGACACCCTCGCACACCGACATCAATCTTGAAAAGACCACCTTGATACTTCGTCGACCATGGGTACCTCTCCCCATCCTCCTCCGCAGCACTCGTGATGAACAGCTCCGTCCCAACAAAGCCAGGACAAGTCACACATCGTGTTGGCACCTCGATTTCAGCCACGACTTCGCCTTCGGTGTTCACGCGTACGACCTTGCCTGTACCGTATAAGGCCACCCAGAAGAACCCTTCTTCATCCTGGGCATGGCCGTCAGGAACGCCACCTTCGATTGGGCACTGGAAGTACGTCGTGCCTTTTTCCCATTCGACGCCCCCAGTGGAAAGGTTGAATGGATACTTCATGATCTTGCCGCTCGGCGAGTCGGTGAAGTACATGTACTTATTGTCGAGAGTCCAAGAAGTGCCGTTGGGGATTGTTACTGGGTCCTTCACGCGGTGAATGGAAAGATCGGAATCGAGACGGAAGAGCACACCTGACGTCCACATTAATTACTGCAGCTCACACGTTCAGGCTGGTTTGGATTACCTTCATCAGTAATGTTATTCTTCACCACCGGTGGGTCGTTCATAGCTCCACACCAGTACCTCCCGGCTGCATCTACAGCACCATCGTTACTCCGCATTCTTGCCTCCCTCGTCTTGCCCACGCCAGGCTTCCCACCGCCGTCCTCCTTGCGCTCCTCATCAGTCCACATCTGCTTGATCCAACTGCTCTCACCAGTCTCGCGGTTCATCAGCCCATACCCACGTTTGCCACCGAAGATGAACTCTTTGTCGTTTCCTTCGATGTTGGCTGTCGTGCCAATGCTGAAGTCAAGATCCCACTGCTTGTGGGACGATGGGTCGGTAGGGCTGACAAAATGAAGCTTCTGCTTGACGATGTCCACGAAGCGGAGAGTATTGGTATCTTTTACCCAGAAGGGAGCCTCGAGTAGACCGCCTTGGAGGTTGAGATATGGCTCGTTGATCTTGTACTTCTTGACTTCAGGCATGGCTGGTATTACTGATCAAGATGTATATGGCACGATGGTAACAGCACGAAATCCAATTCACTTCACCGCTTGAAACGTCATAGCTTCCTCATTCGGCCAATGGGTCCATCGTCGGTGCCGAACATCTTTTAGTTAGCACCTTCTCCGTCTCATCCTCCTACAACAACCCTTTACTCAACACACACAAGGTCAACAATACCGGTCCGTGCTAATCTGCCCGCGACACGAAGCCGACAACCCACGGAAGCTGAAGATGCCGTGATACACTTCGCCTTGCATCCCACCCAATCTTCACTGCCATCCCGTGTCACGTCCATGGCGCGTGGGCTGCATGCAACATGCCACACAATACCGAGTATCATATTCCCGCCGTGGCGCCTACATTTTAGAGCGCTCCATCGCGGGCTCCTGTGTCTCACCTGGCGTGGGATGCATGAAATGCCAGCGTGGCGCTCTCCCTAGCTATGAGTGGCCGAACGAACCTCAAATTCAACAAAGATAGAAAAGCAACGGGTTTGGTTCGTGCTCCGTCCAAGGTGCGTGGTGCATATGCGCGTTACTTATGCCGAGCACATCCGCCTGGGATTGATCTTGTGGCTGTCAGTTTCGGAAGTTGGAAAAGAGTGCTGGTCATTTAACAACGCACTGATGCAGTGCTACGTTGGTCAAGCCGCATGGCTGCCAGGAGTGAACGGAAGTACGATAAACTCTGCAGTGTTGCAGATCGGGTCGTGAAACGAGCAATGGGTGTGACATGCTTGCCGGGCACTGTGGCTTCACAGCATGCGGCAACCTGGCTTGCCTGGTTGGACGACATCTCTGGCTTCCACGCACGTTGCTTTCGGATGTGGCTGACTGTGAAGACCCTGCCATACTCTTGCCCCGACACGAACGTTACGGTATTATCCACGCCCAGAGGACGGCATGGTAGAGGTGTTTACCATAGGCGTTGCGCCCGAGATCTACTTTTGCATAACCAGGCCGACAGAAAGAGCATTCCACCACTACTGCCTACACGATGCCAGCAGAAGCTGCAAGGGAACAATAGACACCAGTTTCGCCAACCACGAAATGCCCTTCACGGCCTATCTACAGCACGTTGCTTGTTCGGTCCTCTTCCACATCAATATCCGCACGACGCCTTTCCCTTATCACTTCCACCCTCAATGGTCGCTTGCATAGCGGTAGCGCCAACATAGCACACAAGGTGTGTGATCACTTTTTGTTGTGCATAGTGAGCACGATGCAGGCTATTTTACATTGATGTCCCTAGTACGTCTTTGTCACCATGGGCTGGACGCATGATGCACGAGTGTCACGTCGAGATCATAGCATGAACGGATGTACCTTGAGCAATATGCAAGCTGCTATACATGTACCTGACCATACATGCAAAGATGTGCAAGGTCTCGATTCTCCGCTTCCGTACCATCGCGTAGCACCAGGTGACGACAAGCAGAACTGCCGAAAGCAGCAGCTCGCGTGGAGTGGCTTATGCATGTCAGCGGATGGCGTAACGCAATATTTGACTTTCTGCCACGCGAGAGTGGGTCGACCGTTCCGGTGCCCAGGGACGTGTTGCACGACTTGGCAAGGAGATCGCGGTACGACCATCGTGTCCAGCGAGCTCGTGGCTTTCCATGACGGGATGTGAGGGCACAGGTGTGGAAGGTCGCAGTCGTGAAGTGTGTCACCCACATGATCCGGCTGCGCGAGTAGGGTTCGGCCATGGTGTGGGAGCAGGGAAGATGATGGCTAAAAGTCCCCTTCGCTTGGACCGATGTCTCGTAGTGACTCGACCACCGACGTCACGTCATCGACGCCGGCATCGACCACCATTTTGGCATTAGGCGGATGGCGCCTTCACACCCCTGTGTGGAGCCCAAGACAACGGACTGAACACCCCCGCAGAACATCCTGCACGAGTTTGTATTCGCGGTACATCTCAGCGTCCTGCGGGCGACTCTAATTATTGCTTGCCATGCTCTTCCTTCTCAACATTCAACAACACCTGGATGAAACAAGGATACTTTCATCCTTCACGTGTCCCAGATTGTAGCTGCATCGGCAGCCCGCGCCGGGCATCTTACATCCACCAAGGCGCCGCGCTAACAACAATGGCGTGGAGACACGGACCTTCCAGAACTCGTTCCCGTCATCAATCATCATCACATCATGAGAGCGGTGGAACGACGTTAGCAAGAGAATAGATTGATGTCCGAACCGGGCGGCTTGCAATCTCGAGAGAAAGGAGAACGAGGGGTATCTGCCGGGAGGTGAACGTGTGATGCAAGTACGCTCACGCCGTGACGGCGGTTAATTCAGACGCCTTTGCTGCACATGCAGTCGCTACGTTGCTACTGCACGGCCAGCACATCGGACGCAACAAATTCTCACCACCTTCAACCAATCGAAAAATCTCTCGCATGCATGAAATATGGGTGTTGCATGCGTTGGCAAGGCATGTACCCTGTAAGTCTTTGCAGCGGGGACACGTATCCCGGCACCAGGTGACCTGGTCGACATGCGCGGTCGACATGCGCGCCAATCGCAGCCTTATTGCTCCGAGTCTGCGGGAGCGAGGAACGATGTATGTGCCTGGTCGATTCTGTGCAACGCAATAACAACATCGACAACCAACCGTATATTGATTTGATCAAGGCTACATTGAGAACTATGTTGCTCTGGATCTCTCGCACTTCGCCTTATTCAATTCATTAGCCGCAAGCGACTGCATAAGTGAAAAATGCCGTGCTTGAGGGGTGTGGGGTCTTGATGCCCAACCCTACGAGATGCCAGCAGATGCACCCACGGTCGAGGATACGTCGCGCGTGCTTCGTCTGGGGGGTAGGAGGTAAGATTGCGCAAGTGGCTCTCACATCAAGGCGACGAAGCAGATGGTGAATCGCACACGGTTCGTGCCGATGCACACAACGTTGAATAGATCGTCAGACAGAATACCACACTGGGTCACCAACACAGGTGAAACGGCCCTCGGGACATGCACATGAACAACTCGTACTGTATGCAGCCTTGCACCTGAAGGGAGACGTGGCGCACTTGAGTTCGCCCAAGCTAACGATATGGCATTGCGGTAAACTTCAACTTTGGTACGGCAAGTTGCACACCACGCGCGACACGCATCCGTTCGTTGCACAATCCAAACATCCGTCCACTTGGCTCGAGCGGCCGTTCGGTTCATGCTGGCGGAGGCCTAACAAACCTTGCTTCCCCACTACCGCAAGCCACCTGACGGCAATTGCACTCTAAATTGAATTCGCCAAGCCGATAGGTTGTGCCTGAGCCGGCGTCGCGGATTCGTCAAAATCGGTTGGCGGTGGCCGGGTTGACGGTGTGTGGCCCACGCGACGTTGACGCTGTCGAGTAGCTGCGAATCATCTTCTCGTCTGCATGTGTCATCGACGCGATGGCAGCTGCCCACGCTACCTACTTCGGCGCAGGCGGCATATACAGATATCCGGCTCATCTGACGGAGAGATACTTCTGAGCTAGCGGCGTAACAAGTCAGACAAGGCGCGAGGACCCGTTGGAAGCTCGAGCAACGCTCTTAGTCTAACAAGATTCCGCCTTCCGCGGGGACCGGGCTACGAAGTGGCCGCACGGTGCCGTGTGGGAGATTGACATGATCGATCCGACCCTTGTGACGGTCTACGAGTCGGTCTGAGGGGGCCTGTACGCGATGATGCACGGCAGCGCACTAACGAGTATCGAAGGCTCCCTAGGACGGCGGTCTGTTCTTTTGTGTTGTCATCACACCGCCCTATTATATGACTGGCGGCCGAT
This sequence comes from Elasticomyces elasticus, assembly GCA_035926095.1. Classification (NCBI taxonomy): domain Eukaryota; kingdom Fungi; phylum Ascomycota; class Dothideomycetes; order Mycosphaerellales; family Teratosphaeriaceae; genus Elasticomyces; species Elasticomyces elasticus. The sequence goes on from JAVRQT010000009.1 coordinate 112,515, forward strand.
CCCCATGCGTGGGCGTTCCAGTCTTCGCTGTTGTCTTCATCCCCTCACGCTCATAGGTGCTTGCCATCACACACCTCGTAACACTCGGCTTATCACATCACTTTCTGCACAACACCGTCGACGCTCAAGAATCGATTAACAATATTCACTGAGGCCTGCGTGACGAGACTCGTGTTACGCATCTAGTCACAGTTACTACAACACCTTAGACGACCTAATCTTTCCGTTTCTCACAGAAACGCCCACTGTTCCACGCCATTAGCAATCCGACGTCCAGCATCGTCACCAGCACAATCTATAACATCAACAACAAAGATTGTTGTTCCGCGGTCTCCGCGCTACGGTTGAGCTCACGATACTACGAACCGTTCTCGGAGCTGCAAGCAGCGATCGTCAACACAAGTAAGCGCGCAAGAACGCCCATGCACAATTTCCTCGGACTGCAAAGGCTACCCAACACTGGAACCGATGTCGAGGCAGATGGCAGAGCACGACTTATCACGAGGCTCCGGTGGCAGTGACAATCGAAAGCAACGGCCCACATTCTCAACACGGCACAGTCAATACGGGCACGGCGAGGTATTGAATATGTCGACCGCCCCCCCAGCAGCCATGCAGAGAACTCAGCAACCTGGCGGCTTCAGTTTTGAGCTGCCCTCATTACCTCCTGTGACGAACGCAGGTCGACCGTCTTTCTCGCCTTTGAGTACGCCGCGGTTAGCGGGTGTCTCTTCGATTCTGAATCCGTCCTATGCCGACGATGCAGAATCTGGTCGTAGAAGAAAGGCATCGGAACTGGACACGAACAGGAACTATGCTCCGTCTCTGGCGCCGCTTGCTATGAATTCGCAGCCAACCGATGCAATGTCAGACTGTCGCGGAGCACCGCCGGATTACGGTGGGCCTACACAGCAATCCACCCGAAGAGTCCTAACACCTAGATCGCCATCACTGTACCGGGCTGCAAGCCTGAGCCAGCTGCAGCCATCAAGTGCAACCATCAGCGCGCAGCAAGTACCCTTTCCAGGCTCACCGCATGGCCGGACGTACTCGATGGCTCCAGGGACGTCGGGTGCGCCTCCGCTGCCGACTCCATCCACCGCTGCACGCAACATGTACGGGTTCCCATCGGGGCCAACTCCCTCGTCTGAAGCCGCGAGAAGAGCGGGTGTAGATTTCACTCGTGAATCTCGAGCCGGTTCGGGTAGTGAAAGTCCAACGACGTCCTACTCATCGTACAGCCAGGCGGGTCAGACGTCCCCATCCACCCAGTATGTACCCATGTCGACGGGTGGATTGTCGTATGGATCAGGAACGGCCAATGCACCAGTTGGTATCCCTATATCATCCTCCGGGGGCCAGAACACTTACCAAATGATGACGTTGGAGACGACAAGTGGTACGGTACAACTACCAGTCGATGTGCAAGCCGCCTCCCGAGTGGCGGATGAAAAGCGCAGAAGAAACGCTGGAGCGAGTGCGCGTTTTAGGCAGCGACGCAAAGAGAAGGAAAAGGAAGCGTCAGTCACAATCGGCAAACTCGATCAACAAGTCAAGGAGCTGGGTGAAGATGCAGATTTTTACCGGCGCGAGCGTGACTACCTCAGTGGCGTGCTGTCGCAGACACCAGGCGCTGACCGTCACTTTCCTCGACCGCCGTCTCCTCGCAGGCGCCGGACCTCTACAACTGGGACCGGTCCAAGCGGTAATGGTGGCAGAGGTCGTGGTGGCGGTCGGGAGGCCTCGCAGCGCAGTCCGCAACAGACTCGTAATGTTCGCCGGAGGACTTCGACGACATCTTTGCCGCGTCCACCACCGCAAACGACACCGCAGATCGCACCATTTCCAAGTGGCTACTCCATGCAGTCATATAGACCGCCACTGGCTCCTCATCCGATACCACAGCATCAGCGGCCGTCCGGCCCGCTGCCATCGCCCTCACCATTGTTGCGCGACAGCATGCCGCCACGGCCTACGCTGCCTTCGATGAACTCATCGCAACCACCACAAGTCATGCAAGCTCCGCCCGACACTGGGCCTTGGAACCCATATGATCGTCGAAACTAAGCACCCCCCGGTCCCCGAGACCAGCGGCCCAGTTGAGAATGCTGCATGCCGTATGCCCTCAACTGGTGACATTCACAAACTTTCATTTCGACCTGTATACTACCTCACTATCATGATCGAGCATGGCTTTACGCTATTTGGGATGGTGCGTTGGCAAGTCCGTTGCTTTACGATATACCCTGCACATACACCGACATAGACGTCGAAACTGAAACTGAGTTTTGCTTTACCAAAAAGCTGGAGTCCACGAGTACATTTGTGGTAATGGATTAGGCGTTCGTGCGAAGAACAGTCGGGCTGTATGTAGCATGGACAAGGCAAATCTCTTGTCATACTTGCGACTCTATTCCCTTCTTGTTTCCCAATATGCGCGCAAGTGCCGCAACAACCAATATCACCGCCGGTCATCGTGAGGTGTGCAGCACACCGATCGTCAGACGGGATCTACAATGCACAGGTATTCGGGTGCATAGGCGCATCGGCGGTGAAATCCCATGCCTGAGTCGTGTCCTGCCTGCAATGTGGAGCTGTAGCGGTATAACAAGGCATTCGAAGCGATAGGATGGCTGTCCACAGATGACATTCCGTCAAAGCGGAGCCCGTAGCAACTTTCTAAAAGCAGCGCTGTCACTCAAGCACTACGATTTTTCAGGCAGGCACGTAGTGCTTGCAGCCCAAAACCCAAAGCCCCTGCGTCGATCACGAAAGTTCGTCCCACGCTGGGTGCGCCAATCGAGCGGCGACGTGTCCGCATCCTTTCGGCTGTTCTGCGGGCTGATCACTGGCCACCTTTTGAGTTCACCTTGTAATCCGCCAAGCGTTTCGTTGAATAAGGTTCAATTGAGCGGCTGCACCCCACGCAAAGTCAAACTCAAGCTCCAACGTCTGCTGGAAGTCGGGTGCAGCTAGCAGCATGACAGAGTGGAGATGACAAGGGAGCATAAGGGTCAACGTTCAGCTAGCCTCGTTATTATGCTTTCGAAATGGTTTGTCGAGGCGCTAGGCATGACCAAAACAAAACCTGCCATCCAATGCAAGTTGAGCGGCCGTGGCATCATGCAGGCGCATGTAGATTATCACCGGATGATCGCTGGTCGTTGTTGGCAGTGACAGACGGCCGTTGAGCTTGCGAAGCAACATGACAGCAATGTGGAGTTCCAGACCGTAGTCCATGTTCACTGTGGAGCTGAAGTCAAACGGCTCAAGAATACAGGCCTCTTAACTTGAGCTTGGACGATGTCTGTGAATCATACGAACAGCGGGACTTGATGCCCAAACCGGGACCGTGGCTGTCCTGAGCCCGGCCATCATGGTGGAGTTTCCGAGACACTCATGAGAGCAGCGTTCAATGCGTCGTAGCTTGGGAACTTGCAGAAATCGTGCTCGGGATAAGGTGGCAGGATGAGCTCGTGGACCGCCAATCCCTCCGGGTGAGACATGTAGCGGCCATTGCGGTAGCAAAGCGGAAATATGGATCCAGTGGCCAGGTCTGTCGAATGTGTCCAACCTCGCGGACACTCCTGAACCCTTCTGTGGTTCGAATACCCAACAGCGCCAATCAGCGGAGGTCTACCAGATAGTCAATGTCGGCATCGCGGTACATCGTCGGTCCAAGGTCTGAACATGCGAGGAAGGCGCGACCGACCAGCAGTCATTCTTTATTTCTGAGCACCATCATTATCCCAACCCCACATCCGCTTGATCGTATCGCCCACCGACTCTCTCCCGCGCTCTCTTCGATCCGCCCTACTCTTCCGCTCTTCCGCGAACCGCTCCTGGATCCTCTCCGCAATCTCGAGCTGTGCTCTCCGCTCTGCAGCAATCAACTGCATCTCCAGCTCTCGCTCCTCCCGCGTGTTCAAGCTTGCAAGCTGCTTCTTGATCTGCTCTTGTCTCTCGGGAGTATAATCTGCCAGCTTCAGTCCTGAAGAACTGCCCAACTCCTCGGTCCTCTTCTCTGCTTGCGCGTACGCCGAGTCTGCACCCAATGCAGCCGTAGCACTCTCTCGTGAGATCAATGGCGGTAGAACAGGAGCCTCGAGGCCACTCTTCCTCGCCTCCTCCGCCGCTGTCTCTCGGGCAAGCATTTCATGATATAGCCGATCAGCATGCATCTGTATCCTCTCTTCTTCCTCCTCGCTCCTCTCCAGCCCCAGATACCCTAACGCCTTCAAGAAACGCGACTGCATCGTATAGCACCTCATAAATTGCCTGTTCGGTCCACGACACATGTTCATCATATCTCGCAGATTTCCGCTCTCCCAGCATTCTCGTTCAGCTAGCTGTTCCATCACGCAGTTCTCTACTGCTGCACGGCCAATGGCTGCCCGACGGTCATTGTAGGCTGCGATTACGGAGCGTAATTTGTCGGCTTCGGTCTGAGAGGCGGCTTCGATCTCGGCGCGAGGCCGGTAGTTCTTCCACAAGTGTGCATATCTGCCATCTTGGTACAGAGATTCGGGCGGGACTGCTGGTGTCGTCGATGCTTGTTCTGTTGTCGGTGCTGGCTCAGTCCATCCTAGCTGCGAGCGGAATTCGTTCGAGGCGGCGTCTGGTGAAGCTTTGGGCTTCGAAGGTCCATCATATTTAAGAGGAGACTCCTTGTCGAGGAAGTCACGCAGTGCTGGATCGAGCTTGCTGTATGCATCGCTTGGCTGCGCACTCGTAGAGTTGTCACCCCAGAGCCAGCCCATTGTGCTGATAGTTCAATATTAATGTGGTGAGGTTGATCTGGACTGCCGCTGTCACATGCTTCGGTACTTTCGGTAGAGATGCGGAGGAGTTCGCCCGATGAGGAAGTATCACAACATTGCACCAACATCTGCTCCAAGCCGCTATACAGCTGCATATGTAGCATTGCGTAGTCCCAGCATGTCACAGGAGTCAATAGCATCACGTACGCGCTTTACAACACGCCATCAACGAATTCGCTGACCAGATGTTATAGACAGCAGACATGAGAGACATATTATGCGCCAGCGAGGCGCTGGGTACGCACAACCATCGCGCATAGCATTCAGAGCAATGTACTGACTCTGTATAGTCCAAGGAATGTTACCGCAGCATTTGAGTTCGCCTTGAGCTTCCCTACGCCTCCTCCGACCTCGAGCGACTCAATCACAGCCGAGCCGCCCTCGAAGCGACAGAAGACTGAGATACCTTTAGACCTTGGCGTGGCGGAGCTTGGAATAAATGCCGTGAAGTCAGAAGCCAATGATATAGAATCTGCGAGACCGCTGGGTCCTTTCGTGTCTGCCGGACATGATAAATCGCTGGGAAATGCCAGTACCCAGACAGCATCTGCAGCCACGAACAACGTATTGGATGCTTCAACGGCCAAAAGAACTACTCGAGGCAAACGGAAGCTGCCAATATCCGTTGAGGCCGAGGATTCGAGGAAGCACACTAGAGACGACAGCTTCATTGCTCACGTCCAGCCTAAGAGGACACGAGCGCTCAAGAAGCAGGTGGAGCCTTTGCCAGTACAGGGAACTATGCGTGCGATAGAGCCAGCAGCAGAAGTTGCGCTACTTCCGGCGAAGGCAGCGAAAGGCAAGCCTAGGAAGAAAGCCGCCGCACCTCGGACGGCTAGAGTGAAGAAAGCACAGGCGAAGAAGGGAACGAACGTTGAGTCTTTGGTCTTGCACGGCGACGACGTGGAGACAGATACGGTCCAGCCAGATCTGAATGAAGCTCTGGTTGCTGCTACCAACACATCCCTCGCTACTGGGACCCAAGCTGGCGTGGAGATGCCCGGTGAAGTTATACCGCCAGCATCAAAAGTCAGGTCGAGGAAGAACGCCGTTCCAAGGGCTTCAGTCAAGTCTTCGATGACTGCGCTAGTGAAGCCAAGAAAGACTGCAGCACGTGCCGTTGCACGAAGTGAGAAGGAAGAACTCGAGGCTGCACCACCCGTCATCGAAGAACTTGCAAGCGCTCGACCCGAGATACGAGCTGACGTGTTACAACGCGTCGACGTCCATGCGCTTTTCCGAAAGAAACCCGCTTTCTCTTACGCCGAGGATCTCGACGATTCGGAGCTGGACTCCCTGCCGAGAACGAAGTCGAAGAAGCGCGCGCCAGCTAGGAAGAGCGCTAAGAGTGCTCCCAAGGCTGATGTCAGCAAGAAGCGCAAGCGTGCAGTCTCCAGTGATGAGCTTTCGGAAGAGATGCTTGCAGAAGCTCCCGCCGACGCTGTCGAACAGAGCGCAGCTGTTGTGAAGAGTGCTAAAAGTGCTCTTCCCAAGGCCATAGCGAGCAAGAAGCGGAAGCCAGTAGCGTCAAGTGAGGAGCTATCCGGAGCCACTCAAAAGGCTGCAGTGGTCAAAGTCTCGCAAGACAGCCCGGCTGTCGATGACAGCTTCCAATATGCGCACAAAACATCTGGGCGCACAGCTAAGAGGCGACCACTGGAAGAGACTCATGCTAATATTGTGAGGCCTCCTTCTGTGTCGCCAAACAAGCTACTCCCAGTACCTGCAGGCCAGGATACCGAAAAGCCGAGGCGCCAGAGTAAGCCAGCCACGAAAGAAAATCGAGAGAACGATGATTATGAGATGAACTGGTTACTCGCGCCTTCAGCGGCCGATCGGCTACCTGCAGAACGGACGAAGTCGACCACGACCACGGTGCGACGGAAACGAAGAAAGCTTGCCGATGTCGTAGATCTCGATCTTGACGATCTGGTCGCGAATGTCGACTCTTTCGGAGCAAAGACTGCTGTTGGAGCTGGGTTGCACAAGAAGCGATAGTTATACAAACTCGGCCTGTCGGTAGATACTCGATGCTGGCTCAACCTGTTACAGATGCCGGTCCTATCAAACTAACCATGCAGTGCTCGTAGACTCTTCTTTCGAGCTGATCATGAAAGAGACACAACGGTGTCCGTATTAGTATGATCGGTCAATGCGAAGGTCGAGTTTCCATATATGTTGGAACATTACCTCAATCGTTGCCCAGACAAAGGTCAGCAAGGATCGTCACTCGTCAATGGCAGGTATGAATCACTCTGTCGAAACTTCCCTCTCATAAGAAGATCTGCTCCATCCGCACATCTCTCTCTCTCTTGACGATCGATCATACACATTTACAAGCATATCCAGAATTCTATTCCGGCATTTCTCGCGCTACATTCGCTACCATTCACTTTCAGCTTGTCAGGATTGCGATCCGTATTCTGAAAACCACTCACTATCACACACCAATCAACATTTTCTACATACCTACCGTGAGTTCCGCCATGTGTGATAGGAAGTATCATGTCTGACTTCAACATTCAGACGATGAGCACAAACAAGCGGGCTGGCTCGGCCACGCCCATATTATCAATAGTCGACTTACCTGACGAGCTCATCCTGAATATACATCGGATTGCAAATGGCGACGACCATAAAAGCCGGACGGTGTATATCCCTGCGAGTCCGAAGCCAACGATAACTCCTTTGTCTGCCGCGAACGCCTTCAGCCTCGTCTGTCAACATTTCTGGTCGATCATCCAGACCGAGTATGTGTCGACAACGACTTTCCAATACGTGTCGCCGGGCAACAATCGCAGTGGAAGATGGCATCCCAGTGCAGCGCACGATTTGTTAAATTGGCTTCAGAGGTTCCGGGAGGGCGACGTCTTGAAGAAATTGCATCTCGAGATGTACGCTTCAGAATTTCTGTGGCTCTTTGCTCCCGCGGAGGCATCCAAGCTGCTTGACATGCCGTTGCCAGAGAACCGCCACAGTTGGACTAAAGCTGCACATGCTTTGAAACAGCTGCAATTCAATGAGCTAAAGATCGTCATGCTTGACCATGGCTGCCCTCGACCATGCGAGAATGGTGAGATGATTGGCGGTTGGCGCGACACTGTAGGTCTCTTCCATGCAATACTGTTGGCTCGAATATGTACTGACATATCTCAGATCGATGGATCGCAGCCACTACATTTCATACCAGACCATCGCTGGACTGTGAAAGCCATATCGGAAGCGATGAGCCACCTTAACGCTTCGATAATACATCTGATTCGGGATGGCGAGCGGATGTCGCCTGGAGAGATAGACATGATGGCCGGATGCTCGTGGACGATGCTGCACAGCAGCAGCCTGTTTCACAGCTGCGATTCGCTGTCGTACGCACGCCACTACGAGCAATTCTGGGCTGACATGCGGGACGGAAAGGTGATGTACCAAGTACCTGTCGTATGGAAAGACTTTTGGCGTCTCAGTGGCGAGAGCAGCCGAGATGAGAGGGATGTGGATATGGGTTCAGCATTGGACAAGTTGTTCGGCGAGGGTTCTTGAGCGTACCTATCTCGGGGAGGAATATTGAAGGTCAGAAGAGTCAATTGAAGGCATCACCTACGCACCGCATTGTACTGCGATCCTAAAACTCAGGACGCAACAGCGGCCAAGTAGATGCACCTTGCGATGCGTTGTACACGCCGCCACGACTAAGTGGTGAATCCAAGCAGTGCTGCAGTCTCCTGGTTTGTCGTGTAGCCGCTCAGTTGCTGTGGAGCGGGCGAGCTCTTCCCACCCAGTCTCTGGGACTCAGATTCCAAGTAGGCTCTGCGAGTTCGATGCGGTGAGTAAATGTTAATGGTTCTGCCCTCTCCTCCTTCGATCCGTAAAACGGGTGGCTGGCGTGGAGAAGCGGACCCTGGAGACGGGGCGGGCTGATTGCGGAGAGGAAAGAGCGGGGACGTCATCGACGGCAGCAACCATCGTACGCTGCAATAATAATACCATGCGCATCCTTGGAGCGTAGATCAAGGCGTCCTAACGAACACTTCCGAACAAGAATATGCCTACCGCTTCTTCGTACCCGTCATGCGATATCCCGGCTGTCGATTTGTGGAACTTCATGTTCGAGTCGCCGCGAGACTTCCCAGAAGACAAAGGTTTGCCTCTGCCAAGTAGTATGCAGAGTCTACTTGCTGATACATCGAAGTGATATACCGAGCCCTCGACGATAGCCGACGATATACGTTCGCCGAAGTGAAAAGCACGGCCATAGCTTTTGGAAACGCTCTCCTGGATGGCTGGAATTGGCAGAAAGGCGAAATCCTTTGCGTTTTCTCCCCAAACGATGTTGACTACGCTCCCTGCGTACACGGGACCCTCTACGCAGGCGGAATTATCGCCCCTGCCAACCCGGGATATGGTGCCAAGGATCTGGCTTATATGCTGAAGAATTCCGGTGCGAAGGCCATCGTTACCCAGAAAGCTCTGCTGAAGGTTGCGGTCGAGGCTGCAAAGATTGCGGAACTACCACAAAGCAGTATCATCTTGCTAGGCGAAGATGTATCTCACAGCACAGATGCGACCCACTTCAAGAAACTACTCAAGCCCGATGAGCAGCGCAAACGCCCGTACGAGATCGTCGGCGAGGATCTCGCATTCTTAGCCTACAGCTCTGGGACGACAGGCTTGCCAAAGGGCGTGATGCTAACCCACACGAACGTCGTTGCCGATGTATGCCAGATCAAGAACTCTGTTGGCCACAATTATACCTGGGAGAACGACAGACTACTTGGGCTGTTGCCCTTTTTCCACATATATGGTTGGTAGAGTGGTTCGATTTAGCTGAGTCGATACATGCTGACCTGACCAGGATTGACTGGTCTCGTGAACCAGCCACTGCATCGCGGCCTCGAGGTCGTTGTAATGCCGCAGTTCAACCTTGATGCGTTTTGTACCGCCATTCAGCGCTACAAAATCACCTTCCTCTATGTCGCACCACCAGTCATCGTTCAATTATCGCGAGGATCGAACGTGCACAAGTACGACCTGAGCTCACTACGAATGATGACCTCCGGCGCTGCACCGCTTACGAAAGAGTTGGTCTCTTTCGTCCATCGCAAGTTGAACATCAAAGTGAACCAGGCCTATGGGCTCAGCGAGACTTCCCCAATGACCCATACACAGGTGCGTAAGATGACTGCGGATAGAGTCATTGTCGAGATCCAGCACTAAATTCTTGCAGGAGTGGGACACTTGGTGGACGTGCGTGGGATCTGTAGGTAAATTGTTCCCGAACATGACCGCAATGTACGTGTCCGAGGATGGCAAGGAGGTAAAAGCTGGGGAGACCGGCGAGCTATGGCTCAAGGGACCCAATGTCTTCAAAGGATACTGGCGAAACGAGGAAGCAACAAAGAACGCTATTACGCCCGAAGGGTACTTCAAGACTGGCGACGTCGGCCATCAGGATGATAATCATAACTTTTACATAAGTAAGTCGATACGTACACTCGGACCGTACTTAGCTGACAAAATTGTCCAGCCGATCGCATGAAAGAATTGATTAAGTGGAATGGTTTCCAAGTCGCCCCGGCTGGTAAGTTGCTTGTATGTCGTATCGATAACTACACTTGTGCTGATCTCACTTCTGCAGAGCTTGAGGGTTTGTTGCTTGACTCACCTCTTGTCCAAGATGTGGCGGTCATCGGTGTCCATGACGAGGAACAGCACACCGAGCTTCCGCGAGCATACATCGTACCCGCCGAAGGTCACAAGCCTTCCGAGAAGCTTGGTGAAGAGATCGTGGCATGGCTGGATGAGCGAGTGGCGTACTACAAGAAGCTACGAGGTGGTGTGCGTTTCATCGATGAGGTTCCAAAGTCGCAAGCGGGCAAGATCCTGCGTCGAATTTTGAAGGGTTTGGCAGAAGAGGAGGGCAAGAAGGGAAAGCGACAGGCGAAGCTGTGATCGCGATCTGTACCAATCTGTGCATATGTATCATATCTCCCAAATTGACGAAGCCCGAAACCGCCGGCCACAACCAGGCAAGTATGGAATCTCAAGAACGTCTAGCACGTCTAGGGTGTTTGCCTGGTCCATTGCTATGTCGTCGGCCTCATCCACGCAGGATGTACCGCGTTGCGGCAGCCTTTTGGACTGTGCCGTCTCTCGTCAGCAGGCCCTGTAAGCAGTCGCCATTCTCGCCCATTCAAGAGAGCCATTGAAGTCCTGTCCATCACGACGGGATCTTTGAACGAGGGGTCGTTGTTGCTGTAAGATAGGCCTCCAAAGGCGGTACGAAGTCCAGCACATATGCCAAGGCTTCTCGAGGACGGGTGTAGCCGTTGTCTAGTGCTGAAATGCTATCGACTCATACACTGGAAGACAACAGTCCCTTTCTTTTCCATTGCCACGCCACACCACTGAGCGACGTAAGCACGATCTTAGACCAGAAGAGCTGAGAAGAACACTTCCTCGAGAATCAATCATCGATCCAGATGCACGCACTCGCAGCGGTTTTATTCGAGGACTGCACGGCAGAGCACTATTTACGCCAGCCCACATGCTCCAGCATACGCACCATCATGTCCCGGTGACAGCGCTCGCTTTCTCCAAAGAGGATCTGATCTTTGCTGGTGAAGGCCATTTCGTGTCTGCATACAATGCAAAGACCTTGTTGCGTCTGGCGTGCTCGAAAGTCTTTGAGCAGCAAGCTGTACACGGCTTGATAACCTGCGAGACGGCCTCTTCGCAATTGGTTGCGTGGGGTGGCACGCTTGTTAAATCAATCCAATGGTCGCTGACCGCAGATGGACGACTTCTGCTAAGGATGGGAAAGCTGTTCAAGGCTACAGACTGGATCCTTGATACATCGTTCTCTCAAGACACGGGCAATGGCAATGGCAAGCTGCTCGCTTTGGTTACGGCTCACAACGCTCTGATCATACTGGATGCGAACAGACTCTTCGCTGGCGAAACCACGGACTTGCCGCAGTATCTCGAGCCACAGGTCCCTGGATCGAATTGTCTCCTTTATTGCGCCCACATAGTATGGCTAAGTCCTTCCCGTTGTCTCATTGCTTCTGGCACTGCTTTCGGAGACGTCATTGTCTGGTCTGCGACCTTCTCATACACTGAACATGGAACGCTTGTTGCAAGTACGCAGACTTATCACACGTTTCCTGCTCATGAAGGTTCAGTCTTTGGGATTCAGCTATCGCCAGATCTTGTAGCAGGTGAGCTTGGCGGATGTCGGCGGGCTCTGACGACGTGTAGTGATGACAGGACTATTCGAATGTGGGACGTTTCTGATCTGCCAGATAATGCCGTTGTCACATTGGGTGCTCAGCGGAGTACAGGATATAGCACAAACGAAGCGAATGACGAAGGCACCCCAAAATGCTTGGCCAAGGCAATGGGCCATATCTCGAGAATATGGCAAGTCCACTACACGCAAAATCAAGGTCAGGAACCGCACACACTACAGATCACATCCTTTGGTGAAGATGCGACTTCTATCTCGTGGCGCATACGACCACTCGAAAACGACTCCGCCTTCACGCTGCAGCAGTACTCAGTCGCGTCAGGGCACTCTGGTAAGCATATCTGGTCCGTGGCCCTTGCAAATGACGGTCGCGTCGCAACAGGTGGAGCAGACGGCGGTGTTGCTATCCACCTATCCAAAGAGGAACCTCTGGAAAATTTAGAGATTGTGACTTCGCTCACGGAACAGCCTGGCAGTGTCGATACCTTCAAATCGTATGGCTTCATCGGACCGGACTTATTAATGGCAACCACAACGCAAGGCAAGATTGTAGTCATCGAGCTCGATGGCTCGAGCAGCCCAAGAGTCCGAGAAGTCGCTGGCGCAATGACTGGCTTGCGTGGATACTCCGTCGTTGCCACTGCGTGCGGCATAGGTTGGGTTGCAGGCCTAGACGGCAATGTGTACATGTATGTTCACGAGTATGGCAGCCTCCAGCAAGTGCTTGATGATCAGCGGAAAACAGCAGGCTTGTTTGCTCACGAGTCGCAAGATTTCAGGAACCGCGCGGATCTTCTCATTACAAGCGTTGGTGGCGTTACTGCTACGCTATTGGAATTTGAGCTGGACACAGGTGCCAACAACGCAGGAACGTCACGTATGATGAAGCACACCAGTCTTGCACTGCCGGACGGCTTCGTTGTTACCAGCTTCACGTCGGCCCTGGCTGGGAATCATGGCTACGCTGTGCTTGGATCTCGCAGTGGCTCCGTTGCGATGTACATTGTTGCCCGCGAAACGGATGCTAAAAGCACACTTCCGATATGCCTATTGTCAAACACTCACGGCAAGGAAGCAGTCACAGCAGTCGTATTGAGGGGAATGACTGATCATGGCTCTTGGCTCTTTCTCCACTCCACTGGACGAGATGGCAAACATGCAGTACACAAACTTGGAAATGTTGACGAACAAGGGTCGATCGAGCTCATTCATTGCTTGGCATTGCCATATGGTCCTAACATCGAAGGCCTCACCTTCCGAGCGGACGGGCACATCTGGACTTGGGGCTTCAAAGGCAAACACTTCATTGCATACGATATTACGGCACAGCGTGAGGTGACGACAGCAGAGTGCGGTGGTGCTCATCGACAATCCGCATTCCAGCCATCTGAAGGTGGCGGCCTCTTCGTGTGGACAGGCAAAGCGAAGCTGTACCAACAAAGGCAGACAGAGCTTCCCTACTCATTGAGTAATTCCGGCGGCCACGGCCGAGAGATCAAATGTATGGCTGTGTCACCATCTGAATCGCGAATCTTAGCCACTGGAGCGGAGGACACTAATATTAAGCTCTGGGCCTTCAATCAGCTACTGCCAGGATTTCGATGTATACAGACACTGCGGAAGCATAATACTGGCATCCAGCATCTCCAGTGGTCTGATGACAGCCAATTCTTGCTTTCCAGTGGCGGGTTTGAAGAATTCTATATCTGGCGAATCACCCCCAGCGACTCTGACATGAAGTTGGGCGTGGTGTGCGAGAGTATGCATCCCAGCAGTGGCACATCTGATCTGCGTATCATGAGCTTTGAGTCGCGAAGAGAGCGATGTTCGCCGGACGATACGACCTTTGTGATTCACATGGTGTACTCTGACTCCACCTTCAAGCGCTGGCAGTATACAAGTTCAGGCAACAACTGGTCGCTGCTCGCACAAGGCCGCTATCTGACTTCGTGCTTGACTCATGTCTTTACCACACACGATGCGCTGATGACAACGGCCACGGACGGTCACATTACGGCATGGCACAATGAAGCCGAAGACCTGGGGTGGACGCATCGACATAAAGTTCATCAGAGCTCGATTCTCAGTATGATCAGTCACACGTTGACAGATGGCTCGACGCTCGTGATTACGGGAGGCGATGACAACGGGATTGGCATTACGAGACTCACAGCGGCGGGTAGCATGAAGACGCTTCTTTTACCACGGGCTCATGCAGCGGCAGTGACCGGTCTCGCCATCACTTCTACAAGCAAAGATTCGCTCACATTCGCGTCGGGGAGTCTCGATCAGAGGCTGAAGCTTTGGCAAGCCGACGTAAATGTTTCATTATCAGGCGTAGACGGTGTTGACTTCCAGCGCCTAGGAAGCGAGTACACTGCTGTAGCCGACGTCTCGAGCCTTGCGAGCTACACGATGGATGACGGAGCTGTCCGTGTGCTCGTCGGGGGAGTTGGTGTCGATTTCTGGCGGGTTAGCTCAGGAGAAGTTACTACCGGCGAGGAGATATAACGCTTTACGACACTATCTACTTCCCTGCGTTGCGAAAACACGCTGAAGTCGCTGAATGATTTCCGAAGCCCAGAGTGTCCGTGGGTCAACGCGAATAAGGAGAAATGTCCACGGCGACCATGAAAGACCCACGATCGGTCATCTTGCAACCAGCGAGAAGCCTTCGTCTGCCCTCACTCCACTTTGGAATACCCACCTCCATGCAGTGCCCCGCTCGTGGTGCACAGGGCGTATCATCCTAAGATCCGAAAGCTGACTTCAAGCCATCCATAACCTCTCGCTCCGCCGACCACTGTGTCCGCACTCTGTAGCATGATCTCGAAGGTATCCGCGATGTCGCCAAGCGTGATACCTCGAGGCTCGTGCAGACTAGCGCGAATCGGGTCCTTCTGCATGGACTTTTCATCACTGAACAACCCAAGTCCCATCGCAGTGCACGAGGGCTGTGTAAGCTGCATGTTGCGCCACAACCGACAACCAGACCGTTTTCGCATGCCACTAAGTCGCCAACAGAAGGCGTATGGGGTGCTTCGTTGCCCGTACACCACAGTGCGCCTCAACGTGGACCGCCAACTTGTACCGGACTCCGTGTGAAGATCGATCAAGTCGTGGAATATTGGCAATTCTTCCGACATCCTCCCCATGTGCACCGGCAATAGACTGCCAACATTTTCGAGAAAGTAAATTGATGTTTTCTTGTCCAGTGCTAGCGGAGGTGCTGAGCTGATGGCAAGGAGGATGAGCTTGAGCGTGAAAGACTGCGTAATGACGCTGATCCAGCTTTTGAGAACCGCTCAAGCTCTCACTAGTTGGTGGAAATCTAGGTGCGCGAGAATGCCTTCGAGGAGCTCGGTTGTCGCGAGTGCCCTTGAAGATGCCATCAAGAGCATCTTGTGAGGAAGCCTATGTGCAACAACTTTGTGGTGATCCGGTGCAAGTTTGAGAAAGGTGGTGGTCCCCCAACGGGCCACTTTGATGCTAGAGCAGTCGTTCAAGTGAATGCACTCCCCGCCAAGGATGCCCTGCTCTGTGGACCCAAGCCATACTATAGTTGCTCCCACCACACACGAAGGCGTCAGCAGTCTTGCAGATATTCTTCAACTCCTCGGACACACACTGCAAGTGCCCGGCAAGAGCAGCGCAGAGGTCTGCTATAAATGCAGCCGAAGGGAAGGCGCCTGTAGGCGCAACCCAATAAGCTCGTGAACCACACGAAGCCTGACCTTCCGTCGCCATACATTTCATCCTGTGCGAGATATGGCCAGATGTACTGCCCGTCGTATCGAAGTCCCGACCTATTCTATCTCAACCAAAAAGCACACCGACAGCTTCAAATAGCCCTGGCCATCGACCTCGGCGTCCACACTCCGCAGCATCGCCTCAAACGTACCAGCGATAGCACCAAGCGTCACTCCATCAGAGACATGTATCGACGCCCGAATTCTCTCCGTCTCGAATCGCTGATAATGCGCCACCTCCACAACCACCGCAGCGCATGGCGGCTGCGTCAGATACATCCTACGCCAGACTCCCCAGCACGATGATGGCTGAAGCATACAGCCCAGTTTCCACTCAAAAAAGTAATGAGTCAGGTCGCCATCAGTACCAGCTCCCGCCCACCGCTGTGTACTGCGGTTGGTGAGGTAGAGACCCCCAGGCCGCGAGTGCTTGCCGTGGGCCCACTTCCACTTCCCAAAGATGGGCAGGACACGGGGTGAGTGGCACGCCAACCAGGGAGCCATGCTGAGCAGCGTTGTTCTAAGAACGGGACCTAGGGTTCTTGCTTTGTTTAGAATCGTCTTAGAAGTGGGGGCAAGGTGTAATGTCCGTTTCAGCTGTGGGATCTGCTCGATTGCTGCCAGCCAGTCCCGAGAGACTCCTCTGATGGCCAGTAGTTCGTAAAAATCGAGGCGGCTGAGAATGTCTTCGAGAAGCTCGGTAACCGCAAAGACTGCTGCACAAGCCATGATTAGACGGATGAACCTGACGCGAGTTGTGGTGTGTATCGGTGTATGCGTGCCAGGTCGAAGAGAAAGTTTGTACTTATGATCGTGTGGGCCTGCACTCGCGCTTGACTTTATTGGCGGCGAGTTACGCACAGACCCATTTTCACATGCTAGCGCAGCACTGTTATGGCAGGAGACTGGGGTATGATTCGTGTCGTTTGTTGGGATCTGTCTTGAACGAGACAACAGCGCGAATCGACGTCCCGAAGCGCCGCATCAACCCGGTGCCGGCGCAGACACATCCATCTCCGAGCCACTCATGCTCTGACGGCGTAAGCTCATTTAGAAGCACCAAAAGCTTTCCGTCCACTCCTCCCACATCAAACCAGTACGCTAACACTCCCCCTGATCCTCCTCCATCAAAAAGCAAGACGTAAGCATTCTCTTCTCCTGCCCTGCCTTCGGAAGTGTCCTCACCATATCCTTAAACGTATCCGCAACCGCACCTATCGTCACACCACCGGGCATACGCACCGAAGCATACGAAGAGACGGGCCTCCTCGATTCTCCCACATTTCGGAAAATGGCTTCGAGCACTACCACCGGACACGGCGGTTACGTCAAGAAGTACTCGCGCTGAAGAGTCCCACATGACAAGGTGGATAGCGGCCAGAAGAACCGGTAGGATCGCCACACTTTATGTATGGATGAGGGGACTAGGGATTTCCAACCGGTTCTGCAGCGGTGTGTTCCTATGCTGTGGGAGCGGAAGATGGGTAGGATGGTAAAATTCTGAAGTCAGTACATAGGTGCCAGCATGTAGACGTGGTAGGTAACGTGTTCGGCGGACCGCGGGGTGGTGAGGGTAAATGGGGTGCCAGAGATCTCAGGAGCGAGGAAGAGCTTGCGCCTCAGCTTGATGGAGTTTCCGATGGTGGCGAGCCACTTCTTCGAGACTCCTCGAGTTGTCATCAAGTCGGAGAACTCGAGCTGGCAAAGGATGGCCTCCAGGAGCTCGGTGGTCGCTAGGGTTGTTGCGGTAGCCATGATATGTGGACAAGAATGGTGTCGCGTGGCTGCTGTAGTACTTCCGATTCGGATATCTGGGGGTTTGATTCGCGAGGTGTGAGTGCAGAAGATTGTTGTTCATCCTGTGTGGCCCGCAATTTGCACCCAACTATCCCAGCCTCTTACGCACATACCACTTTCACATGCCAGTCCACCTTACCGTGAAACATCCGTTAAACCTCCTCGACCCAGAATCCGAACTCAAGCTTGACCTCCCCACCACTGCCCATCTCGATAGCACTACCCAGAATCTTCTCAAAACCCACCGCAACAGCCCCCATCGTAATCCCACGGTCTCCAAACACGGTCGCCCAAACCTCCCTCTTCCCAACAACCACACCAATGACCACAGCAACACAAGGCGACGGCATCGTCAGATAGACATTTTCCCATAGATTCCGTAGCACTCCCAACTCACCCATCTGCACGTCAAAAATACAACCCGTTCTACCCATGCTAAACGTCCTTTTACACATCAACAACCGATCAGCGCCCACCTTGTAGCTACTCCTTCTCACGACCCTCGACTTCAGAATCGGGAGTATCGACATCAGTGCCCCTGACAGCGGTTTATGGTACCTTGGAGCAATACGAAACATATCCGCCGGATCGCCAGCTCCAGATTCCTCCAAGCCGCCCTTATTCAGAACAAGACCCTCGCTTCCACAGTCGGCTTCAAGAAACAAGTTCCATCTGAGCAGCGGTGATCCCACAATAACATCCAGCCAATGCGTCGAGACTCCTCGTGCAGCCAGCAGATCAAAAAAAGAGACGTGTGAGAGGATCTGCTCGAGGAGTTCTGTGGTGCCAAGAGCAGCTGTGGTAGCAGCCATGACGGCATCACAAGCGTGGCCGACTTCGACTACTGTTATACGTCGGTGAATGTATGCCCTGTGCCCCTTCTTATCAGCTGACCTCGCAACTCCGTGTACCGAACGTCAGAGTAAGCATCCGCAGTATCGCCGCTGGGAATTCGAAGCCGAGCGCTTTCTCTCAGGCAGCCAAGGTGACAAATGTCTGTTGTCTAATCGTTCGGATATGCGAACACGGAAACGTCGTCGGAGACCATTTCCGCAAAGTTATTCGGGCTCCAGAGCATCCGCAAGCATCAGGCCAGTCCAACAGCATTGGACTCGCTCTCTCCAGATGTCTCGGCTGATAGAGCCACGCGCCGCCACTTGCGAGGTCGGAAAACGGCTCCGATTCGACCCTCGTGTCTCACGCATGTAATGTACACCAGGTACCGGCCTAAGCCGCAATGTTCATGGTGAACCACCAACGCTCACAACATGCTTGGTCGCCAAGGAATGGCTTCTTCGTAATGCCTGTCCACGAATGCAATGACTTCCATAGCGGTCTTGGACATCCTCAACGAAGCCCTGCCTTGAACTGGGTAGTGTTGACACTGTTTGACGGAACAGCCGGTCGTAGCAGGTTGAAAGGCTACCAACAATCCCAATCCTCATCCTCATGACCAGACTATGCGCTTGAGGGTTCTGCGACTCCTGTGGTGCCTTCCGCGGCGCAGCACACATCTCGCGGCCGCGACTAAGAGACCAACAGCCTCCTCTTGATCCAAGACACCGGTCCCGTCCCACTCTGCAAGTCCTCAACCGTCAATCTGTCCAGTGGTCTGCCCTGGTCCAGAAGTTCACAATGCTGCAGGTCCAGTTTATACGTCCCTTGCCCATCCACTCGGAGATATGCGAAACCTTCGCGATAGAACATACGTCTGATATCGTGAATAAACGCCGCCAAAAACCTCGACACAGGCCCCGTAGGCGGGAACTGCAATTTCGGCGTCACAGCCGGCACATTAATTGACGCAGTGAAATCTGCGCCGTGCGAAAGCGGGATAGACGTCAAGTCCAAATCAATAGTCGCTACCCTCCTATCCAAGAACGCTTGCGATGGAGGTGTAGTGAACGCTTTGCTTTTCGTCATAAACGGCACGGGATTCTCCGTCTCTATTCTCAGGACTGCTTGCCCAGCTTTATTTCTGATCAAAGATATCGACCTCGCCATCCCCACAGGCGCCAGGATAAGCATCGTACCCATAATACTTACAACAAGCGTAGTCCCCATTGTCACGGCGGTCATCAGGTACCGGCCCCAGCTTCCCGAGTCGTCTTTGACTCCGGGTGGCGGTGCGGCGACGACGATGGCCCAGTTGTAGGTCCCTACTAGTAAGAGGCCGCCGAGGAGGTAGGAGGTGATGTAGAAAGACCTGTGCGGAGGGGCTTTGTAGATCAGAAGCGCATCGGTGGACTGCAGGAGCGTTTCGGGGTAAGATAATGTTGGTGGACGCGCTGTAGCTGCTGGAGGCGGTTTGGGCGGCGCATTGATATTGGATGGGCTTGGTTGCCGCGTGGGTGGTGGAAGCGGTTTCTTGGTGGGTCGCTGTTGTTTTGGTGCGCGGAGGGTGGTGGTGAATGCTCGGCTGTAGCTTGTTGGTTTGAACGCCTGCGCGCGTAGACACGGCGGGAGGCGTAGTAGGCTGTACATTGTCGTGCTCGACATTGTTGCTGTCGTTGCCGTCTACTCGAACTACTGCACAATGTTTCACGTTGCGGCGCTCTCGGGAGTGACGCTACAAGCTTGCCGCTTCTCCCCACAATTCTTGGCGTAAAATGTGCTTTCTCTGCAACCTTGTCTGCAACGTTCTTACCGGTATATTCGATGTAACTCCTGTACCTGGCACTTCAAGAGCCTAAGAACTCTAGGTACTTACTTACTCGCACGACTCTAAGCTATCGAGCGACGCTATAATCGCCTATACTTCTTCACAATGTCCACCTGGGATTGCGATTTATAAAACCGGCATTCTTGGAAGTTACCACGGTGGAATCTCTTCTACGTAAGGTACCTTAGTTCAAGATGCAACACAGTATCACCTTCTGCTCTAGCATACCGTCATGCAAGATCTATGTCGTGCATATGAGCTAACGCAGGTACATCACTTGGCCTGCATACGGATCTGCCCCGAAACATGGCGGCCAGTCGACAGCCACGGAATCGTCGTTGGCATCAGGTACCCGTCATTGTGAACAAATGCATAGTAATGTGTCAACTGACCGCGTGCATTGCGCGACCGTGTGACCGTGTAACCGTCATCGTGACAACGCCATAGAGAGGGCATATATCAACGCGGCACCTGATGAAGAAGGCATCAACAAACACATTGACGATCGACAATCGAAACAAAATGTCTCGCAACATCGCCATCACCGCCATTGACGGGCACACCGGCTTCTCCATCGCGGAGCTGCTGCTCACCGACAAGACCTTCAGCGACAAAGTCACCTCCGTCACCGGACTCAGTCTGCACCCCAAATCCCACAAAGCCAAGGAAGCCGAGAAGCTCGGAGTCAAGGTCGTCACTCACAAGCATGGCCGCGAGCGCGAGATGGTCAAGCTCCTCCAGCAAGCCGGCGTCGACACCCTCTGCCTCATCCCCCCGGCTCACCACGACAAATACGACCTGACTGTCGAACTCGTCAATGCAGCCCGCAAAGCCGGAATCTCTAACGTGCTCTTCCTCAGCTCCGCCGGCGCTGATCTAGCTGAGCGTGATCGTCAGCCGCGCCTGAGGGAGTTTGTTGATCTGGAAACGCTCGTCTTAGCCAGCAAGGGCAATCCGAACACCAGCACCGGGCACTCGCCGTGTGTCATCCGCGCAGGCTTCTATGCCGAGAACCTCTTGCTCTATGCGCCGCAGATCAAGGAGGAGGGTCTGCTGCCTATTCCCATTGGCAAGGATCACAAGTTCGCCCCCGTGGCCTTGGGCGTAAGTGCTTTTCAGCGCGTCCACCAGCGTCCTTCGCTAACATTCACTGCATAGGATGTCGCTCAAGTCGCCGCCCACGTCCTGACAGGTCGTGGCGAACACGGCTTCGACGACAAACATCGCGGCCAGCTCATGGTCGTTACCGGTCCAATGCTCGCTACTGGCGACGAGCTTGCGACGGCCGCCTCGATGACCCTCGGCAAAGAGCTCCAGTTCGAGGACATTAGCGAGGGGGAGGCGAAGAAGGTGCTCAAGCATCAGTCCGAAAGCGATGCGAGCGAGCTGCAGTACCTGCTGGAGTACTATTCGCTCGTGCGCGAGGGCAAGACCAACTACATCTCAACGACGGCGTTTGTGAATGTGACTGGCAATCACCCGACCGAGCCGACCGAGTCCTTCAAACTGTATGCGGGAGATCCGCTGCCGGAGCCGACGCCGAAGAAGCGCAAGACGGAGAATGGGCATTGAGAGTACTTACTCGCTTGTGGTCATGCTTCCGAGTAGTAGGTCTCGAGGTATGATGTGGACTGTATCAAGACGAGCAGGCCGAAGAGAAGTACCTGCCACCGGGAAATGATTCGCACCCTGCGCCATTGAAGTGCAGTTATGGGCAAGGGTGTTGTATGATATCTGCAAGAATGGCGTACTGTACTACCATGTTGCCTAGCCTTCCACTGCATGAAGTCGTCTCTCCGCGACTAGGCTGCTAGTGATGTCGAGTCCAATGTTGCTGCTGCGTCGGACTGATCATCCACGGGGGATCTCTACCATGAAGTAATGGTTATGTTTTGTCGACTAGGCGTCAGAAGATCGATGGTGTTGGAACTCACGATAGCAAGACACATCGCTGGAAACGTGCGTTCACCTGTACATCGTTGGACTCGACATTGAGGTGTTGTTGGTGCCGTCGTGTACTGCACATGTTTCGGCCACATTGCGGCGATCTCGGGAGTGCAGCTGCAAGCTTGGACTCGACGATCCCAACAATAGCTCACGACTGCTCACGAAAACTACAATCCTCCATTGCACTCCCCGATCCCGTTTCACAACCATGGCGACTCTGCTAAACACCGCCAAACTCTCCGCCCGCGTAGCACGTCAAACTGCTCCTAGACATGCTTCCAGACGAGGTAAGCTCAACCTAACATAAAACTGGTCTGTTCAGCCGCTTATAGTGTATGTCAGGCTTCCGAGTATCCAGACGTAATGACGCCGCCTCCAACTTCACCATGCCCGCCCTATCCCCCACCATGACCGAAGGTAACATTGCGTCCTGGCGCGTAAAGGAAGGCGACACCTTCTCCGCCGGCGACGTGCTGCTGGAAATTGAAACCGACAAAGCTACCATGGATGTTGAGGCGCAGGAGGATGGCGTGATGGTGAAGGTTATGGCGGAGGACGGCGCGAAGGGCGTGAAGGTTGGGACGAGGATTGCGGTCATCGCGGAGAGTGGGGATGATGCGAAGAGTATTGAGATCCCGGCGGAGGAGGGGAAGAAGGAGAGTGTGCCTAGTCCACAGGAGAGCGTGGGCAAGAAGGAGAGCTCGCCTAGTGCGGCTGAGGCACCGCCTTCGACGCGGCCGGAGGTGGACACAGCAGCGCAGACGAAAGCGGCTGCGTCGAGTGGAAAGCAAGCAGGCAAGGCGAAGAAGCAGACCTACCCGCTCTACCCATCGGTCGAGCATCTCCTCCACCTCAACGGGTTGACAGCAGCAGACGCCGACAGCATCCCAGCCTCAGGACCAAATAACCGCTTACTGAAGGGAGATGTGTTGGCGCATCTCGGCCGCATCAACAAAGAACACCCGGGACAAATCACAGCTCGTCTCCAGAAACTCGGCCATCTCGATCTCTCCAACATCCAGATCGCTCAAGCGCCGCCGAAACGCTTACAATCAGCAGAACAAGTCGCCGAGCCTGAGCTACCGAAAGAAACCGAACTCGCAGTCCCCATCTCCCTCTCAGCCGTGATAGCGACGCAGAAACGTGTCAACGATACCCTAGGCATCTTCCTCCCGCTTTCGACATTCATCGCACGTGCCTCCGAACTAGCGAACGAGGACCTACCGCTTGCTAAAAACCGGAAACCGACAGCAGACGATTTGTTCAACTCCGTTCTCGGTCTCGACAAAGTTTCGTCCAAGTCTTCGAAAGGACATTTCGTACCGCAAGTTACTGGTCTTGCACCTGCGCCTTTTTCGATACGGACGGGTGCGGCGAAGAAGAGCGATATCCTTGATTTACTCACTTCGTCAAAGTCGAAGAAGTCCGCACCAAGAGTGCTTCCAGGTGCCGTTGGGATCTCGGCAGGTGGCAATGTGTTTAGTGTTACTGCTAAAGTTGGAGAGGAGAAGCGGGCAGCGGAGTATTTGGAACGGATGAAGATGGCTTTGGAGAAGGAGCCGGGGAGGCTTGTGCTGTAAGCATATGGCGGTATGGGCATGGGTATGGGCATGGGAACGATAGTGAGCGCGGCGTTGAAGAGGTGAAATGCCTCGTGGGCATTTATAGATCTTGTTGTAACATAAGCGACTTTCTTCTCTGTCGTACGATGGTCCCAGACGAGTATTGTAATAGCATTTGTTCATAGGACATGAACTTCGAGTCTTGGCATATGTGAAGTTGTGCCTTCCGCTTTCGTCTTTCATCTGTTCGACATCGATTAGCTTGCGACCACTCACAGTATCGTGGAAGCTGGAACTCTCGTCCTCGCCTTCGACACTTCCACACATCCGAGGCATGCGAGGTAATGGAATCGATCGGAGGACAGCATTCGACCCCACACCGCCGCACTCCCGGATCGACATCAGGACAAGCATCGTCATTGACATGGCCCGGGTGGCTGCTATTGCCTGTGCGCATTTCCGAGGCAAGTGTATGCTTTCTGCTGTCTAACCTACTCACTCTCCTACTTTCCTATCGCCATCTTGGGCTTCTTACATTGTAGTCTGTCATAAGAGCAAGAACATCATCTAGTATCAGACGAGACGAGCAAGCACGCGACACAAACACACCCACCACAACCATGACGTCCAAAGCCCCCGACGGCTCCGTCCACGACCTCAATTGCCTAACCATCGCGGAACTGCAACAACACGCCTACACCCGCATGGACAAGCAAACTCGTGACTACTACAACGAAGGCGCCGACTCCGGCTCCACGCTCCAGGAAAACCTCGACGCCTACAAGAAATACCGTATCCGTCCGCGAGTCTTACGAGATGTCTCCAAAATCGACACCACGCGTGATATCTTCGGGTTTAAATCCAGCGTGCCTATCGGTGTAGCGCCGACCGCTATGCAATGTCTTGCCCATTCAGACGGAGAGTTGGGTACAGCGAGGGCGAGTAGGAAGATGGCTGTACCGATGGGATTGAGTTCTTTTGCTACGACTACTTTGGAGGATGTTGCTGAGGCGAGTGCGGAGATTCCTAATGTGCTGCAGTTGTATCTTTTCGAGGAGAGGGCGCATAGTCTGAAACTCATTGCTCGGGCTAAGAAAGCGGGTTACAAAGCTGTCTTCCTTACGGTCGATACCCCGATTCTTGGTCGACGGAATCTGGAGATCAGGAATCAGTTCAAGCTGCCACCTCATTTCAAGATCGCGAATTTTGCTGAGGAAGAGGAGCCTGCGCTAGGAGATGAGGAGACAGGCGGGAACTCTGCCAATCAAGCTAAAGCACGGAGTAAGCCTAAGGCTGGCTCGACGGCAGGGTATACAGAGGGCGGGAAGAGGGTCACGCCCACGGGACCGATCACTTTCCATACGCATGCTGCGAACCCGACGTTGTGCTGGGAGAACGATATCGAGTGGTTGAAGGAAGTCTGCTGCCCCGAGATGGAGGTCTGGGTCAAAGGTATCGCGACGGCGGAAGACGCTATCCTAGCCGTCCATCATCAAGTCCGCGGCATCGTGGTTAGCAACCATGGTGGTCGGCAACTGAATGGTGCGTTGGCTACTCTCGATGCTTTGCCGGAGGTCGTGGAGGCTGTACGCGGGCAGATCCCTGTGCATGTTGATGGTGGGATTAGGCATGGGACGGACGTTTTCAAGGCTTTGGCGCTGGGAGCGGATTTTGTGTGGGTGGGGCGGCCGGCGTTGTGGGGGTTGGCGTATAAGGGACAAGAGGGCGTGGAGTTGATGTTGAGGTTGTTGAGTGATGAATTTAGGTTGTGTATGGGGTTGGCTGGCGTTACGAAGGTGAAGGATATTAGTAAGGAGTATTTGGTCAAGGTGAGTTTTCTTGTTCGTCGGGTCGTTGAGACTCTTGCTAATGCTTTTGCCAGATGGACAGGAGTGGGTTTGTTGCTCGCTTGTAGATATGTGTCGATATTTGTACATGATATGCCTCCAGGTACGATCGCAGTGGGTCATTTTCTCTCTCGACAGATCGATAACTGTCACACCTCAGGCCCTTGAGACAACCTCTCCGAGCCACCAAATGATGTTCAGCTGCTGCCCTCGGCTCGGTGTGTCTGGCACCTAGTTTTTACGCTGGGATTGTTTATCCGTGGAGTGTGCTGGGCAGTGCAGACAGGACATACTGCTAACGATGCCATGAGCTGCTATTCACGGCTCACTTTGTCTGGCGTCAGTTGCGACTATGGGGCTGTCTTCGAGCTCATTTGCTACTTGCAAATCAAAGCCGGCCCTTGCAACCATCGTTTTCAGCAGATCGCTCATTGATGGAATGAGGTAAAGGAAGAGTGCGTGATTCCCGTGAAATAAGGTATGCTCATCATCTTTTGGCACAGGCGTTCATCAAGTCGTTCGTTGTCTTACGCTCACCTCTTCACGCTCTCCTCTCCCAGCTCCTCTTTCAGAATCCGCACCTGTTTCTTGATCTCGCGCCACAAAATGTAATTCTCAAGATCGGGATCCTCTTCGTCTGCCTGTCGCACAGCCCAGACCCAGTCGTACAAGCCCTTGTACGGTCGCTTAGTCTCGGAGTCGCACGTCCTACCGCTGGTTGGCTTAGCATGCGTCTCCATGCACTCCAGACAGACGCTCTCGCTGAAGCCATCCTTGTCGCGAGCAATCGCCAGCAGACTGGCAACAACGGCTTCCTGTAGGTACGCAAACGAGAAGCCTGCAGTGATCTTTGCCACTGCTGGGCAGATTTTATCAGGAAAGTCGAGATCGTGGTTATCAGAAAGCTTGAGCTGCCAGTACTTCATGTACTTCTCTCGCTCCTCGGTATTCGGGTTCGGGAAGAGGTATTTCCTGTCAAAACGACTTGGCCTCTTCGCAATGCCTGGATCCAGACGATCGAGGTGGTTCGTTGAGCCGACCATGAGGATGCCGTCATTCTTTTGGATACCATCTACGGCGTTGAGGAAGTAGGAGCGCACTCGGTCATCGACGATGCTATCCAGGTCTTCGAACACGAGGTAGCAAGGTGCTGTGCGTCGTGCGAGCGAGAAGATCTGGTTGATGCTGTACTCTGGTCCTGCGAAGCTGGCGAGAGTCTTGACGTAGAGGGTAGGCACCGGCTTATCACGTTTGTACAGTTGATTCATCATGGCCTTGATGGTGATCTACTCACGATCAGTCAGCTGTATGCTCGCGGACAACATGGAAAGACTCACCGTCTTGCCGTTGCCTGGAGGACCATAGTAGATTATGCCTCGCTTCCAGGCCACCTTCAGTCGCTCATATGTCTCCTGGCTGTCAAAGAAATTCTCCACATCCGCTATCAGTGTTCTCTTCATGTCCTCATCAAGAATCACGTCTGTGAAGTTCGACTTCTGTACGCTCTCCCACAATTCTGCGCTCTTCTGCCAGTATCCACTATCGAACACCCAGATCTCACTATGAAGCTCGCTGTTCCAAGCTCCACTCTCGAACAACAGCTTGTTCGACGCGGAGAGGATGTATTGGTTCGTCTGTTGCGGGTACTAGAGAGTAGCGCGTAGGACAATCAGTGAATGTCTCAAATCCAGATTGCTCCTATTTCACCAGCTTACCGCCATCGTTCCATCCCTCCCATCCGCGATGCAGACAACATACTCTTTCCCCTGCCAGTCAAGCAGGTACTTGCCCAGTTTCACGAAATCCACCAGTGCACCACGCTGGCCACCCAAACGGCTTGCAGGTGGTAGAAAAGTCTTCCATGTCAAGCGGTCCTTCTCTTTATCTATTGCTGCGACGGAGGCATGCCCAGCGGCTGCGTAGCCAAAGAGATCGTTCTCGTATTGCGGGACCACTGTGATGTGGAGGTCAGGGTACTCTGCGCGTAGAGCTTCGACAATAACAGCGTCGGTATTGACACGAGGTGCAGACGAGTGCTCGAAGTATCGGCTAGCCGTCTCGTTGTGTGATGGAGCTGGTCGAGCTGCTAGCGTGCCTCCTGTCATCGTGAGAGGTCGGATTCTCTATCAAGAGACGTTGCGAGTGGCCACTGTGATGATGGCAAGAAAAGCAGTTGCCTGCTGCCCTTGCTGCAAGCGCAGGTACCACAAGGCGCAGCAATGCCGATCGTGTTGCTCCTCTATCACGATCCGCCGTGCTCAAATATGGCAGATCGTGCTGTCATTGTCCGTCGACAGCTGCCAGCTTTTCGCTTGGACCGACGTCTCTTCGTCGCAATGCTGGACCGACACCTCGAACATCGTTCCATTATTGCTTCCTCGCAAGCCGAGGGCTCGACCGAATGCGGAAGCTCTGAGATGCCAAGGATGCACTCCAGCTTCACCCCGCACCAACATCACACCAACATGAGACGAGACCAGGGCACACAGCAGCGAAAGCGAAGCTCCTGACCGCTCGCCAGGTTTCTCTCGCTTCATGTATACCCTTTGCCTTGATAGGATGCCAGCCTTGATCAGCGATGTATCCGGAATCCTACGCCTTGGATATTGAGCCTTGTTGGTTCTATAGAAGCATGCGTGAGGCAACCAGCGTACCTAAGCGAGTGGAGCAGTAGATCCCACATCGTTCGATAATCCTAGCTGAGGCAATATGGGAAAGTATCTTGTTGAAGGCGACCGCATCACCGTGGTAGACTCGCAACCTCCACAATCCAACGCCCATCAATCAGTCAACATGGTTGCTCACATCCAGAAAACCGCCCTTATCACTGGTGCGTGCGGCGGGTTAGGCCGAGCAACAGCTGAACGTTTTCTTCAAGAGGGCGCCAATGTCGTAGTCTGCGATGTAAACGACACGCTGATCTCTGACTTCAAGGAGAAGGTATCGGCAGCGTACCCGGAATGTACGCTCGTGCTAAAGATCGACGTGACGGACGATAAAGCGCTCGACAAGCTCTTCGAAGAAGCGGAGAAGATGTTTGGGCATATCGACTTTGTGGTCAACAACTGCGGCGTGATGGTGCGATGCTTTCACCAAGATTTTATGTGTCCAACACTGACATTCGACAGGACCATTTCGATCCTGTGGGAGACATGAGCAGGGAGATGTGGGATCGTGTTATCGCCATCAACCTTACGGCTCCCGCCATGGTAACGAAGCGGGCGGTTACAATGATGCTGAAGCATGAAACTAAAGGCTCGATTGTCAACATTGCCTCCATTGCCGGCATCAGAGGCTTTGCGAGTGGTGGGTTCCCCATGCCACCGACAGTAGTAGATCGCGTTTCTGATTGCTGCCTGCCGCAGGTTCGGCTTACACGGTGAGCAAGCATGGTCTGATTGGCTTGACCAAGAACACTGGAATCTTCTATGGTCCAAAGGGCATCCGCTGCAATGCCATAATGGCGGGTAAGTGTACCATAACATACCGTTATGAATGTTCTCCGCTGACACAGCCCAGGAGCCATGCATACCAACATTGCAAACCATCTAGCTAAGGGTGGTATGGTAAGTGGACTAGCAAGTCTAACGCTTGGGCGCTCGAGGCATTTTTCCGTCGGAGCCATTGATTGTTAAGACTGAGCTGTAATGGCTTCCGTCTCGCAGTTGATGGACTTTCACAGCTGCGCCGCACCGAGCGTAATTACCTTAATGGCCAAGACAGCAGCTAACCATTGGCTTAGAACATGGAGGGTTACGCAACCTACTCGAAAACCTGTGAGTCCCAATCTTGTCTCCGAATCCGAAGGTACGACTGCTAACATTTTGCAGTCCCACATGAGCACAATATTATGGTCGAGATAGAGAAGGTCGCGAAGCTCATCTCATATCTTTGTTCGGAGGATGCTGCCATCGTGAATGCCGCTTGTTTACAGGCGGATGGCGGGTGGGCTGCAAATTAATGAAATCGCTGTAAGCTGGGGCTGCTGTCTTGTGCCTTCCGCATTAGTCGCCTGCACTAGTGCTTCACGAAAATGATACGAACCAGTGCCGTTCGCCTTATTTACCTTCCCAAGTAAGCAATCTGCCTTCAGGCGTTCGCTGCGAACCTGTTCTACACTTTCAGTCTGATTGACGTGTGAAAGTGAAGAACGCACGGCCTGGTCACTTGGGTGACATGAAACGTCTCGTACTTCGGCTCGCCTTGGCAAGCCAATAAGCCATCCTATGCCAAGCAATATGCAGCTTCCTCCGGCTAAATGCTTGAGAAGCCAGCCAAGGGCTGGACCATGGGGTGGCTGCATCCTGTCAGTAGATCGTATATGCACACATGGCGTGGTGCGCTGGCATCCGAAACTATTATCAGCAATTGGATTTCTCCAAACGAAAGCAGTAGAAACGCCAGACTCAAGCGTATGGCACCCTCTGATCACGAGCGCAGGTTCTTGACAGAGTGTAGGACGGACGTGCTGCAAGAGGACAACGCAGGGTCAGGATTCTGCTGTAGGACTGTCGAACGCCATGTGCGCTTACAAGGAAGAATTTCCTCCGTAACACAGGCTCGATCGAGTCGTATTCCGCTGCTCCGGGGAAGTCACTGCTTGCCTGCAGGCTGCTTCCGACGGACCGCAAAATCAATGATGGTAATCAGAACCAGCCGATTGACTCTGTATTAGCATCCAGATCCAGACCGAGACAATGGCGACCACGCTTTGAGGCTCTGTAGTTAAACTTCGTCGGAATGGCGCCATCCGCGGCGCCCGTGGAGTTGCGAGCGCAAACGATACTGCGCGACAGAAACAGAACTCGCTTCTGCTGTGCGACTCCTTCGACACCGCGCTGCCGGCAAAGTCGCGCGAAGCGGACACAGAACAGCGGCACTCACGTTCTGTGTTGCCGCGATCTTGCAGGTCCAACTCCAGCGACTCGTTCGCCGGGACGGTCGACCACAACATCGACGAGTTCACGTCGAAGGCATGTTGTCAAATCCTGCCGCATTGTCTGTTAAGGTTTGCGACCAAGTTCTCCTTATTAGCATCAAGCTATGCCAATTCTAGCCACATCCGTCAGAACCGATTGTTTTTTGTCACGTCAGCCCAGAAACGCCTCGGTAGCTCAAGGTGGTGTGCTAGTGCAAGTCCTGAGGGGCATCATCGATCGCCGAGACTGATGGCTTCCCTGTCGCGCTGCGTGAGACTGAGACCTTTGTTGACCGCCGGAGAGCAGCGCTGCAGCGCATTCCTGCGGCCGGGCTGTAAGATGCGACTTTAGCCTGCGCAGGGTCGCCAGGATGCGGGCGGCACAGCAAATCTGGTGTGCGATAATTGCGGCGCACGGAGGTGCCCAGTGCTCTGACCATCGATAGTGGTTGCCAATTTGCCGAGAGGAGACCACGAAACATTCCATTGGTCCGCATCGATTACCCACTAACTCCAGATGGATCGTATGGAGAGCTCCCCACACACCCTGTGCTGCTAGCGGAGTTGTGTGTTTGTCATTGATGTGGAAGTATATAGGTAGAGAAGTGCCCGTCCCTCGAGATCTCCGGACTTGGATCTGCTTGCTCTGCCGCATCTACCCATCTCGCCCATCTCCCGCATCGCCTCGCGAGGATCTCAGTCACTGCTGGACATTTGACACTTAACACGCGCCTCGCAGCCCATTCTCTCTCCACATACAGACGACATGGCGGATCACAACGCAAGCATGTTGGAGAAGGGCGAGAACGGAACCCGCGGCATCGACCACGCGCCGGCCACCAAGCAGCGCAAGCCTTACGACTATGGAGGAAACCCGCTCGCGCACATCAACACTGGCGACTCCGTCCGACTTCCCGCCTTTGGTGGTGAGTTCCAGCCTGGTTCGTACAAGTCGACCGAGAACCGCAAGTTCGCCAACCCGGCACCGCTCGGACTCAGCGCTTTCGCCCTCACTACATTCGTCCTCTCTCTCATCAACTTGGGCACTCGCGGAATCACTGGCCCCAGCTTGGTCATTGGCGCGGCCTTCGCGTACGGCGGTCTTGTGCAGCTTCTTGCTGGCATGTGGTAAGTTGTGATCAGAAGTAGTTGATAGAAATTCGCTTACAAGATGATCAGGGAAATGGCTGTCGGCAACACCTTTGGTGCTACTGCTCTGTCTTCCTACGGTGGCTTCTGGATTGCGGTTGCCATCATCCTGACACCCGGTGGATTCGAGATCGTCTCTTCGCTCACGGCTGAGGATGGGTCTGAGGCTGCGTTCCTGAACTCCTTCGGCCTTTTCTTGATGGTAAGCTTTGTTGGATGAAGTATGAGGTGGGCCACAATCCTGACGTGTTCTAGGGCTGGTTCATCTTCACATTCCTGCTGCTCATCTGCACACTGAGATCCACCGTGGCCTTCTTCCTGCTCTTCTTCACGCTCGACTTGGCGTTCCTGATGCTTGGCATTGGCTACCTGCTCAATGGCAGCGGTGGTCCGAACGAGAGCTGCATCAAGGCTGGGGGTGTCTTCGGTATTCTGGCTGCCTTCCTGGCTTGGTAAGTCTTGGCGTGATGTATCGCACATGCAGTGCTAACGTGCTCGACCAGGTATAACGCCCTTGCCGGTATCGCAGACCCAAGCAACTCGTTCTTTTTGATCCCCGTTGCCCACTTCCCATGGTCGGACAAGGGCCGCGAGAGGCGTGAGAAGGTTGATAACGACGTTGCGCGCGCGGATCAGACAGACATGGGTGTTTAGATCAGTACATAATGGGAGCTCAACTGTTCGGTTTCGCTGGACCAGGCAGCTTGTAGGCGTCAGGACAAATTGGATACCCATTACGAGTTGACAACAAGCATTTTAATACTTCAGCCGCATCAGCAACATCAAATTCATGGACCGCTTCCTTACCCTGATCGATTGACAGGCTTTCAAGATCCCGGGAAATGGCAGACTATGGCCGATGAAGTGTTTGAAGTTCTAGTATCGACCGTCAGATCCATCGCTAGTCCACCACCAACCGACGTCGTGCAGCAGCACAGACAATTGTCCTACGCTTTCGTATCCATACTGTTGGCTGATGCTTGCTCACAGGGACTTCGAACTGGACATGCCATAGTCGGGCGAGATGATCTCTTCTAGCATTGCTCGTACATGCATTCATTCGAGGATCAATATTCTAACTCTACATCGCCGTTGCGGGCATACCATCTTCCTAACGCCAATCAAGTACAAGTGCAATATCACAGTATATCCCGCGTCTTCAGGAGCCGGGCGATGTCGAACGGCACTCATGGCGTGCCGCGGACTACCTAATAGTAGTAGGACCCGTGCTCATGACCTTTCGTGCCTTCCTCGCGAACAGGACCACTTGGCTTGTGAACGACGACGACAGGCTTGGCAGAAGTGGTCGTGGAACTCTTGGTGCTCGCTTTGCTGTTCGAGAGAGAAGACGGGTCTAGAGGAGTCAGCACAGCATCGCAATGCAAGTGCGAGAGCGGGTACACGCACCATGCGCAATAGGTCGACCCTTCGTCTTGGCGTGGTCTTTCGCCATGTCGAAGTCAGGCTTGGTCGTAATGCCGTCAACCTCATCCACGTCTGGAGTGAAGATTGGATCAAACCCTTCAGGCTGCTTCGAGTCTCGCTTCACCTCCAATTTGGTTGTAGAGTTGGTTGGATCCGCCAGGACTGGATCAATTCTCGAGCTTCAGAGGAACGAGGTAGGCTCCGAGATGAGAGGTGTTATATACTCAGAACGTACTCGAGCGGGTGTTGTTCGTTAGATGCTGTTCAAATCCCGGTGAGTATTGAGTTGGATTGTGAAGTCGAACACGAGCAGACGAACGTTACTCGGCTGCTCGGGCGGCCTCAATGGCTGCCTACCTGCCTCAGCATATTCTAGGCACTTCCGCAGCAATGCGTGAGTCACAAGGTGAAACAACTGCCAATTCAGAAGGTGTCTGCGACAGGGCAGCCGGTAGCCGTGCTGCGAACGCCTGCATTACGTGCATGTGTGAGCGATCAGGCACCAGTGCCGTGCGATTGGCTGAATTATGCAAGGGCGAACGCAGGTCTCTGCTGTGGTCATCTGTAGCGAACCATATCGTGGGTCGGGGCCATGACGAGGCATTGTTGGCTTGGGGCTATGTGAGCTTTGTGAGTGGCTGTGAGAAAGCGAACCAGAAGGCATGACGGACGCGTCGCCGGCGGCCAATCCAGGCCTGATGTTGTCAGCACTCGTGACCATGGTGAACGTGTCTTGGCCAGCATGGCGCAGCGAGGATGCGTGTGAGGTTTGCAGTTCGGAAAGGCGGGAGGATGACATCTCGGCTCTCGAGCCGAGAGAGGCTGCGACGCAAGGCTGTGGACGCATCTATTGGAGGGTGCAATGCGTTTGTCGGGCTTCCTATCAAACAGATAGGTAGCACTGCGCAGCGAATGCAAACTCTGCAGCACGCGTACGTCTAATGACCGTGGAGGACAAGTCTGTATGGACGGGACAGTACTGGAGCTAAGATGGACTCCAGCAATACACGTACACATCTCGGCCCAACCTGGAGTCTTTCAATGCAAACTGCTCGCTCACGCAAAGAACGACTGTCACCGGGATCTTCGTGCTCCTAGCTTACCTTCTCTCCGACATGGTGAACAGTCGGGCACTCCCTTGGTGGTATGACAGTCTCTCGTTGCCAGCCAGCCGCGAGACGCCTGCCCATAACAACTAGTGCGGTCTCAGGTAACGCGACTACCACCTCTCAGGGTAACGTCTCACATCCATACAGAAGATACAATTCCGCATTAACATGACTGGACGGACGATCTGCACATATCCTCCATCGTAGGAATGAGGAAATTTCGTGGAGGTTTCGGAGAATCCGAATCATTGCTAGAACCTGCACGCCTTCGGGGCAGCAACGGACAGCTCAGACATGTCCATCCGAGATGAGCGACCTTGCATTCGCCATCTTCACGTCCCAGCTCTTGATGCGTACACGCAATTTGTGCGCCATCCGGGATGCATTATCGAAACAAGCTACATCCATCGTATACTTTTGAATCAATGTCGCGTTGGTGGTAAGGCTTCCAGCTTGTTGCTGGCGCGGTCACCGTTCCGCCTCTGTTCTTTCCCGCTGGAGATGGCCGTTTGCATCTACTCCGGCGCGAGCGCAGTCAACCCGGCAACCGAGACAGGTTCACGATGTCTTACCAAGAAAGGAGAGCAGGATGGGTTTCCACGAGATACACTTTTGATAGCGCATGTTTGAGTCGCTGTGCTCCTGCCACGCGAGGCAGCGCGGGAGCTAACGGGACTCGCCAGCGATCCTAAATAAGGGTTACCAAGACTTCACCTCATCTCCTATGCATCACTCTAGCTCTGCCCAACAGTGCACTTCCTAAATGGGGCAATCAACCACGTTCCCAGCAAACGCCGAGCGGAACATCACCTCTTGTGTGCTCTGATCGTGGCTGACTGAGTGAGATCTAGCAGCTACCCGCCAACCATATATGTGGCGTCAAACCTATCGTCTCGGACGCTCCCTTTCGATGGTTTGAACGTGGTGTGGGCCAGGCTTTGCTTGGCCTTCTCCCGTTGTGCTGTCAAGACGATGCCATGCGAGGCCGCATATAACGGTAGTACGTCCTGTCAAACGTTGTCCTTCACCCTTCGTCGCTCTCTTTCTTTCCCCTTCAAGGCACCCTGCCGTCCATTCGTTTCTTGCTCTTCTATCGTAACAGTCCTTATCACAAGCGTTCCTTTCGCCACTGACCAGCAGAATCGCCTGCCAAAGACCCTCACTATGCGTTTCACGACCGCTTCCGCGGCTTTCAGCGCTGTCGCCCTGATCAGTCCCTCCAATGCCCAGCAATACGCCGGCGATATCATCCAGAACACTCTGCCCGGTGTGCCCGGAGCAGAGATCGCCTACTGGAAGATCAAGGACACGAAGAGCAGCAATCTCACGCTCATCAACTACCACAACTATGGCAAGAATGGCAAGCGTCAAGATACAACCAAGGTCAAGCGAGCTGTTGTGATCATTCACGGACTCAATCGCGACCCTGGCACATACCAGTCCAACATGCTGAGCGCCCTCGCCCAAGTTCCGCTCTCGGAGATCAACACCGACTCGGTTGCCATCGTTGCTCCCTACTTCTCGAATGGTGTAAGCTTGTTTCCCTTTCACACTCACACGGGCTCGGCAGCTGACACTGCTTCAAGGCCGACAAGACCATGGGCTATCCTTGGGTCGAAGGCCTCAAGCCCGCTCAAGGATCCATCAGCAACGCTCTCGTCTGGCCCGGTTCGCAATGGTCTGGAGGCGGCAACAACCAGTACCCGTGGACATCCAGCAAGAACATCTCAAGTTACACAGTCCTGGATCAGATGATTCAGTACTTTGACAACAAGACGATGTATCCGAACCTCAACCAGATCGTCATCGCCGGCCATTCGCTCGGTGGTCAAACTGTGCAGCGCTATGCAGCGATCGGTCAGCCTGGCAACGTGCAGACGCCGGTGTCGTACTGGGTGGGCAACCCGAATTCGTATGTCTGGCTCTCCACAGACCGCCCGTTGTCTACCGCAAGCTGTCCGACATACGACAACTACCGCGAAGGCTTCACCAAGTTCGCTGATTACCCCATGACCTACGGACTCAGTCTCGTCAACTCTGGCCGCGTGAATATCCTGGCCAATTTCAACAGCAAGGCAGTCAACTACGCTCGCGGGACTCAGGATCTTGGTGATGATTCCTCCTCTTGCGCACCGGGCACTGCTGGTGCCAACCGCAACGAACGCTTCTTCAACTTCATCAAGGCTTTCCCGGTTTCCTGTGCAGATCCAACCAGCAGCAACTGTGATACAGTCGATTTCGTCAATGCCGGCCACGACGGTGGCGCCATGTTCGCTTCCGCTGCTGGACAAGCTCGTCTGTTCATCGACAACTGGTCCGGGAACGGCAGTCGCGCCTATGACTATGGCTACCCACGTCAGCAGGTTGGCGATGATCCGTTCCCAAATCCTGGTCTTAATGGGTCCAGCTCCGCGATCAACAACAATACATACGCTGGCAATATGACGTATCAAGGATGCTGGTAAGTGAATAGCTCGAAATCATCATCTCGCAATCGTCCGATAACCATGAGCTGTGGACTTCAACTCTCACAGTCCGTTCCAGTTCAGCAGATGGGGATGCCTCCGAAGACACTAGCTAATTCGCATGTCCGCCATTTCTAGGTCCGACCAGAGCATACGCACTCTCAGCAACATGACCTACCAGGGCAGTGCTAACACCCTTGAATCGTGCACGGCGGCATGCGATAGTGGAAACAACACCATTGCCGGCCTCGAATCAGGTAAGTCAACTGTCGACATAGTCTCGAGCATGCGATGACCGTCTTCCCGATTGTGGACTTGATCTCCTGCGCGTGTACAGCACTCCCACGGGTGCTTGCACTGTTCCGAGACTGGGAGTGTTGGGCGCTACGTTCTATGACGTTGAGTCTTTTGTGCGCTCGCTAACCCCTCTGTCATTGCCATAGGTAACCAGTGCTACTGCGGCAGCAGGCTCGGCTACATGGCACAGCCAGTGATCGACTCTTCGTGTGCCTCCCCTTGTACTGGCAACGCCAGTGAGATCTGTGGTGGCGGCAATCGATTATCGCTCTTCTCGAACGGTGCACCAATTGTTAATGCTGCTCCTGGTACCCCCGAAGTGATCGGTTCCGACTGGTACTACAGCAATTGCTACACAGAAGGCAGCGGAGGAGCAAGAGCCCTTGGCGGCAAAGGAGCCAGTGGCAACTTCATGACCCTGGAGTACTGCGCTAGCTTCTGCAAAGGCTACCAATATTTCGGCACTGAGTAAGTTCAGCTTCCCTATCCAGGCTTCAAACATCAGCATTAGATCGCTCGTCGCAAGAGCGTCTAATGACTGTTACGTTGCGAGAGGGACTTCGCTGACACTGTCCAGGTACTCGAGCGAGTGCTACTGTGGAAACTCTTTCGGCGCCGGAGCGAACATTACTGCTGCGAGCGACTGCAGCATGACGTGTGCTGCCGATGTGACGGAGTTCTGCGGCGCTGGCAACCGTCTCACAGTGTATGTGAACTCCACCTGGACACCATCACCATCGTCCGGTGCATCAACTACCTCGTCGGCCGCGGGAAGCTCACCAACTAGCTCCGGGCCGTCATGTCCAGCAAGCGATGCCACCACGGTCACATCTGGTGGCAAGAACTTCACCGTCGAGTGTGGTATTGACCACAGCGGAGGAGATCTGACGTCGCTCAGCGTTTCCGGGTTTCAAGGTTGCATCGACGCGTGCGCACAGAACTCACAGTGTGTGGATGTCAGTCTCTCAGGATCCGCGTGCTATCTGAAGTCGTCTCTCGGGGCTGCTGTTCCTAACGGTGGCGTCTGGGGCGCGAAGCTGATCGTTGCTGGGTCCGGAACTACCTCGAGCGTCTCGTCGACCAGCACTGCGTCTGCATCGGGTAGCGGCTCTGGATCTGGCTCCTCTTCGGCCGGCACACAGACAAGCTCCTCAGCATCCTCGATCGTTTCCAGCTCGGTCAGCCCTTCGGCGACCTCAGTCGGCGACTGTCCATCAAGCAATGCGACGATCATCGTGTCGAACGGCAAGAGCTTCATCATCGAATGTGGCATTGATCATCAGGGCGGCGATCTCACATCTCAAAGTGGTAGCTTTCAGCAGTGTATCGATGCCTGCGCGAACAATCCGGCTTGTGTTGATGTCAGCTTGTCTGGTTCCGCCTGTTACCTCAAGTCGAGCGTGGGACCAGCCATCAACAATGGTGTGTGGGGCGCGAGGCTTCTACCAAGTGTATCCTCCTCTTCGGTTGTGCAAAGCTCGACTCAGAGTGCCAGCGGCGCTTCATCTGCAACGATCTCACAGACGTCGACACTGAGCAGCAACACCGCTTCCTCGTCCTCGGTACCGTCACAAACATTGACACTGAGCCTCACGGACTCGCAATCTACGGTTTCGCAAACATCAACGCTGAGTTCCAGCACGGTTCTTTTGTCTTCATCAACATCTCAGTTGTCGACATTGATTACGAGCACAACCTTGTCCTCCGCGTCCCAATCGTCCACCGATTCAGCATCAGGCTCAATCAGCATTGTGTCTGGAAGTGCGACCGATTCAGCATCTTCAATCCTGTCTGCTTCGAGTTCGATCTCTATCGGACAGTCTGCGAGCACCTTCTCGGCATCTGCTTCTGGGACTCTGTCCAGCTTGACCTCAACATCGCAGACCTCGACCCTGAGCAGCAGTACAGATTCAGCAACAGTCTCCAGTAGCACCGGCTCTGTGAGTGCGACCGAGTCGGTATCCTCAACACTGTCGGCATCGACTTCGACCTCCATCGGACAGTCTAAGAGCACGTTTTCCGTAACGGCCTCCGAGACCGTGTCCTTGAGCATATCATCATCAGCGAACAGCGAAGTGTCGAGTTCCACGGTCTCGCAAACCTCGGCAATTAGTACAACCACCGTTTCAGCCAGTAGCACTGTTTCTGGAAGTGCGACGGACTCAGCGTCCTCTTCGAGCTCGGCCTCTTCGGGATCATCTATGAGCACGTCTTCAATGACAGCCTCTGGATCCTTGTCAAGTCTGTCAACCGTGAGCACAGCATCGACAAGCACCGATTCCGCAACAGCCTCAAGCAGCAGCAGTCTTTCAGCTAGTGCGACCGATTCAGGTTCATCGACACTCTCTGCTCCAAGCACCACGATCGTGCTCTCGTCATCGGTTACCGGACCATCCTCGACTGTTCCCAGCGTGGGAGCGTCCTCGAGCAGCGTGGTTTCGACATCGTCCAGCAGTGCTAGTGTCACGCCATCCGCATCAAGCACAAGCACTGGTTCCGCAACAGCCTCGTTTAGCAGCATTTCAGCGAGTGCGACTGGACCGGGATCTTCAACACTTTCTGCTTCAAGCACCACGAGCATGCTCTCATCAACGGTTATCGGGCCCTCCTCGACTGTTGCCAGCGTGGGAACGTCGTCTTCGCAGACGACAATATCGTCCAGCAGCGCTAGTGCCAGTGCCACACCATCTGCGGTGACTTGCCCAGGATCGAACTCTACCCTCTATGTCTCGAATGGCCTGACCTTCCTGATCGAGTGCGGCATTGATCATCAGGGTGGTGATCTGTCCAGCCTATCAGTAAAGAATTTTGCAGCTTGTATTAACGCATGCGCGACAACCCCCGGCTGCGTCGACGTCTCGCTATCCGGTTCGGCTTGTTACTTGAAGAAGTCAGTCGGTAAAGCGGTCAATAACGGAGTCTTGGGCGCTCTTCTACAGACGGTAACATCAAGCTCCCAGGCAACGACTACCAGCACTGCATCAAGCTCTCCTCTATTGAGCAGTACAAACCAGGCCACATCCTCGACGAGCGTCGCTCCTGTTACTACAGCGAGCACGGGATCCGGATTGCCGACATCCTCCTCGTCATCCAGTACTGCCACGATATCCTCAGGCTCAAGTGCGGCCAGTGTGTCCTCGGTCTCGAGCTCAAATACAATCTCCAGCATACTCACTGCATCGTCCTCTTTGAGCACCTCCAGCCAAGTGGCAGTATCGGCATCATCAACATTCTTTACCAGCACGATCCTTTCGACTTCGACACTTACATCGACCTCAAGCTCGGCATCAGCTTCTGCGACTAAATTGGCTTGCCCGGCTAGCAACTCCACGATCTACACCGGACCTCAAGGCAACACTTTCATGATCGAGTGCGGCATTGATCACCAAGGTGGCGACCTGTCATCACTCCAAGTTTCCGGCTTCGCGCAGTGCGTTGATGCCTGTGACTCGACCAAAGGCTGCGTGGACGTGAGCTTGAGCGGGTCAGCATGTTATCTGAAAAAGACCCTTGGAAAGGCAGTCAGCAACTCCGGTATTCGAGGTGCCAAGCTTGTCACTTTGACCAGTACCTCTAGCGCTGCGGCGGCGACGAGTAGTGCCGCTTGAGAGGACCAATAAAAACCCAACTTCCAGTTGCCTGTCTCAGGCATATGCTGGGCTATTACGAATGTACGACTAGGCATAAAGCGTGGGCGCATCGCTACGGGAGACTCTAATTGCACGGGTCGAATTGTACAGCATAGAGCATTGAACATAGACCTTAACAGTAATGTACGCATGGTTCTGACCACCCTTCAGCAATGCTCTTCTCTTCTGTACTGTAACCTCATCACACTCGACATCAAGTGTATTCTTCTGTCTTCATCAACGTCATCACCTTTGAACAACACTGCGTCGAATGATCAAGCGGACATGAAGAATTCGTTCAAGTACGTACTGAATTATCGCTACATGGCCAGTCTCATATATTCATCACCTCACACACCATTTCAGCTCGCCACACCCACCGAATGGTTCTCCATCGCCGCCGTAATATTCGCCATCCGCTGCTGCAACATCGCGTCCTCCATCTGATTCATTCCATTTCCCACACTCGTTGGGCTTATCATTGGACTTTGATTTCCCGAAGACTGAGCAGCTCTCCACGACGGACTTCCGTCGCTCGTCGGGCTGGCCACCTCCAAGGCCATCGAGCGTGCAGATGGATTGGGCATGGACATGACGGACGCCATGCTGCGCTGGCTGGCTCCAGACCAAGTACGGATCATCTTGGGACGGGCCCACTCGCTCCAGCTTTTCTTGAGCTCGAGCTTGCCTTCCATCTTGGTCTCGGTGGAGATGCCTTTGTCACCTTTCTTCCAGTCGACAGGGCAGCCCTCGCCCAATTCGTCCTTAAAGACCAGAGCGTCCAGAACTCGCTGGGTTTCGTCTACACTGCGGCCGACATCTGCATCGTTGACTGTGATGGCTCGGACCACGTCCTTGGGATCGATGATGAAGAGCGCACGTTGCGCCACTCCCTGCTCCTCGATCAGAACACCGTAGTCCTTGCTGATCTGATGATTGCAGTCGCTCAGCAGTGGGATGTGTGCGCCACCCAGTCCACCCTCCATGTCAGAAGTGGCGTTCCAGGCCTTGAGGCAGTGCTCGGAGTCGGTAGAGCAGAAGACGACGGCGCAGGAGCGGGAGTACAAAAATTCCTCGAGGCGTGCGGAGAAGCTCTTGACTTCGGTCGGGCAGACGAATGACCATGCTTTCGGGAAGAAGACAAGGCAGACCCAGTGGTTCGCTTCGGTGTAGGCGGAGAGTGTGCATTCTGTTCGAGACGTCAGCTTATATATGTTGCCACATCAGACTGCCAAACATACCCTTGAAGCGGCCATCGACCACAGCGGTGCATTTGAAGGCTGGTGCAGGCTGACCGACCGTTACTCTACCAGATGAGGTCATGCTGGCGTCTTTTGGAGGGACAAGATGAGGAGGGGAAGATGCAGG
Organism: Elasticomyces elasticus; assembly: GCA_035926095.1. Lineage (NCBI taxonomy): Eukaryota > Fungi > Ascomycota > Dothideomycetes > Mycosphaerellales > Teratosphaeriaceae > Elasticomyces > Elasticomyces elasticus. The sequence goes on from JAVRQT010000009.1 coordinate 154,502, forward strand.
AGTGTAGATGAGAAAATATGTTGGTGTCAGAGGATGCAAGAAATGTACCTAGCCTCACGACGGTCTGGAACGACATTGACGTCTCGGGCACCACTCCGACTTCCGCATGCGTCCATACAGTTGATACACCTTCGATCGTGGCCTTCTCCATGATCCGGAATGCTGGGGCAAAGTCGTGACAATGGATGTTCTTTGTTCCTCGGGACGAATGCTGAACAAAGGCCTGTATATGTAGGAAAAGTTGCCGACGAGCGCATGGAAGATGCCGGTGCATTGTGACGGCCAGGTCGATGCGAGTTTGTGATAGTGAACGTCCCTAGACGGATGCTGTACTGGCTGCAAGGATGTCCACCATCTGAGGTCGCGTCTTAGTGGAGCGGATGGGTGAAGTTGTGGTACGGTTGATATCGCGATGCACATTTTGTATGCTCGTGCTGTCGAGTGATGGTCGTCACGAGGATTTTACTGTGGTGTGTATGAAGGTATCGAATGTGGTCGACTGTGGAGGAAATGTCGTTGAAGCCGCCGGCCGGAAGTGTTCGCGCCTGCCACGCGAGCTTGGCGCCCAGCCTCCCCACGAAAGTCCCAGCCCCGCGATCGCGTGGAAAGAACGCCGTCATACTCTATTAAAGACCAAGTTCACAACTTGGTATAGCTGTTCGTCGCATCAAGATTCCAGCGCTGCAAGTGAGATTACCTGCTCTTGGCGAGTGTGAAACAAGATTGGATACGCGCGCAGTTCCCAGCCTCGTTCGACTACTTCTACCATTAGACTTCCGTCTTTGCGCTCCCGTCTGTCACACAACACCACGCGAACTCAACCCGTCCGAAGCATTGAGCCGTTGTCACACCAAGACTTGACGCTGTCTAAACACCCATCTTCACCTCTCTCCCCACCAACACCACAACACACAACACAATGGCGATCTCCGGCCTGCTCTTCCTCTCATGGCGCATCTTCGAGATCATCACCTTGATCCCCATCATGGGCATGCTGGCCTGGTTCGTCCACCAATACGTGCAGGCGAACGCACTCACACCCGCCTACATCCTGGTCCTCTTCATAGTATCGGTGATAGCCCTCGCCTGGGCTGTCTTCACTACTATCGACTACCTCCGCGCTCGCCATGACGCTCTCTTCGTGGCCTTCATGGACCTGGCGATCGTTGGCGCACTCATTGCCGGAGTGTACTATCTGAGAGGGATCGCGAGCCAGAATTGTACGAGTGCGAGTGCATATGCAGGAGATGGGAGGCTATCGGTGAACATCAGCGCGAACAAGTCATGCACGATGCTCAAGGCTGCCTTCGCATTGGCGATCATCAACATCTTGGCGTTCTTCGTTACTTTCGTGAGTAGACCGCATTCAGCTTCGTCAATGGATAGTGTACTGACATGTTCACAGCTCCTCGCACTTCTCGTACACCGAAATCACCGCAGCGACGACAAGGTAGTCGTCAAGCGCGAATACCGCTCCTCAAGCCACCGTGGCACTCACCGCTCGCGCAGCCGGGATCACCGTAGCTCGCGAGACTACAACTACGACAACCGACCATCAGGTGGATCAAGGAGGAGCCACCACAGCACGACCCGAAGGACTGCTTATGTCTGAAATGGATTTAGGTGGACATTGCGGCCTCTGGGGCGTTGGCAGACAGCTGGAGCAAACAGGATAGGGAACAACCAAACGATGCTGGGACGGAAAGGAACATATCGGGCGTTCTAGCGCATAACGACTTCATGATGACTCGAGATACCATTGTACTTACCGCACAGGCCGGTCGAAGCGCGATATACTTTACTAAAGTACACATTCATCACTGCTTTCGTTCAATCGTCTTGAAAGATTTCATCCAGTGCCGACAGCAGTCAAGTCCGACACCTACTCCGTTGCTTTCTGTACTGCCTTGACTGCGAGGAGCTCGAGGCTGCTCAATTCGGTTGGTTGTAATCCAATACAGCCGGTAAATCAGTTTGAGATGCAAGCATAAGATGTTCCACCACTCCTATGCACTGGTGCTCCTGCCTGCTGTCGAGCATGTCTTCAAGGCACCTTGGAGGTACCAAACTTTACACCCAGCTGAGAGTCTCGCGTTGCGACACGCTGGTGGTGGTCGGATGTCGGCCGCTGTATACCACTGGATGTACATGATGCAGAGACTCTTTTACCGGTTCCGGCATCATGCTCTTCTCGGGCGTGCCAAGTTTGACGAACGTGGAGCTGACGGTATAGACAATGTCGTGAGATTTCTTGCCAATCGACAAGCGCCTTTCACTTCGCAAGATCACGGTAGTCCTCGTCCTTAGGACCCATACCTCGTTCGATAGCATCCGCGGCACATAGTGCTCGGTTGGCCTCCGGTATCTCGAGCGTCGCCAACTCATCGCTCCGCGTCAACAGCTGCATGAGAAGTCCAGCCTCAGTATGCCACGAGATGTGGCAATGGAACGCCCATGCACCAGGGTTGTCGGCGACCAGTCTCAACAAGATCCAGCCAAAGCCTTCGACTGATGCCGTGTCCCGTCGCAGAGGGTTTGAGAGATCCAACGCATCGTACAATGGCTGGACATTGTCGCGGGTAATGCCGTCCAGAACGGACTTCATCGGTGGGTAACCGTGGCCTTGAGCTAGAACAAAGTACTTGTATCCATGTAAATGCATTGGGTGGTTACCATCGTCGAAATTCGAGATGAGGATGTCGATTGTTTGTACGCCTGTAGTTTGCAGGACCAGTTCGGACGGCTTGTGGAACGCCATGTCGTTGATGAAAGCGGCACCACCACTTGCAACGTCGTCTTGGGAAGGCGCATAAGATGCGTTGCACTCTACAAGACCATCAACGGTTCGGAGCAAGCTCGGACGTTCAGCGTCAACCCGCCACGAACTGCTGTCGAAGACGCCTCTGCTCAGACGATAGTCGCCAATCTCGAAATTCGCCCGAAAGTAGAAGAACGCATCGGCCTTCGCAGGTGCTTCTACAGCTTCAACAGGCACGAGCTCGGTGGTGTTCATATCTCGACACTCCACCGCCAGCCTCTCCTTCCAGTCGACCGATGTAGGCAATTCGGTGGCATCAGCGGTGTATCGTACAACTCCATCGATCTCGGCTTGGAGCGTCGCGGAGCGCTCCTTGAAACACTTCGTGATCATAAGAGCACGCAACCAAAAGGTATCGGCATTTGTGTTAGTTGTGTTGACGATCACGCTGTATCGTTGACCAGGATTTACGTTGATGCGATGGTAATGGACCGGGAGCACGTCAGTGCCATCAGCTTCGCATACGGCAAGAGTGTGCTCGTCGATCTGCACTTGGAACTCCGCGAAGGCTCCGGCGTTAATGATTCGGATCCTGTGTTGCTGGTTGGACGCGAGGTCCAGTATCGGTCGCCCGACGTTCGAGGTGGTGTTGTCACACCGGCGATGTGGGAAATCGTCACAATCGCGTACGCCACGGCCATTGAGTAGCGCACTGTCCGGGATAGGCTCCACGTTCTCCATGTCTGGCTTTAGGTACTGCCATAGTAGGGCAGATGATATTTCGTGGTAGTGGTCCGCGACGATAAGTACCCGGTCTGTCGCGTACTGTATAATCTGCTTCTCGTCTTTACCATGGATGATGAGGGGCCCATGCATTCCATCGGATGATTGGACGCCTTGATGTGCGTGCCACCAGTATCTGAACACGACGGAGTAAAGATTAGCATACATCTTGAACAATTCCCGATGATTGACTTGCTTACGTTCCGCTTTGTCCCGTGACAGTGAACTCATACGTGAAATTCCCGCCAGGAGCTATCGGACACTGTGTGATACCCACTGTTCCATCCATGTGAGGTGTTCCGCGCTGGTAGATGCCATGCCAGTGTATAGACGTAGCGTTGACAGCCTGGTTTTCGACGTTTACCACGATCGTGTCGCCCTCATTGACCTCAATCAGCGGACCCGGAAATTGGTTGTTAACCAGCATCATCGGGCGATATACACCATCTGGATTGTGGACTTGGTCACGCACCGTCCACGTATACTCTCGTCGTCGCGGGGACGCCTCAAAGTCCCATGCTGAGTCCAGAACGTAGTCGTTTGTCTGCACCCCGAGAACCACAGTGTCTGTCTGCTTGCCATCATGGCTTAAGCTCATTACGAAGCCCGTAGTGACCACCACTGCCAGTAGGACCGCCGCTGCTATGGCGAACCATACCCTCCACGTCCAAGCTCGTGGCCTGGCTACATCGACCTTGTCGCCATACTCTGCATCACGCTCCTTCCAACCACCTAGAAGACCCTGCTCTTGCTCTGCAGTGCTTGATTGCTGCGAGGTTCTGCTATCCTCCTCGAGCTCCAGCTCTTCGTTCTGTACATATCCTACCATTCTCCGGAAGAATAGTGATGGGCCTGCTCTTGATTACCGCAAAGCCACGTCGACCTCTACATCGCAACTATGCACAACCTTCTTCGATCGTCCACCCGGGTGACACACGTGCGTGAATACAAAAGAAAAGTTGATCCTCACATCGACCGGCTCGCTTGCCGATCCTTCATCATAGTACGAGGGCTACGATGCCTTACGACCTGCCTCTTACGACCATGTTTTCGTTGGTGGAGAGTTTTGGTCGACATGTCGTTGCCCATAAGCTCGCCAAGCTCGCCAAGATGGCGCGATCCGTCATACCCGCTCCGCTCTCGTCCAATCGATTTACCATGTGTCGACTTCATCCTCCAAACTTCGCAGCCTCGGTCATCATACCACGACGCAGGGCAACAACGCGAATGCAGCTATACGGATCTGCCGCCAGGGCTAGGACGTGCTACTGCAGGCCACGCTTCTCGAAAAGCTTGCAGTGCTTGAGAAGGCTTGCCATGCGCTGAGTAATAGCCAATGGCATGGAGGGAGTGATGGCACTGCGAATGTTCAGGACCCGGAAGAACGGCATCGCGGTGGAACTGTTCGGCTGCCTTTCTCTTTCGCCGCAGTACCTTGCGCATCAGCCTCGAAAACGTGCTCCGGGGTGACATCTTATATAGGTATATGAGCACCTTCTTCCCTCCGTGAACGTGGTGAGTCCCTTAGTCTCTCGAAAGTTGTACCTTAACCACTATCCCTTCACTCTTGTCAATATCTAAGATGGCCGCTTTTGCTTTCGGCGCGCTCGCCATTACTGGCGTTGCTGCCACATATGGCAGTCCGACTCAGCCAGAGCCCAACGCGTACACAGCAACTGTTCCCGCGGCGGTGTACTCAGCTCAGGCCACTGCACCCAACGCCGCGCACGATACCTCATACGTTCCAGGTCGGGCGTACAACCGCTTCGTTACAAGTGAGTATTTCCAAGTGTAATAAAATAAAGAGGGGCTCGGAAAATGCTGACACTCGTGCCTCTAATTCAGTCTGGCTTGAGAACACAGACTTCGACAAGGCCGCTGGTGACCCAAACCTTGCCTGGCTAGCTCAGTATGGTATCACGTTGGAGAACTACTTCGGCGTGACCCACCCGTCAGAGCCCAACTATGTCGCTGCTGTGGGTGGTGACAACTTTGGCATCGACAACGACAGCTTCAACCAGATTGATGCCAACGTCTCAACGTAAGTTCTCAAACATATCCCTAGATTAGAAGATCTGCTGAATTCCTACAGCGTCATGGACTTGCTCGAGGCCCGCGGCATCAGCTGGGGAACTTACCAGGAGGACATGCCATATACTGGCTTTGAAGGCTACGCATGGCCCAACCAGCAGACCAAGAAGAACGACTACGTCCGCAAGCACAACCCGCCGGTCATCTACAACGAGAACACCACTCCTCGCCGTCTGTCTTACCAAAAGAACCTTACCGAGTTCTACACCGACCTCAAAGCCAAGCAGCTGCCTCAATGGATCTTCATCACGCCAAACATGACCAACGATGGACACGACACCTCAGTCACTGTTGCTGGCAACTGGTCCCGCAGCTTCCTCGAGCCGCTCCTGAAGAACGAGTACTTCATGAAGGACACCCTCGTCCTACTTACTTTCGACGAGAACGAGGTAAGCAAACCGATGGGTGTAACCCTTGGAGGCTGGCCATCTCGAGACCGCCAAATGTCTATAAGCTGCGGCCTTGTGTCTTAGCTTGTCAACTTGGCGGACTCAAAACAGAGATGTCTTGCAGCCAGGGTAAGCCTTCTGAACTACTGAGACCTCCGCTAACCCTGCCACCCATCGCGTTTAGACCTACACCCTTGCCAACCGTGTCTTCTCCATCCTGCTTGGAGGTGCAGTCAAGGGTAAGGAGGGTAGCAAGGACACCAACTACTACAACCACTACTCTGAGATCGCCACAGTCGAGGCCAACTGGAATCTGAACGTAAGTCCAAGTTCACATGGATGCGTGTGAGGTCTGTCGACTAACTTGTCTATCAGACTCTTGGTCGCTGGGATGTTGGTGCGAACGTGTTCGAGCACGTCGCTAAGAGGACTGGTGATATCGTCCGTCCTAACAACGCCGTCGCTGGAGACGAGCCCACCGTCTTCCAGAACTCGTCTTACGCCGGACCGTTCAACAGCAACTTCGCAAAGGCACCTTACCCAGCACCGAACGTCAACATGGTCTCGCCGAAAGGTTGGCGGACGGTGTTGCCAGCCATCAAGCGCGTCTGGGGCAACAAGCAGAGCATCTACAACAACAGCGTGGCAATTCCAGACGGTCAACATCCGCCTGCAGGCTATGCTTACAACAACGTCAGCAACGTGTAGACTGGATGTTGAAAAAGTTATATAGACGATAGAGTACTTGTTATGATCTAGGTGTAGGCCAAACGATGTATCTAATAATGATGAAATGTGCATCGTTTTTGTCGTCGTGTCCTGGCCAGTCAATATTCAACTACTGCTGTCATCCCGCGACCTCCATATTGAAGATGAGGCAACCACCCCTTGCGCATGGGTACATAATACTTGCGGGGGTGGGGAGAAGAGTTTGCAACTGCTTGCACGTGGGCAGCTCACTGGACGTGTTTTCTGGCTTGTCGGCATCTCTAGGCTGCATGCTAATGCAGGCACGGCAATGTAGATCATGCATCATTGTGGTAAGCATTAAAGGCTTGCTCGCTCTTCGTCCACTTTTATCGATTTTGTCTGCATATTTGAGATACTTCACTATGGCAGCTGTACTGATCAAGTCATTGTTATTCCCAAAGGCTAAAACGGCCTACATGTCGCTACCATTACGAGAAAGCAATCTCCCAGGTGGTGTTGAGCGAGCAGCCTCGACGGACTCCGCCATTGCCATGAGTGAGTCTTTCGTCGACGAGAAGATCTCGGGCAAAGAGAACGGTACTACATCGACAAGAATCAATCCTCGGATTATCAGCGACGCCACCATTGGACTGAGTGATGGGTTGACGGTTCCGTTCGCTCTCACAGCGGGACTTTCGGCACTCGGAGACACCAATGTTGTGATATACGGTGGTTTGGCTGAGCTGATTGCTGGCGGCATATCAATGGTAGGTTATTCCTGACTGTGGTGTTCGATGATCCCCACCGTGGCAAATCGACACAAGCAGGTGCCGACAACGATTTTGTCTTGTCACCACCACGAGCCCGGGAGAGTCTGTCTGAGACCGGTGTGGTTTCCCAAGCTAATTATTCGTTTTACAGGGTCTTGGCGGCTACCTCGGAGCCAAAAGTGAAGCAGAAGCGTACCAAGCAGCGAAAGTTGAGACAAAAGCCACCGTTGATAACGACAATCGACTGGCTGCAAGCCTTGTTCGTAACACCTTCAGCAGGTACGATATTGCCGAAGACGCCCTGGCATCGATCATTGGCAGCTTGCTGGATTCTCCTGCCGACATGGTCGACTTCATCATGCGCTTCCATCACCAGCTTGTTGAAGCAGATTATGCGCCGTCGAGAGCATACGTGTCTGGTGTGACAATTGCAACCGGGTACGTCCTAGGCGGGCTCGTAGCCCTACTGCCGTACCTCTTCATATCCGGTATACAACACGCTTTCTTCGCCAGCGCCGTTCTGATGGCGCTTGCGCTGTTCGCATTCGGTTGGGCGAAGACTGCTCTTGTGGGAGAAGGAGATCGATGGACCTGCTTCAAGAACGGAGTTCAGATGCTTCTGCTTGGCGGCGTAGCAGCTGGCGCCTCGATGGGTTGTGTCAAAGCTATTGGGTGAGCTTTGGGTCGTTCTTTCTTGCAGCTCGGACTGTCATGGAGGCGCCGACGTCTTCGACGATGACGCTAAGAGACCAGCAATTAAGCAAGAAGAAGTTGATGCTCGAAACCCACAGACCTGGCAGAAACGTCGACTTGCCGAGAAACTCGAGCTCATAGCCTTGCTGCAGCCACATGGCCTGTCCGGCAACCCAGGCTGCAAGCATGACCAGCCCTCGGCTGCTCCACAGCAGCGATGAGTCGGGGAGATACACAGGAAGGAATACCATGTACCAGAGAAAGTACTGACTCGTGCAGACCTTGTTGAATGTAACAAATGCGAGGGTCTGTGCTAGCATGGCGCCTGGTAGATTCTTCTTCGCAAGCATCGACGGTATCAGTACCACAGAAAGGAGTAGCTGCGGGATAAAAGCTAGCGACTCGATGCGGAATCCCGCTGCACTAGTCTGATAGGCCGAGTCGAGGTAGAGTGCGGTGTTGTACACGGAGAAGTTGTGGCGGTGGTCGATGCGGGTAAAGTGGTAGAGGAAAGTGTGCTTGAGGAACGGCATTCCATAGCTGCCAGATGAATCAATGAGAGCAAAGAAAAGAGGACTCTCGCCACTTACCGTCTCAGCATCTCTATGTTCAGCAGTGTAAACGTGAAGGCACTCACGACTGCCAGAATGCGCCGCGCTGGAGTAAAGAAAGCCAGAAGTCTGTCCAGCCATGCCGGACGTTGAGAGTCTTTCCTGCCGCTTCGCACGCTACCAACATGCGTAGAATCCGCCCAGCAGAATAGGCTGGCAGCATATATGAACGGGTAGATCTTGAAATGCACTGCAAAGCCGAGCAGGGCCCCGGCGGTAATGAACCGCCGTTGGAGTGTGGCCCACAGCAAGGCGACTGTAAGCAAGCATACTAGACCTTCCGAACTACCTCTAGCAGATATGCTGGCAACGATAGGGTTCAGCAGCCAGATACAGGCATAGTTCGTAGCCTTCTTAGAGCTCAATCGTCGTCGAAGAATACGAATGATGAGCCAGCCCGTGAGAATGTCTGCTGTAGCGAACAATCCCTTTCCAAACTCGAACCATAGCCCTCCCCATGTTGTTGGGTAGAGCAGCCAAGCCAGAAGAGGAGTGTAGCGATATGTGGCTCTGTCGTACGGCGAGCGGCCGCGTGAGACGAATCGTGCAGCGTCGGTGAAGACCAGATAGTCGACATCCGTGTAGCCAAAGTAGATCAGTCCGACGCGCAGTAGTATCGCGGCTGCGAATACGACCGCGGTTTTCATCGTGGATGTTGGTGTTGCGGTTTGCCCTCAGCGCGAAGAGAGAACAGGATCCACCGTGCTTGGCGCCAAGCTAGGCTAACTACGTTTTGTCTGTGCGTTCAACCTCACCTCGAGTTGCTCATGCTGCTCACCCAACACGAAAGCCATGACGTTCTCATGTGCTACCCGTACCCTCTCTACTAACGTCCACTCTGGGAAGTTCGGCGGCGAGCAGCTCAGCCACGCGCAGCCGAGTACTCATAACCCATGCTAGGTCATGATCATGCGCTTGCGTGCGAGGCTCTCATGCGTGGACGATGTTGGCCTGCATGGCAGCATGAGGTAAGTGAGGTGAGTCGGTCTACAAATTTCGTAATGACAATATCACTTCAATGCTTTGCTGCACTCCAACATTGGTCCTTGCACCGCAGTCTGGAGCATTCAGGCTCTAGCAGTTTCAAAACATTACAGACGCTGCTGATACCTTGTCCGAAATGTCCTCCAGGAATAACCGCGGAGCACGAAATGGCTTGATCGATCTGGTCAGCACGGGCGTGGGTGCAGCAGCGGAGTATCGCGAGCATCGCAGACGGCGGACATTGCTACGAGCAAGCTCTTGCCAAGACTTACAGATGTCGACAATCGAGTCTTTGACTTCTGGCTCAATAGCAGCGTTACAGAACGTCGGCCGTGGTCCGGGAAACCTGCTAGCGTATACAGCACTGGCTGCGGGAGCATCATCCGCTGGAGATGCTTCCTACAGTAGCACACATAACAATCTCTGTAACGACATGTACGACGGAAATATGCTCGAAGACGACGAAGCAGACTGGGAGCTTGATGACATGATACAGAAGGGTCACTTCCTCAACACCTTACCATCGTACGCTCAAGCTCAAGCGGAGCATTGCAAAAGCGGGAATCGAGCTCATGAGGTCACGATCACAGGCCGAGCCGTTCTTGACATACCCAGACTGCGGCAACCGCTGCCACTGCCGGTAATAATCCCACAAAGACGGCCTCGGACAAGAGCTCGGGGCTTCATCCGTGCATATGCACCCGTGTTGGACGACTGCGGCATCAATGAAGCAACTTTCCTCGCCTTCCTTGACGACTTCTACAAATCTACTCAGGTGTCTGGTTTATTCACGGTGATCCAGATCACGGCTATCGTTGCTGGATTCACGCCCGATCTGACGACCCAAGTAGTCTTGATGGGCATCCAAGTCGCAGCAGCCGCCGCCGCTGAAGCACGGGGAAGACAGCGTACGAACTCATTCCTGGACCGGATGAACGAAGAGCTGTTCCGACCTGCGGGCTTGTACGCCCTCATCATGAAATACAAGCCGGAAGCAACATGGACAGGCGATAGCGAGGCCACGGTCGTATCACGCGGCTCTAGTATGCGCAGCGAACTAGTTGACCTATCCACAACTGAGATTGTAGCAAAGTACGACAAAACAGTCTGCGAGTCAAGTGATGAGAAAGCGGCGAGCAACCGCCATATCAGTTTAGGCATGCCTGTCGACAGGAAAGATTTCCGTCTAGCCTCTGGGATAACGCAGGGTAGCATGGATATGCCTGACTCTGCGCCACTGATATTTCCGGATATCGACGAAGCCTTTGCCAGGAATAAGGAAACCTTCAAGGACAAGGCGAAGGACGCTCGATCCTTTCTTGCTGACTATCTCGATCGGAGGGCCCGAATGCAATATGCACGCGATGACCCCGACTCAAGATTAGCACTTTCCGAGACGCACTGGGCGTTCAAGGCTGAGCTCGCTAACCCCAAACACTCTCTGTATCAAGGGGGGATCCTGCATCTCGCTTCTGGTGGCACGTTGGCGCCTCGAATGGTCAAGCGGGACGAGAAGATGAGGGACGAAGGCAAGGGTGAGCAAGTACCCTCCGGCATTGAGCAGCAGCCAGCACAGTGCGATCTGGTGACCGAAAATATTGAGTCAATGCATCACGACTCTAGCCGCGAGCAAAGCGACAATTCCAGCAATATGTTGTGGAAAAAAGGGAACGGGGGTCTCGTGGTCTTGCCTGCTGCCGGAAGGCCACGTGCTCGATCAAGCGGCGCGGTGGATTCTTGGCTAGGCACAGTCGGCACTGCTGCATCGAGCATTGGGAGTACAGTGATGCCTCGAAGCCGCGCTCGTCCACCACTATTTCACACCTCTACTGCACCAGCACTTGTCGCGGAAGCCGGCGAGCATAAGCCAAAAGAAGATAAGAAGTCCGATGTTGCATGTTCTGCAGTGAGCGCCATGTACGACAAGTATGGGAAACGTTACGCGCGTGGTACTGTGGGCGCCGTGAAGAGATTGCTGAGGGAGGATGTACTATATCTCATGATTGTGAATCGGCCAAGTGACGCAGAATTGGCGGAGGCAAGAGCGGCAGCAACACAGATGGAACCACCACATCATGCACAGGTCTACGGCGGAACGTAGTTCAATAGCTGTATACTGTTCTTTACCTTTCGGCTCTCACATCTTTACGCCCGTAATTTTTCCATGACGCGCACGGGCTCCCGTTCCAGACGCGTGAACTTCAAGCCGGGTCTGTACATGAAGATGCGACTACCATTCGCCTCTGTATGTCCTTACAACGGCCACTACTGGCGCTTCTGAAGCCATCGCCGCCATCTACCATCTGCTTCCGGTGTGCACGGCGACTCGCACAAGCCGCACAGCATGGATATCGGCCATTGCACCAGACGACAAGGAGAAGGCAGATAGCGGCGTTGAAGGCGGATGGCGTGGACAAGAGCTTTTTCTGGGCCAATGCGTTCCGGGATCGTGAGCAGAGTACTGGAGTGGCAGCACAGAGTACAGCAGCACGCCCGGAGGATCGAAGCGGCAATGCAAAGGAGGAGACGGTAGCTGGTATATCACCGGTAGAGCAAGAGCAAGAGCCACCACATCGAAGACGGAAAAGAATGAAAGCAGAAGCCACGGCGGCAGAGATTCTGGATGTGCCTTTACCGCCAGATGCATCGTCCTCGTTGTCGCGAAGCGCGGAGGCTGCGCCAGCACGATCAATCCGGCGTGCCATGTCCATCTACCTCGCTCTGACCAAGCCCCGGTTAGCTTTCCTGATAGTTCTCACGACTACCGCGAGCTACTCGATCTACCCGGTGCCTGCCCTGCTGAGCACTATGGCTACGGATGCACCATCACTGAGCACACTTACGCTCCTCTACCTCACAAGTGGGACGTTCCTTGCCATAGCATCCGCAAATACTCTGAACATGCTGTTTGAGCCGCAGCACGATGCAAAGATGAGCAGGACACGCAACAGACCGCTTGTGCGAGGTCTGGTTAGCAAGCGGTCAGCACTCATCTTTGCCATTGCGACAGGACTGGTAGGTGTGACGCTGCTATGGGAGGGTGTGAACCCTACCACGGCCATCTTAGGCGCAAGTAACATCGCGCTCTATGCTTTCGCCTATACACCACTGAAGCGCATACATCCGGTCAATACGTGGGTCGGAGCAGTCGTTGGCGCAATCCCACCATTGATGGGCTGGTGTGCAGCAGCGAGTCAGTACAGCACTACAAACGCCTCGGTCACCAATGTAGCATCAATATGGGAAGAGTCGAAAGAACTGTTGTTCACCGAGCAAGCGATTGGCGGCTGGCTCCTTGCAGCATTGCTCTTCGCGTGGCAGTTCCCGCACTTCTTCGCACTTTCGCATGGTGTGCGACACGAGTATGCAAGTGCTGGGTATCGTATGCTTACGTCGACCAATACGCCCATGGCTGCACGCGTCTCGCTGCGCTACAGTTTGGCTATGTTCCCGATATGCGCAGGATTGAGCTACTACCAGGTCACCGATTCGTCGTTCGTGGTGACGAGTAGTTTGATCAATGGCTGGATGCTGAAGGAAGCGGTGAGGATGTGGTGGTACAATGCTGAAAGAGGAAGTGCTCGCGCGCTTTTCTGGGCGAGTGTCTGGCAACTGCCAATTGTGCTTGTGCTGGCTATGGTGCAGAAAAGAGGGCTGTTGGAGCGGGTGAAGAGGGTCATAGCGGGCGACGAGGAAGAGGAGTGGGTGGTGGAGTGAGGCTCAGGCGCAATGACCGCCCAGCTTATACCACACACACAAGCCAGGTGCTCACTACAAGACCCTAAGAGCGTGTCGAAATGCTCACTCTCAAGTGTTTAGTGCGGCTATTGTGAGTCAACAAGTCAACAATCAAGTGAAGGCCACGTAAATGCAATGAAAGTCGTTGCTGGATGTGAACCTCATGTCCACCAGGAAGTTTCTGCATCGATATCGACAATAGCACCTCTACAACATCAACAACTATGAGATATCGTTGCGGTTATAAAAACCCAGCCACAAGCGCGAACAATGTCGACTTTCCAACTCGACAGCTCTTAACCGGTTCACTACAATATGGCCGCCACGCTTTAACCTTCACTGCCTTCCCGTTGGATTGATTCCTTCGAGAACTAAGTGAATGAATCGATTCGTGGCGGGAGCGAAAGTTGGGAGTATGGTAGTGGCAAAGCTTAAGAAGTCCGCACCTTATGAATGGGGCACAGAGCATATGAGTCGGTTGGACGGCAAAGATGGCTAGACGGCGGAAAGCCTTTGCTTATAATAGCAGAGCGCAAGCGTCACTGCACGCGCTGTGCCGGTGCTCGCAGATTCGTTGCTCTACCGTCAGCACTTTTATCGTCGGTCTAGTATTGTGGCACAGATTGATCAAGCCTCCCATATAGGTCTCGCTGGCACTGCATCGTCAAGAGGCGGTATATTCGGCGATCTGGCATCCATTACGATCAGCACCTAGGAGAGGTTCGGTTGACCGCCCCTGTTCGGAGCCTCAACAATAGTTTTTGTGGTGGTCCAACGATGGAAGTTCTGAGAGTGGCTCGACTACTTCTCATCTTATATCGGTGGTGCTAAGGGCTTTGCAGTCGCGAAGACATAGGCCGGACTTCAGGACTAGCGATGTTTCCATTACTCAGTACACAGACCGCCAATGAGATAACGTCAAACTGAAGAAGAGTCGCCGCACAGAGCGAACACAGCCCCCCTAGTCAAGGTGCAGTACTCGTGCATACTGCTCGCTTATCCTATTGTTGATGGTTGCAGCTTCCCTTGCTTTCACGCTACTCCATTCAAGCCCCAAACGCCTTGTTGAACCACTTGTCGGCGAAGTTTCTGTACGGCGCTTGCACAAAGTTCCTTGTGTACTCATCAATTTCCTGCATGGGGTTAGTAGTCTGATCAACTTCGTTGTCTACAACTCTGATCTTACCTCGACCTCTCCTCTTAGATCCAGCTCGTGTGGTTTCCTCCACTTGGACTTTTTAATCAGTTTCCAACCAATGAACAGAACCTGGGTATGTCAGCAGAGTTTCATGCCGGTCTCTGGCGTTTTGTCGACTTACTGGGCACAGTCCGATCATGAAGTAGCTGAAAACGAACGACGACGCACTCCACTGGCCGGGAAGGAAGACCTACGGTTGATTAGCACGTTAACGCTTCGCTTTTTGAGGTCCCGTTACCCACAGTATAGCCGCCAACGAAGGCCATTATGGTACAGCCAACAAACCCATACCAAGCCGCGTATGGCTGCCAGAAAGCCCTGTATGGTAGCTTGCTGCGGTCCAGACCCTGCACGTTGCAGGCCTTATACCAGGCCAAGAAGGTAAAGCACATGACGGCGAAGTTGATCAGCTGCGACGCGGTGATCAAGCTGACGAACCAGCTCAGAACCGTTGCAGAACCAGCACTGACCTGTAAAAATGCAAGCAGGCTGATAGCCAGGACAGCTAAGACGCAGTAGATCGGCACACCCTGTCGGTTCGTGCGGGTGAAGATCTTTGGTGCCTTGCCTTCGAGTGCCATCCCAAACAGACTGCGAGAGGCACAGTAGACGTAACTGTTCCCGGCACTGAACGCCGAAGCTAGGACCAGAGCATTGACGATGTCTGGCAATACCGATATACGAAGGCGGTTCATTGCGACCACGTATGGCGACGCAGCGGCACCAGGCTCCCCATTGGCGAATGCCGCAGTCAGCTCAGGGTCGTTGTAAGGTACGTTGATCCCCACGCACAACGCGCCAAGAATGAAGAATGTCGTCAATCGGTAGAAGACTGCGTTGTATGCCTTGGGCATCACGACTCTGGGGTTCTCGGCCTCTCCAGCGGCCATGGACACATAATCCGGACCAGCGATGGTGAAGCTGGCTTGAATCAAGCATTGCAGAAAGCCTAGGAAGCGACCGAGATTTCCCTCATAGTACAGAGGCGCAAATGAGCCAGGATTATTCCAGTATCTGCATGACCTGTCAATACAAATCCTCGGACGATTGGCAGGGCGCATTATACCTGAACCCGAAGCGGTCGCCCAACGGGTTGCCTCCCAGCATGGTAATGAATGTGCTAATGGCTGTGTCAGACACGGCACGTCGGTTTACTGCAATAACCGCGACTCACAAGATGATCAAGCCGATGATGAGTAGCACCTTCCCCAGGGCAGCCCAGAACTCGGTTTCACCATACCAGCTCACGGTAAGCAGGTTGATCAACGCGTACAATACTAGAACGATTGCTATGATGCCTCCCGCGGGCACCACATCACTCCAGTAATGGATGACAACGTTGCAAGCGGTAATTTCGAACGGGACGAGGATGGCTTCGAAGATGAAAAAGTTCCAACCAGCTGCGAAACCGAAAGCCTCGTCCACGTAGCGTCCAGCGAAGCGAATAAAGGGGCTGCTAATGGGTAGGTACGAGACCATCTCTGCAATGCTGATAGTCACCGCCAAGACGAAGGAGCACCTTGGCTTATCATCAGCAAGCAAGCGTGGAGGTGCGGCGAAGCAAAGGCTTACCATAGCGTGAAGGCGATTAACAAGCTCGCCGGTCCACCGTTGAGTAGACCGCGCCCAATCTGGACATACAAGGCTGTTCCAATGGTGCCTCCAATGCCGATCAACTGAATATGGCGGGGCTTCAATTTTCGATGCGTGCCATCTACTTCGCCGCTAAGGTTGACTGAGCCTCTGCGCTCTGCCTCGAAACCTTCGTAGGCAGGCGGCGGCGCGACTGCTTCTCCGACATCGTCGAGGTGCTTCTCATCTTTGACCTTCCCAGGCTGTGCGGAGGATCGCCTGCGCGAAGGCTCGTTGATACCATAATCTTCAGAGGCTTTGAGTCCTGCCATGATTCGTGAACACGTTCTGCATGCGGCAAGGTAGGTGGGCTTCTGGCGCGATCGCGTGACAACTGAGGAAGAGGTGGGATGGTAAGAAAACGTCTGCGAACAAACCTTGAGAAACGCGCCGGGGCAGCATGCTCTATAAGTCGCGATCTGCGTGCGGCCTTTAGTGATAAGCGATCGCTTTCTTTGCATGGCCAAGGCCTTGGACGAGGTGGTCTGGCTCTGGGTCCACGAGGTGTAGGTACAGCTTCCAGTCGCCCGCCCGTGGCTGTGATGCTTTTCAATTGCGAGCAGCAAACCGCGCCCTCGACAGGATTCTCTGTGCAGCTCTCTTCATCAGCTGAAGAGCGGCGAGTGGTAGACATGCCTTTGCCATGTGCGCAGCCCCACCTTGTCATGTTGTTTGCTGCGAGGATGCTTATCACGGTGCTCATGACACCGCCGCGGGGCCAACATGCGGCCAATGCGGGAGGCGTTCTTGGACTTCTTGGCTCACGGGGATGTCCGTGTCCACGTTCAGCCTGCGTTGCAAAACGGTTCATCAGACCGACGTTATTCCAGCTACAGACCACAGCTAACCGTAGTGCATCCGACTCGACTCCAACCACGCTATGCTCAAAAACGTTCCTTCAGAATGGTTCGTACTCAGAAAAAAAGCAGGTCATCATCCTTCCACCCTATCTCAAGCAAAGCCTCATGGACGCTCTTCTCAAGAGCTTCAGGCCCACATATCAGAACCATAGCCTCGCCCTCCCCAAACATCGCCCTGTCCGCATGCTCCTTGAGCAGCGGCGCCGCGATCCGGCCTCGCAGGCCTTCCCATTCGGCTGGCGGTTTCGTGAGCGTGTACATAAGCTGGCACTTCTTCTCGTTGTCCTTTGCTAATGCATCCAAGTCGGTCTTGCAAAGGATGTCCTCCAGCTGCCGATTACCGTTGAGGAGCACACATCTCGTTTGGTCCTCCTGATCTTGCATGATGGCGCGGAACACTTGATAGATAGGTGTGATCCCACTTCCACCGCAGATCATGAGGAACGTTTTCACTCTCTTCTCCTTGCCGTTCACCGTGCAGATCCCACGTCCTCGATACTCAAACTTGCCAATGGGGCCCTTGAAGTCAACAAAGTGACCTATAGGCAGCTGGTCCATTGCTTGGCTCATTTTGCCTCCTTTCCGCTCTTTGGTATCAAAGTAGATCTTCACCAGTACATCCATAAAGCCGAGCTTGCTAGTCTCAGAGACGGGTGTATAGCTTCTGATGATTGCTTCTCGAGTGACGGGGTCCCGAAGTCGTATCATCAAATGCTGTCCGGTCGGTAAACCAAGCGTCTGGCCTTCGTGCTCAAGCTTGAAGGAAAAGGTTTTCGTGTCCCAAGAATTAGTGGTTTTCGCGTGCAGAGTGCCCTTCTTCCAACTTCGTGATTCGAGAAATACAGCAGAGGGCTCAGCTTGCCCGTCAGGCTGTACATCATTAGTTGACAGTGCTGCTCTGCCTTCCTCATCTAAAGAGCCAATGTGGTAGTCTCGCATCATGGCTTTCGCCGTTTCGCTATCTGTTTTTGTCAGTCGCAGCAACGAGTTTTGTGATCAAAGCAGATCGACTCACGAATAGCCATAAATTCATCCGTACTATCCAATCCAGCAGCAGATACAATGCTTTGCGCGCCTCCAGGATGCGCATCCAGAAACGGCGTCCCATCATATATTTCCCCGTTCACGACAAACCATGGTGCTTCATCTTTATCGTGTTTCCGTAGCTCGTCAATCGTAATCATGTTTTTCAAGTCCTCCTTCGTCATGGGTACCTCCTTCGCCACCTCAGTGACAGGCTCCTCTGCCTCCGGGCCGCCGAGCTTCTCGCCCCAGTATCCGTTTGCAAGGTTGCCTCCAGCTTTCTTTACTCGCTCCATCCATCCTCCAGGCATGAGCGCAGGTTGGGTCGGGTGCTCGAAACGCAGGTAGTCTCCTTCCTTAGCGATCGTGACTCGGAACCACGGGTTGTTCATCATGCCCAGCACACTCCAGTACATGTCCCTCGGCTGGACGTTCATGCTCTCGTCCATTGCTCTTACGAAGATATCGCTTGCCTCTGCCAACTCATGCACCGCAATGTCAAAATTCCAGAAGCACCAACAATGACTAGCCTCCTGGCCTTCCATATCAAGTGTGCCGCCACAAAGTTCGCGAGGTTGTTGTTCCCGATACCGGTCTTCTGCATAGTCAATCTTTGCCAACCGCCATGTCTTCCCCTTATCGAGCGTGATCTCGACTCTTGTGATCCGCCGTCCACCCCCACCATACGCATATCCCTTGACCCTGTAGTTGGGCTCGGAGCCTACGAGGCATAGCTGCTCCTCGTGTGCTGGGTAGGCAGTGGCAGAGTTGGTGCTGAGATCGTAGATGGCATATCGCTCGTCCATCCACCACTTCGGGTCGTTCGCAGATTCCTCCGGCGACACCATTGTAGGTAAGACTCGGTTGTCGTAGATGTGATACCAGTTGTCGCTCGGTTCCGCTGTGACGACTAGCTTCTTCAACCACTTCACGCTGCGTCCTCCAATCTGGCCGGGTATCACTACTCGTAGAGGCTTGCCATGATCGGGTCGGAGCATCTCGCCGTTCATGCGATGTGCCAACATCATGCCGCGGTTAGGGTCGAGTGCCCAATTGAGCTTGACTGAAGTGCCGTAGTAGCCGTTGGGTAACTTGTCTGCACCCTCCATACACAAGTATCTTGCTCCTCGCTTAGGTCTCGCTTTCCGTATAAGATCACTAAGTACCACGCCAGTGAAGAGTGCAGTCGATACGCCTGCAGCACCCCAAGAAAAGCCTTTGGTCTTGCGCACCACATTCTGCTCCTTGCGCCTGTTGCCGGCACAGACGAGGGTTACGGGGTAAGTCTTCTGCTCGTACTGTTCTAGGAGGTCCTGAAGGGTTAATTTGATGGGATGCTCGACCATGCCTTCAATGCTGAACTCCCAGTCTGGAATATCTTCATCGTGGACTTGTGGTACAGGTCCATGATTTCGAACGTAGAAAAGCTCCGGGCTGGTCAGGAAGCCTTCGTTGTAGAGGTCTGTGAGAGGTGCTTCGACGTTGAACGGGTGGACTCCTGTCAGGCGAATCAAGCGTGGATCGCGTGGTAGCCAGCTATCAGGGGTCTTCTTGTCAGGTTCGAGCACTTCTGTTGGTGGCTGTGTGGGCGGTGGTAAGGGTATCTCAGCCTTTACGAATTGCTGAGCGTGGTCCTCATCCGCCTTCCCACTGTCGCTGTTAGTGTCGGAATCTGGGGGCGTAGGTGGTAGATCGTCCGAAACCCTCCGGAGGTGCTTCGTATCTTCGTGAGTAGGTGCGACGGTCGCCATGTTGTGCTGCCACAAAAGATACGCAGGAGTAAATTCTTGAATGAACGAGAGAAGATAGGGTGGGCGTTTCAGCTCAGAAATGACCACCTACGATAATAATGAAGTCAAAGCTGGAGATGTTGGTTGCGCATTCGTCATGCAGTCAATGAGCGTTCCACACGTACAAAAGCTGAACTGGCGGATCGAAGGATTGCCGGCCAACGAGGCGAGACGGTCAGCTCTGCGTCTCTGCGTCTGCATCGACGACGACCGCGGAAGAACGAAGTGCTTGCTGCTGCGCGGAGATGCACACGATCTCAGCATCATGCGGCTCTGTGGGCCATGACTTTGCTGGCGGTGGTGATTGGGAAGACCGCAATCGCTTATCAGCATGCCCGATATGGTATGGTGGCATTTTGGGACAGCACTCGCCACCCTCCTGCCTGAGGACTATGAATTGTCAGCGCTGTGCATTGATAGGAAAGTCTCGCACGGTGTGATGTATGCGTTCCACAGATGGATGTTTGAGTTATGGCTATGTTGCGCAATGGTGAAAGGAGGTGTAGTCGAGCGTAAGTTCGCGGAACCATTTCGAAGACGTAATGCGAAATGTTGCAATTGGTTGTCGGTCATACGTTCTCCCACTCCGAAGTGCCCACTTTTATGCATCCTTATCAGCTTCACATCCTCGTCTATCGCCCAGTTACAACAACCAGCTACATTCGTTTTTGCGCTGGGCGTGCGTGGTTGGCGGTGATCGCAGCTTCTCCGGATCACACTGCTGTCTGCCGGGCCGCCGCCATGAGCATCATGCTTCTCCGCGAGGCTGATATGGTGGGGATTGGATGAGTATCTCGCGATGCTATGCTTGGCTACAACTTGGCCTTTGGCTTCTCCATGGCCGTCTGATAGCGATTTTTGGTCAGTCGAAGCATCTCTTCTTTCTTCCTACTCTCTTGTGCTCCCCTCTGGCATGCTACCATCTCCCACCTTCCTCCCACAACCTATCCTGGCATATTTGGCAAGATGAGCAACAGCGAATGGAACGATCCGGAGGCCAATGTGCTTCCGGAGAAGATCGAGAAGTTGTCGGACAACGATGAGATACCAGATGTCCCGGAAAGCAAACGGAAACGTGTGGTTGTTGTAGGCCTGGGCATGGTTGGCATATCTTTCATTGAGAAGCTCATGAAGTTCGATGTTAAGAGGCGAGAATATGATGTGATCGTTATTGGCGAAGAAGCACATCTGGCATATAATCGCGTTGGCTTGACGAGCTTCTTCCAGCATAGAGAGGTTGAGAACCTATATCTGAACCCTGCTTCTTGGTATGCGTCTATGCCTGAGGGAAGCCTAAGCTATCATCTGAAAACAATGGTGAGCTCGGTCGATACGGAAAAGAAGACGGTCGAGACATCAAAGGGCGATACTGTGCCCTACGACATCTTAGTGCTAGCGACTGGATCAGACGCTTTGCTCCCAAGACATACGCCTGGCCACGACGCAAAGGGGGTCTTCGTATACCGGACGATCGAAGATCTGCAGAAGTTGATCGACTTCTCGGCTACGAAGAAAGGCGGTGTTGGAGCTGTAGTCGGAGGCGGTCTGCTCGGGCTGGAAGCCGCAAAAGCCATGATGGATCTAGAAGAGTTCAGTAAGGTCAAGCTGATTGAGCGCAATCGATGGGTGCTCAGTCGACAGTTGGATGGCGATGCAGGCAGCATGGTTGTTGAGCAAGTCACCGCTTTGGGGTTGGACGTGCTGCTCAGCAAGCGAGTAGGCAAAATCAACACGGATGCAGATAACAGTGTCACTGGTGTTGTGTTCGAGGACGGTGAACAGATGGACTGTTCGTGCATATGCTTCGCCATTGGCATCAAGGCAAGAGATGAACTGGCACGTAAGAGCGGAATTAAATGTGCTGACCGTGGCGGCGGCATCATCATCAACCCCGACATGTCTACTTCAGCGCCCGACGTCTATGCTGTAGGCGAGTGCGCGAGCTGGGAAAACCAAACTTTCGGACTCATCGCTCCAGGCATTGAAATGGCAGACATCCTTGCCTTCAATCTCACCCAGGCGAAGGCGCATGCGTCGCGAACTTTCAAATCACCGGACCTTAGCACCAAGCTCAAGCTGCTCGGAGTCGAAGTTGCTAGCTTTGGGGATTTCTTTGCTGACCGTGATGGACCGAAGAACCTTCCAGCAAAAGGCCGTGGTGCCAGAAAGGAGGGCGAGAAGGACACCAAAGACGCGGTAAGAGGCTTGACCGAGGGCCCGCCACCATCGCCAGTCAAGGCTTTGACATACAAGGATCCGTTCCAGCAGGTGTACAAGAAGTACCTTTTCACCATGGACGGCAAGTACCTGCTTGGTGGCATGATGATTGGAGACACGTCAGATTACGTCAAGTTGGTGCCAATGGTGAAGAACCGAAAGCCTCTTGATGTACCACCAAGTCAATTCATCATTGGTGCCAACAAAGGCGACGACAATTCTGATGAGCTCGAAGACGACACGCAAATTTGCTCATGCCATAATGTGCTCAAGGGTGACGTTACACGAGCAGTCAAGGACGGTACTTGCAAATCCATCGGCGACGTGAAGAGCTGCACCAAAGCTGGAACTGGCTGCGGAGGCTGCATGCCCCTTGTGCAGACCATCTTCAACAAGACCATGGCATCGATGGGCAATGAGGTGAAGAACCACTTGTGCCCACATTTCGACTACTCTCGGGCAGATCTCTTCAACATCATCTATGTCAAGAAGCTGCAATCTTTCACCGAGATTATGGAACAGTGTGGTAAGGACCCTCAATCGCTTGGCTGCGAGGCGTGCAAACCGACTCTTGGATCTATCATTGCTTCTCTCTACAATAAGCACATCATGGATGACGAACGAAGAGGCCTGCAGGAGACTAACGACCGTTTCCTCGCCAACATTCAACGAGATGGCACATTCTCTGTTGTGCCACGAGTATCTGGTGGCGAAATCACGGCGAACAAGCTCATTGTTATCGGTACCGTGGCGAAGAAGTACAACTTGTACTGCAAAATCACTGGCGGCCAACGGATAGACATGTAAGTCTCTTCCCTTTCCCGAAAACATGGTTGCTAATCCTGTGAATAGGTTCGGTGCAAAAAAACAAGACCTGCCCAAGATCTGGCAAGAACTGGTCGACGGCGGTATGGAGTCAGGACACGCTTACGGCAAATCTTTACGAACAGTCAAGTCATGCGTTGGCAGCACCTGGTGTCGGTATGGTATTGGAGACAGTGTCGGCATGGCGGTACGACTGGAAGAGCGATACAAGAGTATCCGTTCGCCGCACAAGTTCAAGGGTGGAGTCTCTGGGTGTGTGCGAGAATGCGCTGAGGCACAAAACAAGGACTTCGGTCTCATCGCAACCGACAAGGGTTACAACGTCTACGTAGGAGGCAACGGCGGTGCGAAGCCCAGACACTCAGAACTCCTGGCCAAGGACGTACCGCCGGACGATGTGATCCCGATGCTTGACCGCTACATCAGCTTCTACATACGAACCGCAGACAAGCTACAGCGCACTGCTCGATGGATAGAAAACCTGCCGGGCGGCATCAAATACCTGCGCGAAGTGATATTGGAGGATAAGCTCGGTATCGCAGCGGATCTGGAGCAGCAGATGAACGATCTGGTCGGAAAGTTCTTCTGCGAATGGACGGAGGTGCTACAGTCGCCACAACGGATGAAGCTCTTCTCCCAATTTGCCAACACTGACGAAGGAGTGGAGAATGTGGAGAAGGTAGTAGTCAGGGGCCAGCATCGTCCAGCGATGTGGCCCAAGGAGTCTGTCACAGAAGATTTTCGAGGAAAGCAGTGGAGCACTCTGACTTGGCAGCCACTTGCCAAGTCTGACCAATTCACTGACAGTGCGACTGGCTCAAGTCTGGCCGTGAAGCGTGGCGACACGCAGCTCGCCATCTTCAAGGTCAAAGGGCAGTACTACGCAAGTCAGCAGATGTGTCCGCACAAGCGTGCCTTCGTGCTCAGTGACGGTCTGATTGGGGATGACAACAAGACTGACAAGCTGTGGGTGAGCTGTCCGTACCATAAGCGAAACTACGAGCTGAAGGGTGAGAGTGCTGGCAAGTGCGGCAACGATGAGAGTGTCAGCATCGCCACGTTCCCTGTGGAGGCCAGAGAAGATGGTCATGTGTATGTCAAGCTCCCACCTATCGAAGAACTCGACGACGTACTTGGGACCGAAAAGTTCAAGATCAAGGCAGCAGACACAGAAACCAAGGAGTTCGAGGAGGTGGACAAGAAGCTGAAGACTCAGAAGGGTCGGAAGGCCATCCAGGCAAGTCATCTGCAGAACGGCCTTGGCGAGGAGGGCAAAGCCCAAAAGATCTTGAGTGGTGGTGAACGTGGGTCGAACGGAATAGACTGGTAGGTTGTGAGGATGGGTCTCCCAACTGGCGCTTTGATGCTGGGCCACCCATCACGTCGCATATGGTCTTGCGTCTTTTGGGAGTGACTTCTGCAGTCCACATAATGGATACAGCTCTTTGAACAAACGATAGGATGTATACATGTAACGAAATGCTCAATCTTGGTTACTAGCCCACAACGTCTGGGCTCACGGGTCTAGTACATGCGCTCCTGTGTGCTTGCCATGTTGTCTTTGCGGCTGCGGCTGTTAGCTTTCTGGGACTCTGGCTGACGTTGATCAGCCGTGTTTCGTCTGCCTGTCCTCGTCGGACTCCAGTTCTTTTTCGCGGCTCAACGGCATAGTGAAAAGGTGGCGACGAGTCGAGGATGAAAAGTGCTTGAGCCGAGGGAACCATGTGAAAGTGGTCCAGAACTGCCACATCTCACCGCCTTCGGAGATGGCCGTCACGCCATGACACACTGAACGCTCCAAGTTTCTTCATGGCAAGCATGGATGAATTGGATAATTTGAGTGTGCCACACCTAGCCCAAGTAACCTCCTGCGACCACAGAACAGAGTTCACACTATCGCTGAGGAGCTGTGGCGCCTCGTCATAGCGTGTATGCCAGTGTCGCGCGTCCTCTCAGATGAGAAGCTGTATTGGCCAAGTATTCTATTGTCATAGTATAACCTGTCCATCTCCTTTCATTAACCAGATACCCTTCACCCTCAAGGACTGATCCCGTCAAGATGTGGGTGAGAGCGTCCGAAGGACAGGAAATGCGGCTAATCGGTTTCGGCGCTCTTCAGGAAGGTCCTAGATAATGGAATGGTCAACTTTGAAATAATGCCAGGGTAGGTCTCCCTGGTGCTCGTTCGGAGAACAAGTGCTACTGTTAGTCTTGAGCTGATACTGGAGCCATGACAGAAAATCTGGAGAAGAAGTGCAGAAAGATGCTCAGGACACTGCCTCGAACGCTGCCCAACAGGCTCAAGGTGCCGCATCTGGAGCAGCCGCAAGTGCGCAGGAAACAGCACAAGGTGCTGCTAAAACAGCACAAGATTCCGCGGGGCAATACCAGAAGCAGGCTACAGAGGCCGCGAAGACCGCAGGTGACAGTGCGAAGGGGACACTTCCTGAAGCTACGCACGGCTATGTGGACTCTGCAACTGGAGCCGTTGGGTCTGCAGGAAGCAGCATCGGTAACACCGTCTCTGGTATGTATCCTCGGATTGTCTTGCGCCTGGTCATGCTAATATAGCCAGGTCTTGGTGGTGCAGTAACTGGAGGAGGGAAGCAGGCAGGAGGGAGTAAAACGACATGAGAGCTGATCTGAGCAGACAAGCCAGGAAGGGTGCCACACACTTGGTCATAATGTCCCCTTCACTTCAAGGTTGGGCTTGAACATAAGAACAATCATCAGCATACACACCGCTCCCCAGCAATCCCAACCCCGTGCTTATCCACTTTCAAGGTCTGGTACCTGAGTCGGCCTTTCTCCTGCAAGTGATGTCGACTGCAAGGCACCAGACCGACCGAGCGCGATTGTGGGAGCGTCGTACCAACTTGGGGCATAGTACGCAGTACATATGCATCCGAGGGTAGCTGGCGGCCACATGGCATGCCCCCAAACCCAATGCGGTCGCTTACTGGGGTTGTTATCTGAGGCGTTCCTAACGCAGTCCTCACGTGTGATAAGGATGTTACTACTCGAGACGCAGGGAACGCAATGCTTTTTGAGGCTCGATCGTCTCGTTGGTAGAGTGTTGTATGTTTGACGTGCT
This sequence comes from Elasticomyces elasticus, assembly GCA_035926095.1. Classification (NCBI taxonomy): domain Eukaryota; kingdom Fungi; phylum Ascomycota; class Dothideomycetes; order Mycosphaerellales; family Teratosphaeriaceae; genus Elasticomyces; species Elasticomyces elasticus. Next base: position 180,648 of record JAVRQT010000009.1, read on the forward strand.
ACGGACGAGCGGGCGCTCCGCCGAACCTCAAGCTAGTTGCATTAATCCTCTGCAGTCTGCATAGCCACGGCAGCCTCTATGCACGTCGGCGAATCTTGACGTCGCTGTGAATTCTGGACCACTCACAGCAGCGATTAGGTCGCAGGCTGTCAAGCATAGCCCAGCCAACCTCGTCTTATGCTCACAACCAGACCGCTGAGATGAAGTGCGCTCCGCGGCAAAGCCCCACGCAATTCACGCATGTCAGTGGGGCGAGAGTTCACTTCTCATGTCATCTTACGCCACACCAAGCCAGGCATTTCCGATCTGCTCATACGTCTGGACACCACCCCCCATTAGTAAAGACGAGTATGATATCACTTCTAGCCGTAGGGTTCGACCATATTCGGTATCTCGGAAGCGCACAACAAACGCCAAGGGCTGGATCGCCCACGCTACATCCCCCCTTGGCGAGCGGGGCGACGCCATAGCCTCTCACGAGGCGCGCAAGGCAAAAGCAATTCCGTTAGCCCCCGTATCGCTCCCAGTCGCGTGCTCTGGTAGGCGACTTTGCCGAAGCATCACCGTTCACCCAAGAATCTGGGCCACCTTGAGAACGGTGCGCATGTCCGACATATGTGGGGGCGGCTGTAGTGATAATAAGCTACTCATCCTACGGTAGAAGTTTTCTCTTTCTCGGACCCTTTCCTCAACTCTCACTTCGTCATACGCGCCGAAACCTTTTGTACGCAACTACAGGATGGGTATCTTTGACAAGAGCGAGAAGAAGGCGGAGCAGTACGACCACGATGTCTCTCCGACCGATCTACCAGCCTACCCGCACCGCGAGAGTACCGATGTCGTGAGTTTATCAAGAGTCCTGGCCGACAAGACACCGAGCGCAGCACGTGAAGCGTGGGTTGTTGGACGGTGTCTTGCGGGCAAGACGAGGCATATACGAGACATTCGCTAATCGTTCACGCACATGAGTCTAGGAGGATGGTCTCTTCGAGAACGCCGGTAAGCACACCCACTTGGAGTCGCAAGAACATGGCGCTAATACGTCGCAACCAGACCAACTCCGTCGGCGACTGGGGAATCGCCAGATTCAATTGATTGCCATTGGTGGCAGTATTGGAACCGCTCTGTTCGTTTCAATTGGCACAGGTCTTGCCCGTGGAGGACCGGGCTCTCTGTTCCTCGCATACCTTATTCATAGCTGTGTTCTCGCTCTGGTCAACAACTGCATTGCCGAAATGACTGTTCTCATGCCTGTATCTGGTGGATTCATCCGTATGGCTGGTCACTGGGTCGACGACGCTCTTGGATTTACTGCTGGCTGGAACTTCTTCTTCTACGAAGCTCTGTTGATTCCGTTCGAGATTACAGCTTTGAACACTGTGCTAGGGTTTGTCCTTTAACCCGCAGTATCCTCATTTCTGGAACCCTGTGCTGATATAGATTCAGCTTCTGGCGTGACGATATTCCGACCTGGTCTGTTTGCATTGGCTGTATCGTGCTATACGCGTGAGTTCCCAGAGCGCCTTTTCATGTCTATTACCCAGAGCGACAACCTCCGAAGGACCTCATCCCAGAGCGACAGGATTTCCCAAGCGCACCCCAGAGCACCACTTCCCATCTGCGCCTATAAGCTAATTGTGACATTGTAGCGCAATCAACGTCCTGGCTGTGAAGGCTTATGGCGAAGCTGAATTTTGGCTTTCTGGCGGCAAAGTGATTCTGATCTTCATGCTATTCTCGTTCACCTTCATCACCATGGTGGGCGGCAACCCGCGAGGCGATGCGTACGGCTTCCGGTACTGGAACAAACCTGGAGCTTTCGCCGAGCATATCACGACTGGCAGTCTCGGCAAGTTCGAAGGTTTCCTGGCAGCTCTGTGGTCCGCCGCGTTCACCGTTGTGGGGCCCGAATACATCAACATGGTCGCCGCTGAGGCGAAGAGGCCTCGCATCTACATCAAGGCCGCCTTCAAGACGGTCTACTGGCGTTTCTGTCTCTTCTTCATCATGGGCGCCCTCGCTGTTGGCATCGTGGTGCCCTACAACGACCCTGTCCTGGTCGCCATTCTTAGCGGAGAGGCTTCAGGTGGAGGAACTGCTGCCGCCTCGCCTTATGTCATTGCTATGCAGAACCTCGGGATCAAGGTCCTTCCTGACGTCGTCAACGCCCTACTGGTCACATCCATCTTCTCGGCTGGCAACACCTACACCTACTGCGCGACCAGGAGTTTGTACGGGATGGCTATCGAGGGACGCGCCCCGAAGTTCCTGCGCAAGTGCACCAACAACGGAGTACCGGTCTACTGCTTCGCGATCGTCATGATCTTTCCGTTCCTGTCCTTCCTGTCGGTCAGCGCCAGCGCCAACGTCGCTCTTGTCTGGCTTACCAGCCTCATCACCGCGGGTGGCATGATTACTTAGTAAGTCTTGGCATGCGAGTCTTGGCATGAATTTGTACTGACCCGGGTACAGCATCATCATGTGCATCACCTACCTCTTCTTCTACAGAGCGGTGAAAGCGCAGGGCCTTGACAGGCGTTCGTTTCCCTATACTGGCTGGTTCCAACCGTATTCAGCTTGGATCGGACTCACCTGGATGTTCGTCGTCGTCTGCGTCTTCGGCTACTCAAGCTACATCCCCTGGTCGGTCTCGAACTTCTTCATCAACTACACGATGCTTATCGTTGCACCAATCCTGTACATCGGCTGGAAGCTTATCCACAAGACGAAGTTGGTTGGACCGCTGGAGGCGGACTTGGTGAGTAGTCTGGCACCATTCCAAATGACATCCCGCTAATGCAGTTCACTACAGGTCTGGGAGCGCCCCACGATAGATGCTTACGAGCAAACGTTCATGTCAGTGTCGTTGCTCAAAGAGGATGTCGACTTTTGGCTGACTTTGTGCGCAGTGACCCTCCCACTGGCTTCTGGTCCGATATGTTGGATCTGGTCACCTTCGGCATGCTCCACAAGGGCAAGAAGGAGGACAGGAGAGCCTCGAGCGTTGCTCAGATGTAAATCTATGACCAGCTTCGGAGTTGCTGAGGTGCGTATAAGATAAGATACCCAAAAGATGTGATTTCGAGCACTTATATATGCACCAAAATGGCAAGGATTTACTGCCCTATTGCTCTACACTGAGCTCGTCAACGTGATGTCGAGCACGTCGCTGTTGCCAACATCAGCAATACACAAGAAGGACGCCATCATCGAGTCTCGACAGATAAGCACAACTTTTACAAGACGTATACCGTATAAGCGCAACAATTGAACGGGAGATAACCTAAGTCACATTGATGCGTGCAGAGCAGTGTTGGCGCAAATTTTACGTTGCAGAACGGTGCACTTTGTGCCTGTTGTACTGGGAAGCAGCGCTGTCGAGTCTCAGCCGCCATCGCAAGAATGCCATCCCTTGTTCTATCATGCTTCCAAATACAAGGTCCGTGCCAACAACCTCACCATCATGTTGAAGATCATGGTACGAGCTTCAAGCTGCCACGATAACGATGAATCGCAAGGGCATTGTACTATACCCTGAGGAAGTGTCACAATTTACATGCTTGGCGTACATAAGCGACCACAGGTACGATGCGAAGACGATCAATACGAGTGGCATGACGCCAACAAGGTGTTCAGTACATACACTTTACACCCACTACGAATGCACAGATTTCTGGCCTTGTACGCGCAGCGTGGTGAATCGCCGTACCCAATTGCCTATTCCCCCCCTTCGAGCAAACACTAGGCTATAACTTCTAGCCATCAACTTCCAGTCGACCATCTCCCATAGCTGCCCGCTCAAGCTCCGGTTGAACTGCCGATGTACTGTCTGCGCAACCACGACACGCCTAACAGAACTGCTGCATGAACTCGCTATGTCAGTGGTCATGCTGCTAGGCGCGCGTGAGCGTAATGCATCTGCACTTCCTTCTCGCCGCCCTGGACTCAAGCTTGCCTCTCGCTCGAAATATGCCTCACACCAGCTCACATCATGAACAACAAGCAGAATATTGTGCCCTTGTCGCCACTACACAATCGTCGGGGTGCGTGCTCTGGAAGTGTATCGCACAATGTTGGCATGCTGGAAGAGTACTATGTCATCGAAGGAAGTCATTCTTCAGTTATGCTCTGCATTATACTAGCCAGCTATACAAAGAGCGACATGTACCCTGAACGCCTCCATACCCAGCAGAACCATTTTGCCCTCATCCAGCACCCAGCCTTGAAACGCCTTTCACTGTAACACCGTAAGGCTATACGATGTACAGCACGTAGTCCCTTCATGCCCTCCCTTCATGCCCTCCCTTCATGCCCTCTTTTACATATTCGCCAACTCAACATCAATCTGCGCATCAAGGTACGCCCTCTTGTCGCCCACAAGCTGACACTGCAGCCTCTGCTCCACCAGGGCCTTAACCTGCTTCTTGGTCACAGAGTCCATATCGACCTCCTGCAAGCACTCGCGAATAGCCTGAATAATCGCATCATTCGCCGGGCCTTGAGTCTGGAAGCCGGACAGGGTGGTCAAGTTGTTCGTGCTGACCGGCCGGCTCTGGTAGCCACCCGCGTACTGCAACGGCGAGCTCGCACGTGCCTGGTACATGGGCGGCGAGCGCTGTGCACCCAGCAGATCGATCTGCGAGTTCTGTCGGGTTTGCTGTCCGTATTGGTCGCTCATGCCACCCATGCTCATCAGCCTCGCCTGCTCCATCTGATGAGCTTGCGGGTTGTCCGTGTATCGCGAGTATGTGCTCGCGCGGTTGAGCATGTCGTACGGGCTCGGGCTTCCCGGTGGTCGGTACTGCTGTTGTGCTTGCGGGAAGCCGGTCAGGATGGTCGACGCAGGCTTGACGGTCGAGTACATGCTGTGCATGTCGTCCATCTCGTAGCCAGTCCCTTGCGCCATGCCATCTTGAGCGTAGAAGCCGTCCTTCTCCGGTGCCAAGCCTCTGCGTCCAGGCAAGTTGTTCGACGTAGCGTAGTCGTCCCACCGTTGGAGAGGAATACTTCGCGGATCGAATACCTCGTTGTCTGCCGCCACAACCTTCTTCATGCCCTTCTCACCAATAACAACACGAGTGTTACCCCACGAGAAGTCGTCCTGCTTCCAGAAACTGTACAGCGGTAGCACGAACGACCAGATTGGGTACGCTAGTAGGTAGATGAACATCCATCCGATGTGTTGCCATTGCCTCTTGATGATGAAGATGACGGCCTGTAAACCATACACAGCCGCAATGAGGATAATCGAAATCAGCGGGAACTGTCCAGTGTGTGTAGCGACGCGGACGATAAGGTAAACCAGGTAGCAGAATGTCGCAGGCAGGATCACGGTTCCAAACAGATCGATGAAGACCACGAAGCGCATACTGAAGCAGCAGAAGCCACATAGATCCTTGAGCAAGACCAGTTCCGCCAAGTTGTGGATAGTCGAGTTAATCCAGCGACGACGTTGGGAGAGCAGGACGCTCCATTCGGAAGGAGCCTCGGTGAGGGCGTATGCGTCAGGGATAAACTTGTAAGACATGGCCGGGAAGTGCTTGGTCATGAGAGTCGTCAGATAACGATCCTCACCAAGCGAGAGCAAGTTCTTCTTGTGCAGCGTGTCGATGTTGATATCGGCGTACTCGCGTACGACCTTGTCGGAGATGATGAGAGGGCGGCCCTTGTCGGCGGTGCGTAGTCGGTACATGCAGAAACTGAGAAGAAAGTCAGCCATCACCCATCACACCAGAGTGGGTTATGCTCACCATCCAGGCAAACAAGTCACACTCCCAAACAGACTCTCAAAAGCCTTGGCCAAGTGATGCGAAATGTAGTACTCGTAAACCTGAATCATCGTCCACCAACTGCCCTCCTCATTCTCCAAACTCGTCTCACCACAAATACCCGCAATCTTCGCATCGTGCGCGCAAGCCGCCACAAGCCTGTTCAGCGAATCCTCCTTGACCTTGGTATCAGCGTCGACCATGAACAAGTACTCATACAGCTCCGGGTCCACTCCAATAATGTTGTTGATCTGATGGAAAATCTCCAGCTCCAACGGATTCATCGGACTCCGATGATGCACCCGATTGAGGAAAGACATCAGCACAATCTGACTGTCTCTCTTTCCGCGATTTCCAGGCTTGCTCTTCTGCTGCTCACTCTCCTTCCCCACCTTCACAACAACAATATACGGCACCACATTCCCCTCAAACTCATACAACCCCGAATAAACCTTGCCATAGTTGAGTTGGTCACTACCCACACCCACCGCCCTAAACGGCAGCGCAGGCGGATCAACCTTAGGATCCACGCCCAAAATATCCAACACAATCTTCGGTGTCGGCCGATCATTCCCACCACCCACAATCATACCATCGCAAACCACAAAAATCAACTTCCTCTTATTATCATAAGCCAGCGCCGTCAGGCTATCCAACCCCTTCCTCAACGAATCCTCTCCCTCAGTATACGCCGGAACCTGGCAGATGACAAACTTATCCTGCTGAGCGGGCCTCTTCTTGCCTCCAAGTTGCAGCGCAGCCAAGAATTTAATCCCAATAACGCAACAAATCACCACCGTGAAAGCCAGCAAGATCCAATTATTCACCTGGCATTTGGCCGTCTGCCGGAAATCCGTGCGTCCAGCGTAGAAAGCATTGTCCCAGCAATTCAGCACGTTCGCCTTGAAAGTCCCATTCACCGTGTCCAACGCCGCCCAATCCTTAGTGATATCCAGACCGGGATTCGACTGCACAATCCCCTCGATCGCATCGCCAAAGAACGAGTACTGCGCGAGATTATTCTGCAATTTCTTCGTGTAGAAGTAATCCGTCAAATCGTAAATCTTCTTGTCGATAACCACCCACTCATGCCCCTGATCCTGCCCATCACTCTTCACCGCTCCAGGCAGGTAGACCAAGTCTCCCTTGTACATTTCCTTCATCTTCGGCAGGAACTTGTTGGTGTACCAGTTGATATCGTGCAACGCCGTGTTCGGATCGGATTGGCGGATAGGCCCGGAAACGTGCTCGGCGGTCGGTGAAGCAAGAGTATTGTTAGACTGCAGGTACACCGTATCGTCCAACACCACACCCTGACATGCGGTCGTGAGCGGCGGGACAATATACCCCGTCACGTCCGTCCCAGCAAACGGCAGCATCAGATCATTCGTGACCTGCGAATTGATGTTGTCCGAATGATTGATTTTCCAGAAATGCGTCAAATCATACACCCCTCCCCGAAAGCTCACGTAGAAATCCGTCTCCCCCTGATGGTAGCCGACCTCTTTCCTGTTCCAGACTTTGTCCTTGTTCGGGCACAGAAGATTGCCGAAGAAGAGGATGTAGAAAATGATAATCCCGTTCAACATGAAAATGATAAACACCAACGCAATCTTCTCCCTCCAAGCCAACCTGACATCCGGCCTCTTCATCCGTCCCACATACTTCAACACAAAACTCGGTATCCAAAACGTCAACCCCCACACAAACGCCACCCAACACCGTCTCCCCCAACTCACACTCTGCACCTCCAAATGCTTGCCCGTGAGATCCACGTCCAGGTTCTCGTAATCCACGATCCCCTCGTCTATATCCCCTTTCCTACCCAATCCATAGTCGCCAGGAGCGGCCATAGACTGGATCGTGCGGGCCTGATTGGGCGTCGCCGTACCCATCACACTCTGCGCGCCGCGATGCTGATCCATCCCACTAGCCTGTCTCCCAAGCAGAAGATTATCCCTGCTAGAATTATCCACATACTGGTTCGTGCCGAAGAACCCCTCGCCCCCAGGCGCCATAACACTATACCCACTCTCCAGCCCCCCCGCTCCAACCATGCCACCCATCATATCCGGAGAACTCTCAGGCTTCATATCGAGCATCCTCTCCGCCTCCCACCACGCCGACTCCCTCATCCAGATCCTCTCATCCCCAATCACCACCTCCCCATTACTCCACCCTCTTTCCATGATCCAAGCCTCGACACCTTCCCTCCCGCCCTGACACCCGAGCCTCGAATACCGCTCCACGAACTCCTCCACGTCGAAGTCCGCGGTAAAATCCACCCGCTTATTCCGATGATTAGCCCACTCCGGTAACCTCCATCCCCGAATCTGACTGGACACGCAAGCCGCAGACCACAATTGCTGTCCACCGCCGTTATTGTTCGCGAGGGCAGCCGGAGGGTCGTCGGAGGGGTGCAGACAAAGCTGGAACCACACCCTCGAACTATCCAACGTCTGCTGTAAATGAAACCGTCCCTGGCGTCCCACCACCACACCCTCGCCATGAATCGGGTAAAGGACCTGTCTCAGAAACGAATCCTCTTCAGCCTCAATCCCAACCTTCTCAAGCACACTCTGCCTCTTATCCATCTCCGCCTCCCTCTCCCTTCCCAGCAACCCATTCATAATCCCCAATTCCGGTTCAGAGAGAGCAATAGCATCCCTCATCTCCCTCACCACCGAACTACCCGCCGCCACAATCCCCAGCCCATCCGCCTTCATCTCGCCGTTAATCCCCGTTTGATCATCGAAGATACGTTGCAGTGCTACCGCCTTGCCCAAACTCTGACTCGGAATCTCAATCACCGTAACGCAAACATTATCCCCTTCCTCGTGACTCGAGGGTGGTGTTGGGGCGCCTTCATCACTGCCACTACTACTCCCAATCGCATGTCCATTCTGAATTTCATACCGTATCGCCTCATTAGCCCTCGCCACCACCCAATCGACCAATGCCTCGTAAACGCCTGCAATCAACACCGCCCGCTCCTCAGTCACACATTTCTTCATCAAGACATCAGGGTCTACGTCCAACAACCCCCCGACTTCCTCACACACGACCTCCAATTCCTCCTGATCGACTAGAAACCCCACTCCGTCTCCCAGCCTCAACAACGCAGCCACGACAGACAGCAATTGTCGCAAAGACTTTCCCTTGATCCCAAGCGATTTGAGGTTCTCCCGGAAATCCTCGGCATTCGCCGCGTCGTCCGCAGTAGGCAGGTACGAAGGCGAAGTATACGTCTCGCTTTTCTTCAGCAGCGTGTATTGATGTGCGGGTTTGAGGCCCAAGTACTCCCTTTCCTGCGGCGAGGAAGCGGAGGAAAGGAGGTAGTAGAACACATCGAAGGCTCTGTACCCTTTCTCTGCTGGAATGTTCAGGAGTCCGGCTTGGGTGTCTATCCCGCTGGTCGAGAGCGCGAGCGTAGCAGCCGTGAGGTCACCAGCGTAGGTAAACGTTAATGCGGCGCTGAGAGCGGAGTAGCGCGGTAGACTCGGGTTCCCTGGCGTTGTGGTATGTAGGAAAGGCTTCAGAGCCGCTAACGCCGTATACAGAGCGCCAGGCACACTCAACGGCAACGCGGACACAAACGGCGCTAGCAGCGATGGTGTGGACGGGTGCAACGAAGCCAATATGATAGCGCCATCTTCCGCTCGTCGACGAGCATGCTCCCAGGCGCGGCGTGCGAGTTCGCCATCTACGGTTCCGCCGTAGCGGCCATCGGGGCCCGTGGAGGTTGCGGTTCGCCAGGTGTTGAGCACGAGGCTGGAGGTGGGTTCGAGCGGGTAGGGCGTCGAGTGCGTGTAGGCTGTGTGCGCGGCGTTGAGGCAGGAGGTCGTGGAGAGTTGGGCGGAGATGGTGGGTTGTTGTTGCATGGTGTTTGTGCGGGTGTTGGGCCCGGAGGCGTGGGAGTAGGTGGAGGCGCGGTTGGCCATGGTGGGTATGTATGTATGGAGCCCGCTATGGGCGGAGGATGGTGGGTGTAGTTCAATGCGTGGGTGTGTATGCTGGTGTATGCCTCTGTTGCGTATATGCTTGTTTCAGGAGATCCAATTGCAATGCTGATTATGTTGCTGATTATTGCTCAAGCGAACGTCTGTAAGAACGAGCGTATGAAAGATGCACCTCGCAAGGCAAGTACAGTCGAAAGGGCGTTCGTCGCTGCTGGGCAACGAAAGCAAAGGCAAAGCTGTGCTATTGTGTGAAGCAGCAACGGACAACGCCTCCGACAGAGTAACACGCACAACCTAAGCAGACCCCTGCCGCACCAAAACAGACGGGAACGAGAACCTTTGCTTAGCGCTCGATGTGGGAAGCGGAAGTGCGGGACAACGCCACTCTCACGTTAGCCTAACGACGACGGGAGTTCTAGAGGGGTGTATAGGATAAGTCTCCCCAACAATAACTCTTCATCTGGATGATGATGGCAGAGTCCTCGCCACCAGTCGTCCACGCACACTTCACGCACACTTCACGCACACCTCCATCGATATTGCATGCATTCGCCACAGGCAGATCCAATGCCGCATGTCCGTCCAGCTATTCTGAGAGCTCGACGCGGTACTTCTCAGCAAACAACAACAAAAACAGAAGCTCCAGCTCCCCAACGCAAAGTGACATGCATGAGGTAAAAAAGTCAGCTTGGACCTGGATTACGCGTCACCTTCTTGTAGAAGCTCTCCGTCTATTGCTGTTGTCCAACGAGACTGTCTGGTTGTCGATGACATTATTACGTGGACGTTGGCTCCGTTGATGATGGTGGCAAGCAGTCCGTTGATCAATTGTTCTGTAAATCGTGTACTTCCAATACATGTATTATTGAATACTTCGGGTAGGATCGCCACTGAAACGGTTCCCCGGACACGCATATGCAAGCGCCACTTCCACTCTAGATGCACGTTGCAACCAAATCTTGTCCAATCGTTCGTAGAAACAGAGCACAGAAACACAGCATGCTCACTCGCGTGGGCTGTGTGATGGGGCACTGCTCGTTCTCGTTCTCGTCGTCGTCGTCGTCGTCTGGGGTGATGAATAGTGATCCCATCTGATCTGACTGTATAAGGCAGTAAGGATGTCGAGATCGGTGTATTGTTTATTTGCGGCGTAAGGCTAGCGGGCCGTAAAGTGTGACCCCTGCAGCGTTTGTGCGTGTTTTGGCCACTCGTCGTGTCGTCTTGCTGTTGAGTTGAGTTGAGGAGAAGAAGAGTGTTGTTGTTTCTATCTATCTTCACGTTTTTGTGTTTGAGTAGTAGTGGATTGTCGTTGTCAGTCGCTACGAGCAGGAAAGAGACGGCAGGAAAGCGCACGTCTCGAGAACAGCACAGTGAGAACCGAGTCTCACCACACACCACACAGCACATACAACCGCCTCTCGAGGCCTATACCACCCTTACTGCAGTCCCATACTACGACCGGCCCACCATGGCCAACCCTACCACTAGCAACCTCGTCTCCCTCCCCGCGCATCTCCAATCCGACACAGGCCTGACCTCGCACATCGCCTCCCGCTACCACACCAGCAACCCCATCACGACCCTCTCCTCCCAAGCCGTAATCAGCATCAACACCTACACGACCTCCACCAAAGGCCCCAATGGCACCAAAGACGGCTCAGCCATGGCCGCGGCCGAAGAACTCGCCCAGCGAATCTGGTCCCGCTTAGGATCCCGTCAAGAAAACCAAGCCGCCGTGTTCCTAGGAGAAACAGGCGCCGGCAAAACGACGATAAGATCCCATCTGCTGTCCCAATTACTGGCTTATTCGTCCACGCCATTGAGTAAGAAGTTGAGCTTCGCGGCTTTCGTCTTCGACACCTTGACCACGACCAAGAGCGTCACGACGCCTACTGCTTCCAAAGCGGGCCTGTTCTTCGAACTGCAGTATGAAACCGCGCATTCCGTCCACCCGACCCTCATCGGCGGCAAATTGCTGGACCACCGCCTCGAACGGTCCCGTGTAGCTGCCGTTCCGCCTGGGGAAAGGAATTTCCACGTCCTTTACTACCTCCTCGCCGGCACATCTCCAGCAGAGAAAGAACATCTAGGTCTTGATCTCGGGCATCATCACACCCGTGATTCACTGGGAGGTGGCGGGACGAGGCGATGGCGGTATTTGGGGCATCCTTCGCAGTTGAAGGTGGGCGTGAACGATGCAGAAGGGTTCCAGCATTTCAAGACGGCGCTCAGGAAATTGGAGTTCCCGCGTGAGGAGATCGCGCGGATGTGCGAGGTGCTGGCTGCGATCTTACATATCGGACAGCTGGAATTCGTGACTGGGCAGGCTACACAACCTGCCGCGGATGAAAGCGGGGGGTACGGTCACGAAGGAGGAGAGGAAGTGACGGGTGTCAAGAATAAAGAGGTCCTTGAAGTTGTCGCTGCTTTCCTGGGTGTCAGTGGTAAGGATCTGGAGCAGAGTCTTGGTTACAGGTCGAAGATCTTGCATAGAGAGAGAGTGACGATTATGTTGGATCCCAAGGGAGCGAGGGACAATGCGGATGAGTTGGCCAAGACGCTGTACTCGTTGTTGGTGGCGTATATTATGGAGAAGATCAACTCGCGGACGTGTGCGGTCGAGGACGCGGTGGCGAATACGGTTAGTATTGTCGATTTCCCGGGGTTTGCTCAGACGGCTAGCACGAACTCGACGTTGGATCAACTGCTCAACAACGCGGCTACGGAGTCGTTGTACAACTTCTGCTTGCAGAGTTTCTTCGAGAGGAAAGCGGATCTGTTGGAGACGGAAGAAGTCCAAGTCCCCGCCACTTCCTACTTTGACAACGGTGACGCAGTCAAGGGCTTGCTGAAACCCGGGAATGGGCTGTTGTCCATCCTCGACGACCAGATGCGGAGGGGAAAGACGGACATGCAACTCCTCGAGTCCATCCGCCGCCGCTTCGACGGTCGCAACCCCGCTATCGAAGTCAGTGCCGCTATGGTGACACTACCGGGTAACAACTTCGCTACGCAGAATGAGCGCGCATCTTTCACGGTCAAGCATTTCGCGGGCGAAGTCGAGTACCCCGTCGAAGGACTGCTGGAGGAGAACGGCGAGGTGATTAGTGGGGATCTGATGAATTTGATGGGCCAGAGCGGGAACGATTTCGTGCAGGAGTTGTTTGGGCAGGAGGCGTTGGTCAAGGTGCAGACGAAAGATCATCTTGCGGTTACGCAGGCGAGTGTGGCGAGTAAGCCGAGTAGGATGCCCAGTATGGCGAGGAGGAAGACTGGTGGGAGAGGTGCAGGGCAGGCGAGAGGTGGTGCGGCGGGGAGAGTGGAAGAGGAGGGGAGTGAGGATGGGAATACGAGGAGTTTTAGCCGGGCTGCGAGGGCTGGGGGTGGGAGTGGAGCTGATGCTGGGCAGGGGGCTGCGGCGCAGTTTTTGTCCGGGTTGGATAATATCACCAAGTCCCTGACGGCTCCTAACACGAACGCTTATTTTGTGTTTTGCCTTAAGCCTAATGATCGGCGGATTGCGAATCAGTTTGATTCGAAGTGTGTGCGGACGCAGATCCAGACGTTGGGGATTGCGGAGATATGTCAGAGGTTGCGGAACGCGGATTTCAGTCTGTTTATGCCTTTTGGCGAGTTTCTGGGAAGTGCCGAGGGGGAGGTGAGTGTAGTGGGGACGGAGAAGGAGAGGGCGGAGATGATTTTCGAGGAGAAGAGTTGGCCGGGGAGTGAGGCGAGGGTGGGGGCAACGGGTGTGTTTTTGAGTGAGAGGTGTTGGAGGCAGGTTGCTAGGGTTGGGGAGTTGGGGGAGGCGCCTGTGGCTTATAGTGATGATGGGCAGACTCCGGGGATGTTGACGCCGGGCGGGGCTAAGGGGGGGTTTGGGGATAGTAGGGTGCAGTTGCTTGCGCCTGGTGGTGGGTACACTGATGATAAGGCCGCGGGGTACTTTGGATCGAGGGATACGGATTTGAAGAGTGAGGCTGGGATGAGTGCGATAAGGGAGGGGGATATGTTCCGGAATCTGGAGACGAGGAGTCAGATGGCGGAGAAGGGGAATGAGGCCAAGGTTACGGAGATTGGGGAACTGCCTGTTAGTAACGAGCGGAAGAGGTGGTTGGTGATTGTTTATGCGTTGACGTGGTTGATTCCCGACCTGGCTATTAAGCATATTGGGCGGATTAAGAGGAGGGATGTGCGGATGGCGTGGAGGGAGAAGTTGGCCATTAACCTGATTATTTGGTGGAGTTGTGCGTTTGTGGTGTTTTTCATGGTCGGCTTTCCCAAGTTGATCTGTCCGAAGCAGCATGTGTACAGTGCTACCGAGTTGACTTCGTTCAATGGCAAGGATGGCGCGAGCGCGTATGTGGCTATGAGGGGGATTGTGTACAACTTGGGGAACTATGCGCCGCATCATTCGCCGAGCATTGTGCCGCAGGCGGCGATTCTGAAGTATGCTGGCACGGACGCGACGAATCTGTTTCCCGTGCAGGTTTCCGCGCTGTGTCAGGGGAAGACGGTGGAGGGGATTGATCAGGCGGTGCAGCTCAACTACAGGAATACCAACTCGACGGGCCAGGCGGCGGTGATCAGCTTGACGGACACGAATTACAAGTATCATGATTTCCGATGGGCGACGAATGATCCGCGGCCGGATTGGTGGTTGGAGCAGCAGATGGAGTTGAAGGGGCAGTATTACAAGGGCCATGTGGGGTATAGTCCGCAGTTGTTGAAGTCGCTGGCGAAGAAGCAGGCAAGTATTGCGTATGTGGGCAAGAGGGTATATGATTTTACCGACTACGTTGCTGGGGGCCGAGCGCCGCAGTACCCCAATGGGACGGATCCGCCTGCTCAGCTGCCGGATAGCGATTTCATGGACCAGAATGTGGTGGATCTGTTTCAGTCGAGGAGTGGGCAGGATGTGAGTAAGTACTGGGAGAACCTGAATCTGGATTCGGGGTTGAAGGCGAGGATGCAGACGTGCATGGATAACTTGTTCTTTGTTGGGGAGCTGGATACGAGGAACTCGACACAGTGTGTGTTTGCCAAGTACCTGCTGCTTGCTATTAGCTTGTTGTTGGTTAGTGTGGTGGGCTTCAAGTTTTTGGCTGCGCTGCAGTTCGGGAAGAAGAATATGCCGGAGAATCTGGACAAGTTTGTTATTTGTACTGTGCCGGCTTATACGGAGGATGAGGATTCGTTGAGACGTGCGATTGATTCCGCGGCGAGGATGAGGTATGATGATAAGCGTAAGCTACTGTTCATCATCTGTGATGGTATGATTATTGGGCAGGGCAACGACAGGTAAGTCGTGTGATGAGATATGATTGACGAGCTTGAGCTGACTTTGATATTCCAGAACTACTCCACGTATTGTCCTTGACATTCTCGGTGTACCGGAAACCGTCGACCCGGAGCCTCTCAGCTTCGAGTCGCTTGGTGAAGGCCAGAAGCAACACAACATGGGCAAGATCTACTCTGGTTTGTACGAGGTGCAAGGGCACATCGTCCCTTTCATCGTCCTGGTCAAGGTTGGCAAGCCGAGTGAGGTGTCGAGGTAAGCCATATTCTCTCCCTACGATATGTTTCTGTGCTAACACTTCTTCAGACCCGGAAACCGTGGCAAGCGTGACTCCCAGATGGTCCTCATGCGGTTCTTGAACCGCGTCCACTACAACCTGCCCATGACGCCGCTCGAACTCGAAATGCACCACCAAATTCGGAACGTTATCGGCGTTAATCCTACCTTCTACGAATTCCTGCTGCAGATCGATGCCGACACGGTCGTGGCCGCCGACTCTGCCACACGCTTCGTCTCCGCCTTCCTCCACGATACTAAGCTCATCGCGGTGTGTGGCGAGACCGCGCTATCCAACTCCAAATCCTCCATGATCACCATGATGCAGGTGTACGAGTACTACATCTCGCACAACCTCACCAAGGCCTTCGAGTCGCTCTTCGGATCCGTCACCTGTCTTCCGGGTTGTTTCTCCATGTACCGCATCAGAGCGGCGGAGACTGGCAAGCCGCTGTTCGTGAGCCGGGAGATTGTTCAGGACTACTCTGAGATCCGCGTCGATACACTCCACGCGAAGAACCTGTTGCATCTCGGAGAAGATCGATACCTGACGACACTGCTCCTCAAGCATCACCCCAAGTACAAGACGAAGTATATCATGCGCGCTCACGCTTGGACGATAGCACCGGAGAGCTGGAGTGTGTTCATGTCGCAGCGCCGCCGATGGATCAACAGTACCGTGCACAACCTCATCGAGCTCATCCCGCTGCAACAACTCTGCGGGTTCTGCTGCTTCAGCATGCGCTTCATCGTCTTCTTGGACTTGCTCTCGACAATCATCCAGCCGGTCATCGTGGGATACATCGTCTACCTGATCGTGGTCATTGTCCAGGACCCAAGCAGTGTACCCGTCACGGCTGTTATCCTACTGGCCGCGGTCTACGGTCTACAAGCTATCATCTTCATCGTGCGCCGCAAGTGGGAGATGATTGGGTGGATGATCATTTACATACTCGCCACGCCTGTCTTCTCCATGGCTCTGCCGCTGTACTCTTTCTGGCATATGGATGACTTCAGTTGGGGCAATACGCGCATGATCAACGGCGAGAACGGCAAGCAAGTTCTGGTCAGCGACGAGGGCAAGTTCGACCCAGCAAGCATCCCGAAGAAGAAGTGGGAGGAGTACCAGGCCGAGCTATGGGAGGCGCAGACGATGCGCGACGATGCGCAGTCGGAAGTCTCGGGCATCAGCTACGCGACTAAGAGCTGGCATCCTGCTGCTAGCGAGTACGGCTACAGTGGTGGTCCGCCATCACGGCCAATGAGCCAAATGGGCGGCGGACCTTTCCAGCAGCACTACAACGGCTCACACATGTCGCTTGCGCCTTCGGATGCGGGCTTGGGCATGCAGATCCCGCGCAACTACTCTGGTAGTGATATGGAGATGATGGGCGATATGCCGAGCGACGATGCGCTGTTGGCGGAGATTCGCGAGATTTTGCGGACGGCGGATCTTATGAGTGTTACCAAGAAGAGCATCAAGGCGGAACTGGAGAGGCGGTTCGGCGTGCCGTTGGATGCGCGGAGACAGTATATCGGTAGTGCGACCGAGGCGATCTTGAGCGGGCAGCTATGAGGTGTTGATTAAAGGTCGGCATGGGAGTTATGGAAGGGTGTTTGCTTGGGTAAGGAGTTGGGGCATCGGGTATTGATGTTCATCCCGCTGCGCATCAAAATTCGGCGAGTAGTGTGCATTTATAGTGTGTATAGCGTATAGCTAATGAACATGTTGCCAAAGCCCCTTCCCTCGACTAAGGTATGTACTGCGGATGTACTTTTGCTAATGCTAGATCAGCTTCTCAAGCACTACAGGAGGATTGTCGTTCGAGATGCCGAAGTGTTCACCTTGTTCCCAAGAAAACAGGCATTACTGACTCAAGGCGTTGCTATCCAGGCGACAGCATCAGCTCTCCACGACCTCGTTGTAGCGTCCGCTGGCATAAAGATTGCTTCATTCTGCCTATTCAGATACTACGAGCACATGGCCCGCGGCGGGTGCGATACAAGCAACCTGGTTGGGTTTCTTTTCCTGACGCGGCTGATTGTTTAAGTCCCACGTACCCAATGATCACTGCAGTGCGGGCATGCGATCCTACTGCTTGCCAGGCCATGCATCGCAGTCACCTGTAGAAATTTTCGAGGAATGCGAACCGCCTCCTGCTCCGTTCACTACCCTCCTACTCGACAAGGACATATAATCATAATCGCGATTGCTGATACATCAACGCTCAGGATTACACATACCATAGTTTCCACGTACCCTGGACCTAATATCGACCCAGGGCTTGAATCAACAATAGAGCATCTCACTCAACAGTATACCCATCACATACCCAGCAATCACAACTACGCCAACTACGCCAACTGTCCCGCACAACACTGCAGTGCTTGTGATCCGCCATTACCATGGCCGACAACGCGACCAAAGCCCCAAAGCTTAAGACTTCTAGGTTTGCCGCCTTACTGAAATCGCTGAAGCCGACTGGGACGCCTAAACACGATGTAAGCACCACCAAAGGGCCTCACGGTAACTGCCAGGACTGTCTCAAGTGGCACACAATATTGCAAGGGGTGGCGGACGCAGTGGAGGCGAACGCAGTGGAGTTTGCCGCTCAACAACAGACTGGCGATCCGGCGGCCCCCGACCAAGGCGATTCGACGTCTTTTGAGGATGCTGATCAATACTTCAAGGACAACGCTTGTTACATTCGTTACGATCAAGTATGGGACAAAGAAGACCATCGACAGAAGCTCGTACCTAGCGCAAAAGACGACGACGATCATCACACCGAGCATGCTTTCTGGGTCCGCCGAAACTTCTCTTTTGAGAACAAGTACGAGAACACGGCTGTCGACATAAAATCCAAAGCTCTACGCAGCGTGATCCGCGAAGTGATGAAAGGGTGCAAGGCTGTTTCGCTCGAAGTTGAAGAGCCATTCATGTCCTCTGATCTTCTCTTCGTATATCTCGAAGATCTTCGAACATACTGCTGTAAGACGCTCGAAGCCCAGCTAAAGTCAGAGTCAGTGCCACAGGTCATCATGGATCTCAAATCCCAACGACTCTTTTGTGCGGCCTTAGTCAGCTATCTCGACAAGGACTACGAAGACGCCAAAAAAAGGATATACCCACTGCTGGAATCTGGGAGCATTGAGTTTAACCTCTTATGGGCACTCTTCAAGCCCAACGACATCGCCGTATCTCCCACCTACGGTATCTCGGGCGAGCCGAGGTGCCTCCGCGTGCGTAGTATCACGGAGTACAAAAGCGTCAAGAAGGGCAAGTGGTATGGTGTTCAAGGCGAGTATCTTGAGTACGACGGCAAAGAATTCGGATGGGCTGATCTTGAAATTGAGATCAAAGAGTTCGGCGGTGGGTGAGCTCCAAGGAGTCTTGATCTCGTCGACTAACTAGCACATAAGAGGCCCACGTCCAATCGCCAGTCTCAACATATACCCAATTGAATACCACAAGGATAGTGATGGAGCTATGAACAAGATGATAGCTCGAGGCAAGCGATTTACTGCGCTTGGCGGCATGCAATACAAGTACCACCATGGAATTGCGTCTATGTACAAATTGTGGTGATGATAGTAGCTTTCACGAAGTATCGCTGCTGATTTATCACTAGTCCACAAAGACCCGCTAAAGGGGATCTTGAGATTCAACGTGAATGGTCGTGTCATGATCGACTCAGCGACGTTCCGTCGAATCAACCCCAACTACCAGTTCGGTACCTTGAGTGGGCTCGTGGATGATGGGGACAACGACGACGAGGACGATAGCTACAGCATTGAGACGCGCTCCACTCACGCAGACATCATGGATTCGAACGCTGCGCTGGGTGAGGATGGCCGAAAGTCGAGATTCGTTTGCAAGTACCCACATACTGCAGCATCGGTGGTCTACAGTACCTAGCTAATGCCAAGTGTTGCAGATACGCCAGGTGATGACGGTGAATCGCATCTCCACAGGCTTAAACCCACGCCAGTTCGGGGCCAGGAGCAACGCATCGAAACAATTGTCGAACATACCACCGCAGGGCAAGAAGGCCGGACCTTTAGCGACAGTGACCTGCTTCTCGCGTCACCGGTCGTTCTGGGCTTCTCGTTCGCTGACAAGCTGTGGCTCGAATTCTCCATCTCCGGGATTTCGGACATCGTATTCAATGAGGGTGCTTTTGAGTCACTCATGCTGCCGGAAAAGCAGAAGAACATCGTCCGAGCGCTTGTTGAGAGCCACAAATTCAATGCTGCCAAAGGAATCGACGACGCAATCCGAGGAAAGGGCAAAGGGCTGGTCTCGGTGCTTCACGGACCCCCGGGAACTGGCAAGACCTTGACCGCGGAGAGTATAAGCGAGTTACTGAAATGCCCGCTGTACAGTGTATCCGCTGGCGAATTGGGAACAGATTCCGCTAAGTTAGAGGTCAAGCTCAACGAGATCCTGGATATTGCGTCCACTTGGGGCGCAATCCTGCTGCTCGACGAGGCGGACGTCTTCCTGGAAAGGCGTGAATTACACGACGTAAACCGGAACGCACTCGTCTCCATCTTCCTTAGATTACTCGAATATTTTCAGGGCATCCTGTTCTTGACCACCAACAGAGTGGAGGCCTTCGACGAAGCCTTCCAATCCCGCATTCACCTGCCTCTCCGTTATCGTGAGCTATCGACTGCAGCCAAAAAGGCCGTGTGGAAGATGTTCCTCGAAGCTGTGCGCAAGGCGGATTCCACTTTGGCAGTCGACGACTTCACAGAAGAGGGACTCGATCACTTGTCTAGGCGTCAGCTCAACGGTCGGCAGATCAAGAATGCCGTACGTACAGCGCAAGCTATTGCGTTGCGAGAAGGTTCCAAGTTGAGTATGGAGCACGTCAAGACAGTCTTGAGTGTCAACGAGGAGTTTGAACGGGATTTGAAGGGTGGAACGGGCTACACTGAAGCCATGCGGAGCTATACCTAAGTTCGCAAGTGTTCGGGGTCGAGTTTAGTCAACGAGAGAGTAGCTAGTGATGTGGTAGAGTAGCATCAAGGTAGAGTAGCATCAAGTAAGCATTTGGACATGCAAAAGTCCAATTTTCGGAAGGCAGCAATCTGTAGCCAGGTACTATCGGCATCTCCGAACAAGCGACAAGACCTCGGGCCGGTGCAAGGAACTGCCTTTTGTTGGACGAGCAAATGTCTTGAGGAGCTCAACGGCCGAGTATCCAATATCTTAGCTTTCTGGAAAATCCATGCCTGGCAGACTAACTCTGAGCGCGAAACGGATACCTCAAGGGTCACATCGGTCGTCATCTAACCTCGCTCATGTCTTGCCCCGATACATGGGCCAATCTTGTGATACAGTTTGCGGACTATACAAGCTGAGCGCTCCCCGTATCAAAGCGACAGGGACCGCGATCTGTGACCTCGTGTTCGGGCAAATCGTCCGCACTTGCAAAGGGAATTTGCAACGCCACCGTTACCTCGTCAAGTGGGTACGTTGTCTTGTGTCCCGTGCCTGTTGCGTCGGCTGCGATGATGAGTCCGTTGACGCCTCCTGATATCCACGCCTCGTCCAGTGTGCTGTTGCCATATACAGGCACAGGAAGCGTGATATGAGCCAGGCCTGAGAGGAACGCTACAAGTCTGGCGCGAGCGTCAGCTGACTACTATAGAGAATGCTATTTAGACATACTGCGGTGCTGGTGCGTTGTGGGTGCCTCCATCGAAACGTCCTGGGAGGACAGTGTACGTGGTCTTAGTCGTACCGGTAAATGTGAAGGTGGCAGCACCGGACGTCCCCGCGGCCGACGATATGTTGAGTGGCGTGTTGAACTTCCAGCATTGCAGCTCAGTGTGGTTCTGCGCATTAGTGACCAGAGCAGTAGCTTGAAGAAAGCTGTCGGCTGCGGCAGCGATGCTCAACAGGCTGACTGTTAGTGAGATGGCCGACAAATGCATCTTGACTGGTGGTTGCGTAGGATCGGATGGCGTGAGAGGGGACTTCGAAGGACGCTCATTGCGTGAGTTATATGTACTATCGTCGCAGAGGTGTCAGACCACCGTTGATTGATCAGGTACGCCCTACAGCAGCATAGATGCCCATTGCTCTGGTGTTGCGGCTGACGTGCAGGATGAACAGCTCGCATTCCGGCGAAAGGGCTCGAGGTCTGAACGTTGGCTTAACGGCCATGACTGGTTCGATCGAGAGACTGCTGCCAACCGAGTACCTTGGGTAGATGGATCGTCAGAAAATGCTTGGATTTGGGACGAAAGTGAAGGATGTCGTTGCCGCCAAGGCCGCATTGACCTCCGCCTTCAAGAGCTTCTTTGACTGCATGCATTAAACATTGAAGAGCCAGGATGCTATGCGAACCGCGAAACTTGCCATTGACCCGTTCTGGCAATGCATATGCCCACAATGGAGCCAGGTGACCGTCCCTCGAGCCTCGAAGATTTTTGCGCAGCCTTCCAGACCACTCCCACAATGTCTCCAAGGACCAAGTGCTCGCCAGCAGCGTCGGCGGAACACCACATTGCGCGAGAAGACCAGTGTCGCTCAGGATGTACTTGGCCCAAACGATAGCCCAGAGCCCAATGCAAGCAATGGGGAAAGAGTGTTGCCGGATCGCTGGAGAACTATGTCGCCCACGCAGCGTGCGGCACATTGGCATCAGCAGAACGTAAGAGAAGTGCAGGCGTTACAGAAAGAGCCAACGCCGTACCTCTATACTCGGCTACGCACTCTTGCCTTCAAGGGTAGAACGCGAAAATGCCGATACTTGGTCGAGTACATCATCAAGGAGCGAAAGGAGAAGCCGAACGTGCAGCTTTACAACGCGCTTATCCTGAGCAACGTCTCTCATGAAGATGGCGGCGCATGGCGTGTCTCTGATTATTTGGATGAGATGCGCGGGGCCGGTTTGCAGCCGGAGGTAGGAACATGCCATGCAGTTCTGAAGGTGGTGGCTGTACATCCAGACCACTTATTGAGGGCGGACGTCCTAGAGTACATGCGAACCCGATGGTACCAGCTCAGCGAAGAGGGTGCGCACGATGTTGCGGCCGGTCTGCTTCGAGAAGGGCTGTTCGAGCAAGCCATGCATCGAATCGAAGGAATGCAGAGAGCTGGTATACAGATGCAAGGTTGGCTACTGGACATGGCAGTCCACATGTTGTGCACGGCGGGAGAAGTCGAAGAAGCGTACCGCATCATGCGCCAACGCTACGATACTGGAGAGCTCAATATAAGTCGTACACTGTGGTATACACTGCTCGACACTGGTAGCTCCTGCCGGCATCATGCCAGCACGGCTCTCATCTGGAACAGCCAAGTCAACACTACCTACCTCAACCCGGCTTCAGGTGTTTGTTTGAATGTACTTACGACCGCCGCCAAAGCTGGCGATGCAGTACTGGCCACCGACGTCTTCACCCACCTCTCCAAGCGAGGCACAGCCTTCACTCCCGCTCACTACCAGCTTCTCATCGACTGCTACCTCGCCGCCAAGCCACCGGATCTCAAACGTGCTCTCAGCATCTTGACCATCATGGCGCTAGAGAAGATGGCCGATCCATCACCTGCGGAGACGCGGTCCTTGTATCTCCACCTACGATCTCAACCGTCGCTAGTGGCGGAAGCCTTCACCACTCTCCGCGCTCTTCGAGCCGAGGACCGGAAGGTCCCGATTGCAGCACTAAACCTAATCATTGAGTGTTATGTCGAGCAGAAGAATCTTGCCGAAGCGATGAAAGTCTATAAGCTCATTCATACATTCATTCCTGCCTCGCAGATCGGTACATTGAAGACCTTGGCCAACATCGAGACCTTCAACCTCTTACTCCGCGGCTGTCGGCTCGCGAACCCACCGGACGAAGCACTGGCGAGCTTCCTTGTCAGCGAGCTGCTGGCTCTACGTGTGAAGCCCACTGCATTGACCTACGATCGCTTGATTTTAGTCTTTGTGCAAGCCGGCACCCATGCGCTGGAGTCTGCTAAGAAGGCCAACGGGCCGGCGATGGTCGAGGCGCGACGGAAGAAGGGGATCGAGCTCCTCGATTGGGCTTTCAGACACTTCACAGATATGCAGGCTGTTTCCGGCACAACAAATCCTACCAAATCTGCCACGCCTCACGAGGGCTCGCTTGGCTGGATGCCACGCTTTGGCACCGTCGAACGGCTTGCGGTACAGCTGGCTGAGGTCGGCGACACTCGGTGCTGGGACGTGCTACAAACAGGCGAGGATCACGGGGCAAAGGGCGGTCTGGAGCATGCGTGGGAGGCGAAGGGTAAATGGGTGAGGAGAAACGTCGAGGAGGCTTGGCGAGGAGCTACTGGCGAGGATGGGCTGACGCGTGGAGATGCTGCGAACGCGGAACCCGATGAGGCGAAAGCTGTCGCTGCTGCAGCTGCTTGAGTTCAGACGTAGAGCAGCTACGATATATGTAATATATTGTATCACCACAAGTCGAGGGCCCTGCCATCACACTGATCATGTTGACGGTCCGCATTGCGCATCAGGCTCCGTCCCAGCCACGGCTCATGATGCTTCACGTATGTAATTTGACTGCAAGCCTTTACCGCAACTGATTGCGCGGCTCACGTGTCCGTGGGGATTTAGTAGCCTTTATTGCAGAAATGTGGCAATCTGGGCGCGCAGCATTCGACATGCCAACACGAAGATCGCGCATACCTTATTCGAACGTTCCATGACAGCAGTGGGAGCCTAGACTGATGCCACACGTTCTTCGTTGCTGTAGATCGATAATTATTCTTGACTTGGTCTGCTCGAAGGTGAGTTGCTGTGTGGTCAGCTACCAGCAAGGCATTGCGAGGCTAGAAGATTTGAGCAAAAGGAGAAGTAATGCAAAAAAGCCTACCATGTGGACAAGCATATCCCCGAAGGAACACCTCCCGTTTCAACTCAGCTAAACCCAATCCTACAAAGTCCAACTGAATGGGCGAAGAGGGTTTTGGCGACTCGGCTAATCTGAATAGACTTGTGAGAACTTCTTCATTATAGCAGTCATCATCGCAACAAACAAAGTCTTTTCAAACAAATATAAGTCATTGTCCTTCATGCCGAGAATGTTCCGCACTGAAGCAGACCAAAGCTGCAGTGATGTTGTCAAGACTGCCGCGTGTCGATCAGCAACGGCAGGAGCGACCGACGGTGATGTGCTCAGCGACAACGCTAGGTATCTCTTGCGTACCTTTCGTAATCGATTAATCCCTCGAGATCTCTCGTAGGCGCTTGGCTCTGTCGAACGTAGCGCATTCCTGGGCACTGACGAAGGCGCGCGAGGTCGCGCCGATTGAAGCTCCCGCATCTTGACTCAATTATGCTCTCTCAATCACCCGTACCTCATCCTCCACGCCCTCTGCCTCTGCCACGTCCACCTCTGTTACCGCCACGCCCACCCCTGTCACCTCGCCCTCCGCCATGGTCTCCACGCATGCCGCCTCTCCCTCCGCGCTGCGACTGCTGATTCTGCTGCTGGTCCTTCACCAAGTCCACGATCTCATCCGGAACGCGCAAGTATTTGATCTGGCGGTGTGTTAGTGGACTAATTCGTCAACTCTTCACTGCATGCGCGTACATTGTTTCCTCGCACGTAGCACTCTGGTAATCGGAAGAATTTGTCCCCATCCGGGCTCGTCTGCACCACCTCCTTCAACGTGAGGTTCATGTATGTGTCGCAGTTCACCAAGTGGCCGTTCAAGGTCTCGCCATTCTTGAGCTCTACCAGCATAGGATGGCCCTGCGCCGCTGTGAGCAGACCGAGTGGGAGCTGTAGTGACGGATTAGTGCCTGCTTTGTGAGCGCGGGCGCGTGGTATGGAATAGGACAAGATCGTACCATTTTGTTCTACTATACTTGTAGGAATCTGATGCTGCTGCAACTAATGCTTCACTCAACAATGCAGTTGTTCATGAAGCAGCGACGTCAAACCAATGCTTGACTCGCGGATCGCGCTCCGCCCTCTGCCGTGCCGAAAGCTAAGCCACCACCACCAGACCACCTCTATGCTTCTGCCTAGCCTTTATTCACCTTCTCTTCCTCACCACGCTTCTTGGACGGTGCTGCCAGAGACAACACAGGCTTTGGCCTGGCTCTCCTGGACGAACACGACTTCTCAGAACATGTAAAGCAGCTTCGAGCGTTCCACGATGCGCTCGTTCTTCGCCGCCGTACTCTGTCTCTTTCCTGCGTTCACACTCGCTACTACGCAGGCCACGCCGCAAGAACCTCAAGTTCTGGAGTACAGTACGTCGAACAAGTGTGGCACTAATTGCATATACTAATCCACAGTCAGACATTGAGACTGCCTACACTAGATTCACTGTTCCAACCCCGTCATCTATAGCTGACGAGTCCCTGGTACGTATACGTGTTGCCAAGCCTGATCCTTCGAAGACTTTCACGCGCGCATGTTGGCTGATCACTCATGAATGAATGCTAATGCCTCACGTCTGCCTTAGGTATTTGAACTTCAGCTTGACGCCCATTATGACATAGGAACTTATTTATCCTTCACGTTGAACGGTCAGCATCTAAGCCTGGTCGACCCGGGCTCTGGTCAGCCGTCATCCTTCTTCGGAGTTGTATCTGCGTTGGACACGAACAGCTCGTCAAGCGTTGTCCATCAACTGGAGTATATCATCGAAGTCTACAGTTCGTACCAAGCCGAAGCCTCCGAGGTATCGCGCGGCATCAGTTTCCGGGCTTTGTCTGTGGATGGCGTAAGGCTTTCGCAACTCCTGAAATTCTATGTCGCCGACCAGCTCTCCGAGCTACCACGTCTAGGGTCTCTTCAGATCGATACAGAGAGCTCCGGGCGCTTCACGTTCAACTACACAGAGTCAGACAAGTCGTTCGTGCTTGATAAGCCTGTCACGGCGTCTAGCTCAGAGATGTCGTGGCCATCGGAGAAACTCGGCTTCCATCTCTACGACGAGATTGACACATTGCGTTTGCTCGAAGTGGAAGCCCAAGCTTTGAAGGAGCAGATCACAGGCAAGAAGCAGGCCATCGCGCAGCACCTTCGAGCCCACCGAGATCATGCTTCGCTTAGAGTCCTCCTCGAGGAGTGCGACGGCCTTGTCTGTGCTGCTCGCGTCCTCGCTCAGCGCCTTTGTGACAAGATCACGGACAACACCACGGGTTATGCCGGAGCGGGTCAAATTCGCCTACAGAAAGCACTGACCCCACAGCAGAGTGCACGGAACTGCACCAAGAGTCATGCGCAAGGCCTTAACATGCCGTTGATGGTGACCAAGAATGGATCCACTACAGAGTACCACCTAATCGACCTAGTCGACTCGCCAAACCCGTTACTACGGGTGCTTGGGATGATTGCGACTGTTCTTGGTCTGGCGGCATTCGTTGCATTCATACGCCAGCGCTGTATGTCAATGCGCACTCGTGTCGAACGAGCTGCCGATCGTGAGGAACGACGAAACGCCCGGGCCTACCGCAAGGCAGCCAGACGTGCGAAGATGCGGAGGCGATGGGACAACTTCGTCAGCGCCGTCAGCTGCATCCACTCAGCGCCTGAGCCAAGGCTGCAGGACTACGAGGAGAAGCGTGCTCTGATTTTGCAGGACGCTTTTTTGGAGCAGATGGACGATCTCGACCAGGCGGAAAAGGGTGAAATCATGGAAGCCGAAATCCGCGAATTGAGATATGCTCATGAAATTGTCGCTTCCTTGGTGCGGGTCGATGAGCACCGATATGATCTGGTGACGCCGATCAACGATCCACCGCCACCGCTTGTACCACTGCCATACACACCTGCCACCAGAAGTCGTGCAAGTACGGGCACGCTACCATCGTACACATCCGAGAGCCTGCCGGACTACTCTTCCCGGCCGGAGACACTTGTCGACAGTGTCACTAGTGATAGTCTCGTCGACGGCTTCACGGGGTACAGCCCGACATCAACGGATAGTGAAGGCCGATACACAGCACCAAGTACGACGAGTAGTGTACGAACGAGGTACACGCCTACCAGTAGTGTACTGGACATGTCGCTGCGGCCGAGTGAGGAGACTTTGCGCACGAGACAGAGCAAAGACACGCGTGAAGGATGATTGCTTGGTGCATCTACGAACTGGGCGGGAGGAAATGATGAATTAATCAGGCAGCTTATTGACCTGCGGCGCAACTGAGATGGTGGGATCATGGCGCTGGTGCGTCCACGGCTGATGATCTCCGGTGATCTCTGGTATGGGTGATTGAAGTGTATAATACAGCGAAACATTAATGGGCGCGCGAGCGCATGTACAGTGAGCAGCAGCCGGCTTGGCGTCATCTTGATTCTTTTCGCAGGCCGCTCACGTCAGCAAGTCGAAGCGTGCCCTCGCTCATTTCACGAAGGAGGAAGAGATACGGCAGACAGCTGAACCGTTGAGCAAGGCTGCGGTATGAGCTAAAATGCAGTCTACTGCGAAGCCATTGTGGAGCACACATAATAGACGCAAAGATCACACCCTCAAGTGCACCTCGCATGAGTGCCGCCTTGTCACAAGGTATTGATGGCCTTCAGCAGCAGCAGCCAATCAATTCACCTGGTGCAAAAGTCGATACTTGTAGCGGAATGTTGCAGGCCGGGCGGAACATACATCGAAGCACGCCTAGATCTGGATGGCTGCCTAGGCAACTCGGATGGCGAGTTCGACATTGGTGGGAACGAGTTTGTGGGCAGCACACAGCGTAAGAGCATCGGTTTGAATGGCACCAAATTAACAGCGAAGCTGCGAAATGTTCACGGTGTGTACAAAAAGGCGACGGTCGATCTGGACTACTTCGTGGGTAAGTTTGAAGGATATAACTCATATGTGAGACATGGATGGCTGATATCCTTTGCCTTGGATAGCGAACATAAGTGGCCAGCTGCGTCCGTGAGTGGTACTATCGGTAGCAACAGTGGCAGATGGCTGACAGGGAAGAACAGTATTCGGCCCGGGTCAGGCTGTGCCGTCTGCCGCAACTTTTTCGACTTCAACGAGACCGTGAGCCTGTTCGATTTGAGCGGCGATGATCG
The DNA here is from genome assembly GCA_035926095.1 of Elasticomyces elasticus. Classification (NCBI taxonomy): domain Eukaryota; kingdom Fungi; phylum Ascomycota; class Dothideomycetes; order Mycosphaerellales; family Teratosphaeriaceae; genus Elasticomyces; species Elasticomyces elasticus. The sequence goes on from JAVRQT010000009.1 coordinate 208,982, forward strand.
TCAGCCGGGCTGTCTCAGATGTGCTCTCCTCGAAAGCAGCATCGTCAAGTACATCCCTCCACCCAGCGATGCGACACACATCGGCGAGCAGCAGCTTTCAAGCTATAGCATCACGCCCTGTCTCGAGTCTTCGCACCTATACTTGACATTTAGCGGTGGGAACGCAGACAGCAAGCGGTATGAGCTGCATTCGACAGAGGGTGAGCTACCGTTCATCCCATGAGTAGGAAAAATTACTGAGTTGGCGTGTGGGCAGCTCACCGATCTATACTGTTTGACGTACCTCAGGCACTGTCATTGACCGGCAATGCGCTCTCGTCTGGCAGTCTGGACTGGCTCAGGACCAAGCTCGACCATTGTGATCAGGATCATGGCCGCTGTAGACCCCGACAGGCTGGATCTCTACCCAAACGAATTGTGGAAGTGGGTGTGGAAGGTCGTTCGCCAAGGCTGCGTGCAACAGGTGGCGAGATTATGCGCTACGCCTGCTTGAGTCACTGTTGGGGTGCCAGCAAGATTATCACAGCAACTACGGGTACAGTGGCACAGCTCCAGCGTGAAATACCATGGACCGAGTTGGACAAGACGTACCAAGATGCGATTGTCTTCTGTCGACACATTGGCATTCAATACATATGGATCGACTCGCTGTGTAAGCAATTGATGCATGAAAGCCGTGTGTGCTGTGGAGGCAATCACTTACGTTCCCACGTATTACTCTAGGCATTCTACAAGATGATATCGAAGACTGGAAAACGGAAGCCCCAAAGATGAGCGCCTACTATGGCGGCTGCTACATTTGCCTCGCTGCCACGGCTTCTCCAGATCACGACGGAGGCTGTCGTGTGAAACCGCAGTCTCCCCTGGCATACGAAGGCATAGGACCAGATGGCAAGCAGTACAGTGTCTCTGTCAGAGAAGAGATACCCTCTCTGATGGACCCCGTGCGCTTTCCTTTCGACCAATATTTTCCGCTCTTGACCCGAGGCTGGTAAGCTCTCTGACTTCGAAGGCGTTGCCTTTTCTAATTGCACTGCGCCTAGGGTGTTCCAAGAGCGGCGACTTGCTTCAAGATATCTCCATTTCGGGCCTGCCGAGCTCGTACTAGAGTGCAATACAACGCAGGTTTGCGAATGCGGCTGCTCAAGCGAAACCACATCAACGCAAATCATGAAGGCGTCGATGACACAGCCAATCTCTGCGTTCACGCTGAAAGAGTTTCATTCCGTGCTCGAGCAAGAGTGGAACCGCATGGTGGAGACATATAGCGCTCTCGAGTTGACGTACGTTTCCGATCGCTTGCCTGCCTTTGCCGGCGCAGCTGCGGAAACAAGAGCCAGGCGGGAAAGTGAGGGGGTCGCACCCGGTAAGTACATATCCTGATCTTTGACAGGATCAAGGCCTTCTCAGTGTTGGGAAGGTATCGCTTGCTAACATTTTTGCGGAAATAGGTGCGTACCTTCATGGTCTGTGGGAGAAGACATTCGCAAACGATCTGCTCTGGACTACCCATCCCATGGCCATGGCTCGTGCACGGGACAGCAATGTTGCTCCATCTTGGTCTTGGGCTTCTGTCATGCAGCCCATCATCTACTCCAACGTCAGCTACGATGAGCCGCTGTGTAGATACACCCGGACGATAACCCAGGACGTTGATGGTAATGTTTCACTTTCATCTACCACGACCATCGTAGTCAAGCTCGTGGACCAACTGCTGCGTGGGAAATTTGAAATCGCAACAGAGCAGCCAGGTCATGGAGACGAGGACCAGGAGACGGTGTACTTCGCCTCGGATCATGATGCTCACTGTCGATATCTGTTATCGTCGACCACTCTCACGAAAGCCGCCACCGAGATCTTTTATCTGATGCCTGTAGCCAGAAGTACCGTCAAAGACATCGTCAGGTGGCTGGTCCTGCGGCTGGATCGGCATCCCATAGTCTCTGATGTCGCGTTGCCGCTCTTCACCAGAATCGGCATACTGGACAGCACGATGGCATCGGAGGTTCCTGGAACCGAAAAGACTAGCATAAACACGTTCGGCTTCGCTTGAGTGGTTAATAAGTGTTGTGAGTCGTTGACTACAGGACACTATCTATTCTCTCGCTGTGTGCGTTCTTTGCGTTTGTACCAGCTATTTGCCAGCAAGATCCCCAAAACTTTGTCATCATCGTCGCGCAAGAAGTAAGGAATGTGTGAGTCGGCGCAAAGCCTCGAACAGGAAAGTCGTAAAAATGTCAAAGAACGCCGCCCGCCACACCCAGACAATGGTATCTCTCTCCTTCGTCCGTTGGTATCACAAAACATAATCCGCGCAAAAGAGGAAGACTCGCTTTTCACGACTTTTTGCACATGGGTATAGTATTGCGGTCGTAAAGCAAAAACAGTCAAGCAAGGAAGCAGAACGTCCGTCCAAACGTCCGTCAAAGTCATTGCGGTGGCGCAATAGGCGCCGGGTATCCTGAAGCAGTAGATGGGTTGGCTGATTTATAGTCGGCTTCAGAGGTGACGACAGGCGTCAGGAGGGAGACATCTCCGTTTACCTCCGCGCTGTTGGCATCGTGCGCCTTCGTTGTGGGCGTTTGATCGCCCGGCAGGCCAGCGGGGTTCGCAGCCATACCAGCGCCGTTGATCATGCCAAGTCCTGGTATCATGGGTGTGTTCAAAGAACTCGAAGATGCGTTACCGTTAACGCCAAAAGGGAATTTGTTGTCGAATGCACCACTCAGAGAGTTGCTCGAAGTGTTCGGGCGACTAGTCGTGGTGCTGAAGCTGCCCCAACCATTGCCATGGAGACTACTGCCAGCACCAGCAACAGCATGGCCATTTGGAGCGTCACCATCCAGCTCGATGCCGGAATCGTTCCAGACGTTGCGATAGCCAGAATCGCGACTTTCCATGCTCACCAACGAAGCTTTAGAGGCATTCGAAGAAGCGTGCATGAAGAGACTGGCGGGTGAGTTAGAGCCGTTCTTGCGGCGGCGATCGATGAAGGACGAGAACGAGGACATGCTGCCAGGCTTGCGCAGCTTATCAAAGATGGAACGCGAATTACCTTCTTCTCCGAATGTCGAACGCGTAGGTGATTCGGTCACAGGCGGCTCAGCTCGCTGAAGCAGCTTAGACTCGAAGAAAGGCATGTTGTCCTCGAAGGAGTCGGACTTCGGGCGAGGTATGGCACCCTTGACATCGTTGACTTCCAGGCCGCGGCTTAGGAACGGCAGCAACAGGAAGTCGATGGCATCTTTCAACCCTCCAGCGTTGTTGCGCGTGTAGCTGAGCACGAGCCTTTCAACAGTAACGTCCTTGACGCCCTGACGTTCCTGCTTGGGCTCAAGCAGAGCGGCTTCCACCACGTATTGATCCTTTAGCTTCTGCAGCTGATCGTGATTGAACTCGTCGGTTCGTAAGTACGCAGACAACTCGTCAGAGGTCGGGAACTCGATATCATGGGTCTCAGGCACCATGCCCAAGAATTCGTCGACGGCTTGTGGGACCTGGTACTCCGGCCCAGAGACAGTGATCATGTCGCTGGCTTGCTCGGTGCCGGGAAATGTCACTTTGCAGTTCCATTTCTTCTCCAACTCCTCGATTTCCGGCATGCGGGTGATCAGCTCACGGTGGTACAGCCGGTCAACAGGTACATGCTCTGAGACAAATTCGGCATCCACCTTCTCGACCATGTCCATGATCTCCTGCTTAACCAGCTCGAGGTTATCTGCGTTGCGTGCAGGCGTGCGACAAATAACGTTATCGACCTTGATATCATCATCATCTTTTCCAATACCGCCACGATCCATCGCATTACTAAACTTGACGAACACGGAGTATTTCTTCATGATGCGTTGGATGTGCTGCCCGCCAATGCCAATGATGCGCTTGTGGTACTGATCTGGCACATGGAAAGAGATCGAGGCCGGCATCTCCAGCTCAACAAGATCCAGACCGTTCTTCGTGGCCTCATACTGAGCCCCACGAACGTCGATGTAGAAGTTGTACTCGTTGAAGCCATCGAACACAATCTGCACGTTGCTCTGGCTCATGATCTTGTTGATCTTGCCGTTCTTCTTGCCACTCACGAACTCTTTGTGCTCATTGGCAAGCTCGACCTTGACGCGTAGCGTAGACTGAGCTTTCTTGACGAACGGCAAAGTGTTGATGATGGACATGGCGGCCTTGACCGAGTCATCGCTTCCATTGATGTGGAAGTTCAGCTTCTCAAACGTGATCTCTGCCCCTGAGTTGATGCAGATATCTGGCAGCATAGCACGAATGTCGGATGGGGTCGGTTGGCGTTGCGAGGGATCCGGATGCGTAACCCACCACGAGGCACTATAAAATTGTCCAGCCAAGCCCATGATCTCACGTACAGTGCGTTCGACGTTGAGAATATCCGTGGCCTGCACCCGAAGCACGCCACTGTGGTTGCCAAGCGGCGGCAGCACAACATATGATCCATTGGCCTCGATGATCTTCCGGATTTTGTCCAGACGATCCAGTAAGATGTAGTCGACTTTGTTGGTTGTGATCTGGACATCCTTCACGAACGTCTTCGTGGTCATCACGAGTTCATGCAATCGCTTCTTCGCCTGCAGGATATTATCCATGCTTTCGCCAGTGATGATGATTTCGTCTCGACCACGCAATGGCACTGAACCCGGAGGTACATAGCCAAACACTTGTGGGAACATGGGTGGGAAGTAGATCGCAGTCCCGGTACCGGATTCGATCAGCTTGACATTCCGCCTGTGTCGTCCTGAAAGCAGGGTGTGCAGTGACAGTTCAAGCCGAACGGTGTCCACTTGACGCTGGAGAATTTGATCGATCATAATCAAAAGTCTCGTCTTCGCGTTCTCTGAGCTTTCCATGTCACCATAGACGTGTATCTGCAGCCTCTTGTCCATGCTTTTCTCCAACGCGGTGTTGAAACTGGCCGACTCCGAGTCTTTCCTTCGCGACTTCGCTTCGAGCAAAAAGATGTCTGCTTTCGTCTTGTCGGCGATGTCGTCCATGTGCTCCAGAATGTCTCTGCGAGCACCGTCCTGGCCTTGTGGAAAGACGATCTCTCGATCGATATCAATCATCTCGCGGCGCTATGCTCCGTCAGCTTCTCATGCAACAGCATTGACCTCATGTTCTACACACCAGCGTAATTGGCGTATCTCCTAGGATCTTGGCTCGCATCTTATGGACCACGTCTGCTTCACCCGAAACGCACACATTGGTCACCAATGCCGTCAGCGGACCCCTCTGCATGCCTGGAACTGGCTTCGGCTTGCTCGAGGTGACAGTCGCGTGTAGCCTCTCTCCGCTGCCTTCACTCATCTGCTTGCACAAACTCCGCAGATTCTCGACATTTCGTGTATGCACCGGCAGAGCATGGGTGGGAGTATCCTCAGCCGCGCCCTCAGCGTGTATCCATTTTTGAAATGCTCCGGTACTGCTGTACAGCACATCTTCCTGGTCCGGCCCAGGCAGGTTCGAGTGGAACGGCACGTTGAACGAGAGGTTGACTAGGTGGCCAGGCACTGGAGGATGAGGACTCATCGATGTCCCAGCCATTGAGCGTTTGACAGAGGGCGGTGCTGACACATAGTCCTGAGGAGAGGCCTGTGGTCTGCTGAAGCCCATCGAGGGTGCGCCAATCTTCTCCCATCCATGCCGAGCTTGGCCGGTGAAGCTGGAGATCTTGTGCATTGTCCGGGTATTGCTTTAGCAGCCACTATCACCTCACTGAAGTGGTGATAGTGGTTGATGAAACGAAGGTAAGAAGCTTGAAAGAATCGTGGATGCTGACGGCGAAGTCCAGTATCCGAGTCGTAGGACCGCAACAGCACCAACGGAAGGTAGTCCGGAAAACGCGTCAAACAAGCAAACACCCACTGCTCCTCGTCATTGGCAACGATCCATCTTGGATCGTGTTTGTGGATGTCACGAGGTGTAATTGTAAGCCAAGTTCTTCTCGAGGTCCAGCCATGATCCTGAGGCATGAATAAGCACGTGACCGACACTGACGATTGACTAGGGCGAGTGAAGTGAAGATAGACAAGCGAACCCGTCGAGGTACACGGGTTGGTACGGTACTGATACACACGAGAGCCTCAAACTCTAACTTACAGCTAAGAACCGCTACAATACAGAAATCGAACACATTATGGCAACAGTGCATGCCCTCCAATCGCCGAGCAGTAACTTCATCTTCCCTTCAATACCGTGCCACACTGCCCTGGCGCAGTTGCTGTGGATCCACTTCCCGTCCATACTGATCGACATACCGGACGGTCTGGGGCGCATAAGCGTGAGCAGGCTGCTGAGTCGGAGCGCGATAATCATGTGGCTGAACCGAAGCTCGATACTCCTGTTGCTGTGCTGGAGCACGGTACTCTTGCTGCTGGCTCTGCGCACGATACTCAACGCCTGGAGCGACGCTGACGGCTCGATGCGGTGGTGGCATGGCCGGAGGTGGCATCTCTCGCCGAGGTTGCTGTATATACTGCACCGGAGCCACGCTTGCTTGCCGCACGTAGCTCATAGCTGATGGCGGCGCTTCATGCGGACGAACACTATAAGCTCGGGGCGCCTGTTGGTACACTGGCGAAGTTTGCTCACGAGTGATCGGTGCAGGAGGCGGAGGCATGGCCTCATAACGCGGTATAGCCTGGTACACAGGCGATGTACGCTCCGGAGGACCTGGCGGAGCTGGAGGCGGCATTGCATCGTAACGTCGCACTTCCTGGTAAATTGGAGATGTCGGGGCTGGTGCGTAGCGTGGAGCCTCGACCGGACGCGTGCTGTACTCCCTAATGGGATAGCCGCTCGCATCGACGTACTCGACTGGCTGCTCTTGACGGCGAATAGGCGGTGGAGGCGGTGGCATACGAGTGTCGACAGGTTCGTATTGGGGCGCAGGAGGCGGCGCATACGCTACTGACATCCGACTTGGTGCACGCTCATACGCGGGCTGCATCTCAAGTTGTCTGTCGACCGGAGCTACTGACGCTCTCGCCGAAACGGGCGCTGCATCCGGAGCGTAGTAGCGATTACCGTACTGATCGACCACTATGCGCTTGAGAGGCGGAGGTGCCATAACGATGGGACTCTGCACTCTGGCATGAGGATCCTGATACTCTTGGATCCTCGGTGGCGAAGCGCGGTCGGTTCGTATGTACTGAACGCGAGGCTCTGCGACGGTATCGGCATACCTTGCAGTATCCTGGCGTTCAGTTTGCGGGGCATACTGTACGGGCTGAGGCTCAACATATGTCGGAGCTGCAGCACGATATGGCGCAATGGGCGAGTAGATGCGTTGAGTGGGCGACGCCGGTCGTTGAGCATGGTGCATACTTGCGACACGTCTGAGATCCTGAGTGTCGCGTTGTGTTGACCTGTAACCTCCAGGTGACGCGACGCTGGCAACGGCAGGTGACTCTGGTCGCACATACTCATATCGCAGCCCGGATTGTTGCTGCTCATGCGGATGTCTTTGCTGCGTGCTTCCATTCGGAGAGGTCAAGTTGACTGGTTGCGGCTGAGGGCGATGACCGAGCTGGTGATACGGCGGTGCTTCTGGCGCGTAGCCGAACGGTGGGGGCGAGACTGGTTCATCCTTGATGTATGGTTCTCGCTGCGCGGGAGATGGAGGCGAGTGAGCGACGGCTCTGTCCCTAGGCCGCTTCTTGACCCGATTGGCGATAGAGCTTCCTTCGGAGTTGGGAGGTTCGAGATCACGCTTCCGTTTCTTGCCACGCTGCTTCCGTCGAGTGTTACTGCCGGGTCCAGACGGCGAAGCAGTCGAGACACGTGAACGCATTGGGCGGGATCGCTGCTGGGGCTGGGGCTTGGGCTGTGCGACCACAGGGCAACCGTTGACTAGTTCCAGCGGAAGGCTAGGGCCTTTGGCGGTAGCTAGAGGTGACACCCGATTAGGTTGCGGGGCGGCGATGTGCGTGAGGTGGTTGTTGCGGATAATTGGCGCTTGCGATGGGTGATTTGACATGAGCATGGCGCTCTCTCCGGTGATTTCACCAGGCTCATAGTCAGACATCTCGCCCTCGTCGTTGTCTTGGTATATATCACCGTTATTCATGCTCTCAGTAGCATGATCAAATGCGGTAGCGTCTGGTGGTGAATACTCCTCATCCTCGTCGTCCGGGTCGTATATGTCCTCAACATCATGCATGTAAGTTTGCTGAGGGGCTTTGTGTGTCTTTGAAGACGAGTGGATGGGTACCTGACGCTTCTGAGCAACAGTGGAAGATTCTGCAAGGGTAGGTCGTGCGCCGTCATGGCGCTCGAAACTGGCCGTGAAGGCACCTGCACCTTTGTCAGAGTCCTTGCTCGATTTCGCTGAGGACCAAGGACTGGGAGCTTGACTGGAATAGTAGTCATTCTCATCGAATGGACTCATGCTGGCCGCCTTCGCCGGCTTCAGACCTGAGACAGGCTTTACTCGCTCTTGGGCAGCCCGTAGCACTTCATCCACTGCTAACAAGGAGAACGATTCATTGTCGGCATCTCGACCAACGCGCACGTGTCTCCGCTGCTCCTGCTGTGTCTGCAAGTCACGCTCAAGGCGCTGACGCTTGAGCTGGCTCTCCGCCTTTACAAGACTATCCGACTTCTCCAAGAAGATGGGATCCAGTGCTGTGTGCGCGCCCAGACCTGGCAGCCCGTTCACTCTTGTAGCTGCGGAGGACGCATTGTTAGTGGCATTTGCGGCCGTGTTGCTCGAGATGATCTCAGGTGTGATCAAAGCGGTCTGCAATTGCTCCACGGCAGTGGAAGACAACTTGAACTGCGGGTGCTTGCCAGCGAGGACGACCGCTTGCAGATGCAGCAATTGTGTGTACAGATCCTCGTCTTCTGCAGCGGTGGGTGACATTGCACCATTCATACGCGCCGGCGCAGCGCTGACACTGGCCGCCATACTGTCGTGCTCTCCTTTTTTTCAACTCTTACAGTGCAGTGCGTGCCACGTGGCGATCATGCGCAAAGCATCGTGCTGTCCAAACTCTGTGACAGTATTGCGGACAGTGGTATGCCTATGCAGGAACTGCTTCACCCTGCAGGAAGTCGATGCAAATGTTGCAATGCAGAAAGCAACCTCGAGAAAGATGAGCCAATGCAAGACGGGAGCGGGCCGAAGAACGCCACCTTTCAGCTTGATGACTTCGACAGTGAGTAGTGAACAGCAAGCAATACAGCAAACCTGCAGGACTTTGCGAACAACAGTCACTACCTGGTCTCCTAGTCTCAACATGGCGAACGGAACGAATGGAGGTCTGCACAATGGCGCTGCGGACCAGAAGACGTTTTTTATCGACATAGACAACTGCTTGTATCCTAAATCGTACCGCATCCACGATATGATGGGCCAGCTCATAGACGACTACTTTCAGAACAATCTCTCGCTCTCCAAAGAAGAAGCATTCGAGCTTCACCAACGATACTACAAGGACTACGGATTGGCCATCGAAGGTCTGGTCAGACACCACAAGGTTGACCCACTGGAGTACAACGAGAAGGTCGACGATGCACTCCCTTTGGACGACGTAATCAAGCCCAATCCGAAGCTAAGACGACTGCTAGAGGACATCGATCGCAGCCAGGTCAAACTCTGGTTGTTCACTAATGCTTACATCACGCATGGCCGCCGAGTAGTGCGTCTGCTGGATCTCGAAGACTGCTTTGACGGCATCACATATTGCGACTACGGTGCCGAGAAGCTCATTTGTAAACCGCGTCAGGAGATGTACGACAAAGCAATGCAAGAGGCCGGCGCAACAGACCCCGCCCAGTGCTACTTTGTGGATGATTCGGCATTGAATGCTGAGGCGGGCAAGGCATATGGTTGGAAGTCAGCGCATCTCGTCGAGCCGGTATCGACTTCACCAGACAAACCTGTGGCCGACCACCAGATTCAGAGCTTGGAGGAATTGCGCAATATCTTTCCAGAGCTGTTTAAGCGATCCTGAGCAAGTGCAGGATGTGGAGACGTCTCATTCAGCGAAACACACTTAGAGATGTTGGTAGTGATAACAAGCTTGTGAAAAAAGCTATCAACGCATGTCACGTGCAAACGTGCGCAGTACATTGCTCCTCTCATGGCAACAAGATAGACGTAGATAGGAGGGCCACCGTGAGCAGATAGAGCATCGGAAGTAGTTTGTGACCGTAATACTCATGGCAATTGAATGTTTTGACTCATGCTCGAAGCGGTCTCATATTCCATGGACTCATGAACAGCCACAACGCCCGGTAGCCACCAAAGCACTCTCTTCCTCTCTTCTGCTTCGCGTGCGCCAACGTTCACTTCAGCTTCTTCTTCGGCCTCAGCTGGTTGGTGTGGCCGCACTTCTTCTTCCGGCAGTTGGTCGCACGCGGGGGCAGGCGCGCGTAGCACTTGCGGCAGATCATCTTGTCACAGTTGTACTTGGAGGCGAGGGCCTTGAGCGACGGCTCAATGATGCCACCACGGAGACGGAGGACCAGGTGGAGAGTTGATTCCTGTAAGCGTGTGCTGTTAGTACCTGCTCCTCGTACACGCACTCCATATGCTATCTATGTCGCACAGTGTATGCGCACCTTCTGGATGTTGTAGTCGCTCAATGTGCGTCCATCCTCCAACTGCTTGCCGGCAAAGATCAAGCGCTGCTGGTCCGGTGGGATGCCCTCCTTGTCCTGGATCTTGCTCTTGACATTGTCGATAGTATCCGAGCTCTCGACCTCGAGTGTGATGGTCTTGCCCGTCAGGGTCTTGACGAAGCTGCTACAGTCAGTATTTCAAGGTCGCGGGAGAGGGCTCTTCTAGGGGCGTACATCTGCACTATTGGCGCATCGTCAGCATTCATTTACGCTAGGGATCATGACGGGCGTGGTGGTGCATACTCTTGACGTTCGTGCTCTGGGTGCGGTTGTTCAGGTCTTCAATGTCGTCGCTGTTGTCGAATTCGTGGTGCTTAGTGCCAGTCTTAGTCAGGATGCTTGGCGAGTGGCAAATCTTTGAGCCGCTCACTTCGAGCAGAACACACGATTATCTTTACTGGACAATAAGATACACTTGTGCTGCGGTGCAACGGTAACGTATGGCAAGGCCGACTTCACGTGTGACGGCGATGAGAGACGGAAGGGCACAGTGGAGCGCAATTTGATCATTTGCGCATGCGATGCTCATATCATACAGCCATCATCAGACAGCGTCCCTTCATATTACATGCAAACCAACTCTCCCGTGTCTGTCCCTCGGGCGAAGCAAATACTCCTCTCATGCGATGCGAGATGCGAGCAAGCAAGCCCACGCCGATGCTAACAATGCCGTCTATTCATACAAGTCTCTCGGGCAAACCCGGTACTATCATCCCATGCGCCTTGCCCATGCAAAGCCATACTAGGTAAATCACAAGCGTGAAGCAAAAGGGTATCAAGCCGAAGCGCCGTGGTTCTCCTGTGAAGGATTGTGCGTCTATGGTGGTAGTGTATCGATGCTGAAGGTGATGGATAGAGATACTCTGTCAAAGTCGCAATCTGGCATGCCTCCAAAAATGCAGCAGGCATGCTGATCGAAGATGCTGTCAAGGCCGACCCGTCGTCTGACATGTCCAGTCGGAGAATTGAGAGCAGATGACAGCAGATTGTGTGAGATCTCCGGAGTCCGGAAGATTGAAACAAAGGAAACAGCAGATGCAATGACTCTGCCACAGCAGCCAGTCAAGAGCGGCAATGCTCATGTGTGACACAGCTCGAGGTCGAAGATGGTGTGTAGCAAGCTTGATGTGGGCAAGTTTGAGCTTCCCGCATGACCACCCAAGCTAAACAATTAATCCGACGACGCGGCTCAAACACTCTCGCCACACATCGTGCAATTGCTCAACCAGTCGAGGTCGGCTGACTCTGATCCTCGTAATCGCGCAAGGGCACGAAACGCGCCTCAGTGGGCATCGCAGGTTGAGCAGTAAAGGACGGAAGACGCATGTGTTGCTGCTGGTAGTTGTACGTCGGCGCGGAACCTGGCAATCCCGTTGCGGGTGAGTTGCTGATGTATGAATTGTACTCCCACGTGCCGCGATTGTGCTGATGTGTCGAAGAGGACATGTCCGCGTAGTGTGAAGACGGCTGGTGCCACGACGTTGTTTGACCCGGAGCAGCCATCGAACCCGGGACGGACAGGCGCAGGTCCTGGTGCGGCAGCTGGCCTGTTGTGGGGCCGTTACCGAGACCAGCTGATGCGACTGTCACGGCGTGAGGCGAGTAGGCGTTCGTGGTCGTGATGGTGTGGGAAGGCGCATAAACGTGGGATGTGGCCGAGCTGGACGTCGAGCGTGGCGATGCGCCGACTGGACGCTGAGGATAAGGTGCGATCTCCAGGCCCACATCACTGTCGGATGCTCTACTCGCGGTGTAGCTCGGACCTGCACTGGGCGCATGCAGCGTTCCAGCCGTGGAGGAGTAACTTGCAGACTGTAACAAAGAAATGTGGTCAGCAAGAGCCAATAGTAGAGAGATGCATGGTGCATATGCGCATCGTGCATGATGCACCATGCCGCTGCGGGGCGGGAATGACTTGCATATTTGCCAATGATCTTCTTCAGAGCCGTCGCCAAGATGCGCCACGGGAAGACCTTGACGTCCTTTTCGATGTTCCGCGGCTTTGGGCTCGGGAACCCCATGATCAGCTTGAAGAACTCTTCGCTGTCAGGCTTCGCTTTGGAGACGGTTGCTGGCCGGAAGCCTTCCAGGTTGCGCCGGATACGGTTCTTCTCTTCGACCGTGAACCTCACAGCCACAAGCGCCTCCAGAAGCTGGATTGTGTCCACGCTCGTGACGTAGCACTCATTCTTCTCAGCCCACCAGATGCAGCTGACGCAGATGCTATTCGGCGCTCGAGCTTCGGGTGTTACGGTCTCGAACTTGGCGGAGATGACACTGCCGGTCTGGCTGCGATTGAATTGTACCAGGCGCCTTCTTGATTCCCATTCCGCCGTGCTCCAGTTGTCTGCCATGCTATTCAGCTCGCCTTCAATGGCAAGATTGGCCTTGGCGTTGGACGGGTAGATGGCGTAGGGGTTGAAGGTCGACACGGTGCTCGCCGGTGTGGTTGGCGACTGTTGCAGCGTAGACGTCCTGACCAAAGGTGGGTTACTGCCAGAGGGTGATGGTAAGAGGTGAGTGGATCTGCTGCCGATTGCGACGGCGGAGGTGGATGGACTTCTTGTGATAGACAGGCCGCCTTGCTGATACGACCATGATGAGCTCGGCTGCAGCGTCGGCGTGGAAAGATGTCCGCTGTAGTACTGCTGCGTTGCTGGCAATGGAGCACTGTAGGCTGGTGCACTGTAAGCCGTTGCGCTGTACGTAGGCTGATACTCTGAGCTGACGCGGCGCGGTTGCAGGTAGGCTTCAGGAAGACTTGGGCGTCGGAACGTCGAAACTGAATGATCGGCCGAAGGGTTGTTGTTGTATGACTGCGTCGAGATCCTGGACGGACCGGAAAGTTGTGCCAGCGACGGTTTCTTCGCTGGCGATCGGCGAGGAGAAGACTGTGGTGACAGCTTACGCTTCTTGTTAGTCGCTTGAGGCGATGCAGTCGAATAGTTGTAGAGCGACGAGTCGAGGTACGTGAAGTTCCCGAGTCCCAGCGATGGCGAGCTCCAGAGGACGCTCTCGTTATCAAAGGTCAGATACAGCGGAGTTGGCGATGATGAGTTGGTGAGCGACAAAGGCGGAACCTCCGCTGTCAGCTCGTAGTCATACATCTCGTTCTGCCGATTGGTGGTGGTGAGTGTGCTCTGGCATGGATGGGTGCCGAATCTCAAGAATGCCTGTATGGGTGGCGATTCGAAGTCGTAGATCGATCGGAAGCGTACTGTGACTCGGCTGCCTTGGTATCCTGCAAGTGGCTCGCATGAAGCTATCTCCGGAGCCTGTCGGGGAGTTGGGGCAACATATGCAGGTTGTTGCGCATACTGCTGAACAGAATGTGTGTGGTAGACGGGATCATGCGGGCCGCTGTAGTGCTGAGCAGGAGGCACCATAGACAGAGCAGTTGACTGCGGCAGGCCAGACGGTACCTGCGCCTGAGCACCTACATACTGGCTCGTGTAGGTCTGCTGGGCGCCGTAGTTGGGATAGTCTTGTCCGTGTTCGGGTCGTGTGGTGGGATGATAGTCTGTATGCGTCACATCAGTCATCTGCTCATGTTGCCTCAGCCTCACATGCGCACACAAGAACCGGGAAACAACGCGTGTGCCGCGTAGCCTTCACACTGGGGTAGCAGCGCACGTGGTGGGTCACAACTCACCGTACACATCGTCGTAACCTGCCTGCTTGTTGTACTCCGACATCGACAGCAGCAGAGTTCGTGGATCGGACAGGGCCAACGGCCCGTTGTCGAAACCCGCCCGATAACTGTCAACGACTGCTGCCGGTATGCCGCAGTCTTCGTCTACGACGATGAATGACTTGCTGTCTCTTCGCTCCTGTTGGCCTCAGTCAGCGGGGTTCCAGCCGTGTGGCTGTGTGTGTGTAGGCAGCAACGATGAGAGGTCATCGACCAACATGTTCGAGTCAACGATGCCATCAACTTCGACGTACCTGGTGACGCATGCAGATGCTGGCTGCCAGTTTTGCGAGTGACCTTCGTCGGTCAGACAAATGGCGGGTTGCAGAGGCAGTCTGCTGCAACTTGTACAACCCAAGATATGGGATGTGCGAATGATACTAAACAGTTGCAGAAATGCAAGGTCGACAAGGATCGAAAGAACTGTTGATCCGTGCGTTGAAGCAGCTACCCGCATAAGACATGCAGACCTTGGAACGTCGCCTTTGATGCGAGTATGAGATGTCCGCAATTCGCAGCACCACGCACCGAGCCGACGAGGCCAGACGGCAATCTAGATTGGTTTGCAGTCGTTCGCAGGAGATTGCAGGGTGTTCCCGATGGCGACCCAAGGAGCTGGCTTTCCGCTGCTGTGTGTACCCGTGCCGAAGCGAGGTTCGGTATCAAAGCAGCAGCCTTGTAGCGATGATGTTCCTCGTAACTCTACTTCCACACCTTAACATAGATCATCAGCAATTCGATCCGGAGATGACCTCCCGTAATGGCCAACCGCATTGAATGCTTACCTGGAGGAACAAAGAAATGGTGACGACCGAAGGATATTCGTGGCGGCCGTCCGCGTCAGACAATTGCGTTGTTGAAGTCGGTGATCCTCCGTGAGTTAAAATGGGCGTACCGAGAAAGGGAGACCAAGCAAGGACGCCCGAATGATTGTAGCGTTGCGTATGTTCGGCTATGCCCGGCCAAGGTGCGAACGGTGGACGCTCGGAATGCCGTCTCAAAGTGAGTCGAGCTCGTGACGGTCGCGGCCGTGTTGCAGAGTCGACAGTCTGGGAGACAATCCGTTCGATGCTGTGGATGGAGTCCTTTCACCTTCCCCTCACCCCGCGTAAAGGCGTCTGTCAGCAACGGCGGAGTGCAATGGCCTTGTTCATCGACAGTGTGGCAGGCGACCGGGTAAGTGGGCTGTCCTCAGGAATGACATCCACTGTGTCGGACTCTGAATCAACGGCGCTGAGTTGTTTCGGCTGCTCAATGGGCGTCCCGAAATGGTATTGGCGAAGTTCTCTCAGTTCCTAGGTGGCAGAAGGGTGTTGCGGGTGCTGACCGAGAGCGAGTGTGGGAGAGCGAGCGTTGAGTACGGCGCACGAGGAGATCGAGAAGCGCTATCAAACGAGTGACGAGCAGACGTGCCCTGTATCTACGCGAGTAGTAGGTGAGTACGCCTCCAGATCTCGGGGGGGCAAGCCGGGGACAAGAGGCCGACCACACCAAGGTGAGAATGCCATTTCGAGCAGCTGACTGGCTCCATGACGCCAGCCAGACTTCTCATGGCAGACGCCGCATTGCGTCTGTGAAGCCCTGGGGTAGGTATACCCACTCCCTGGAGCCGATCAGGGCGAGTATAGCGGCAGTTGTGCTCCTATATTTGGGCGCCATCCTTGCGTAGTTCATCGTCTGTGAAGAAGCTTAAAAGTTTATCGACACTACTAGAGGCGGCCTGCCGGACACGGTAGAGAAAATATTCCTGCAATATTGCTCTCCTTTTCGCCGATCGCTGCAAGCTGCACGCCGGGCCAAATGTGACGTGACGGCCATAATCGGGCGGCGTTTCTAGCCACGGTGCGCTTGCTAGAGGCAGCACAAGAGGGGAGCCGTCGGGCAGCCATCACGATGGCAAAAGGATACACAAGCGTCTGAGAAGCTACTCCCTTGCTGTGCAGACGCGATGCGACCTGCGACTCGCCCAATTGATCAAGCGTCCATAAGCCATTGGACCCCGCGAGTGGCAAGCCCATCCCGATAGCTGATCCCGCATACATAGCAGGGCTACAGTATCGCAATTGGTGTAGTCGAGGTTCTTTGATACTCGACGCAGGGTTCTTCCATCTCGCCCCGCGAAGCTATTTTTACTTTTCGCTGCGCCTCGTCGCTATGGCCTCTATACGTCCGAATACACTCGAGTGACAGCCGTTCAGGGTATGAAAGGAGGAAGGCCATGCTGTTTTGAGACTTGACAATCGGTTTGTTTGCTGCTTTGGGTGACTTTGCTGTCGCTTGCCATGACCTCCGATGCAGGCCCAAGAATGATCTTCAGGTACGATCTGCTGCACTATATACCAGCACTCCTACTGGCTGGCTTGGGTGACCGAGTCACACCTTGTCGTTGCGCTTCTCCAGACGACATGTCCTGACATGGCGGCACGCTCAGGTGGGCAAGAGCTGCAATATGACGTGCAACAGCACGAAGCGACGTGAAGAGAAGAGCACAACCAGCCCGTCGCAGGCCAGAAATGCGGAGTGGGCACGGCGAGACTCTACACCTTCGGCTGGCGAGGCCCAATATGCATACATACACGCGCTGGAGACTGTACCTACATGGAGACGCTGCAGCGTCAATCACGAGGACGAAAAGTTGCCACAAACGTGATCAAGATGCTCGTAAGGCTGTACCAACAGTACTCTTGCCGAGATGTCCAGCGCTTCGCGGAAGGAGCGAGTGTCGTGACGCTGCAATTCAAGAAAGTCCCTGCAGTCTGAGCACCAAGCAGTCTGTGTAGCGTCGCATCGAGAAGGCAGGGCAGAACGAACGAACATGAACCTTCGATGATTCAACTCTGATAGTCTGCCTAGGATACATGGCAGGATCAATTGAGTCACTTCAGCCGTCCTTGGCATAGTATCGACCTTCATTATAGAGAAGTGTGAGTATACATGAGCGAATACCCTCCAACTCTACCATCGAGCGTCATCGCTCCTGCTGACAACCACCATGTCCCTTCTCGAGATCCCGCAAAGATGGTCGATGCGATCGCCCTCTATTTGGACGCCTTTGCCTATCTTTTTAGGCCTTTGCCTGCCATGCTTCGATAAGGCTAACCTTGGGTGGCTAACGTTCCAGAGGCGTTTGGCAGTGCAGATTCAACGGGTCCAGTGCTACAGAAGCTCTTTGGAGCGTCCGACACGCTTTGGAGGGCACATCGATACAATCAAGATGAAGACCAAAACACAGGCCACAGGTCCGCGGCCTCCCATGAACGATGTGCAAGAGGACTGGGCACTCTGGAGGGATGTTGTCAATTCCTCTTTAGACGTGGCGACCACGGAGGTGCTGCATGCCAGGTTCCTGAGATCGATCGGCAGATGCAACGGTATTTGATGTGGATGCGGCTTGTTGATAAGAAAAGCGAACCAGCTTGTGTGTGCCGACACAAGATTTCGCCACCTCCTCACGATGCGCTGGTCGAGCTGGGTGACTGGCCTGAATGGGAAGGAGTGGTTGCACAGGTGAAAGAGGATATCAAGGGTTGGGGTGAGGCGCCTTGTGGGAAGTGGTGTCCAAACGTTGCGTATCGGTTTACGTCTACACCACCTCCACCACCACCACCGTCCCCACTATCGTTGGAGGCCGGACAACAAGCAAAGGTGTAGTAGAAGCGGTGGAATGGAAGTTGAGCTCTATCGTCGGGCGGTATGCCAAATCAACGCTTGAATATTGCTGCGCTCAATTCTTTACCATCTCATGCATTTGAGTGCACATAGCGAGCTGTAATCTCAACACTGTCCGAGTCTGCAAGAGGGCAGAGAGCTTTCACCAGCCTTTCACTAAGGACATCGTAGCAGACAATGTTCCTTGTGGACAAAGCGGCGACAGCGGATGGAATGCAGTCGTACAATGTATGTTCCGGAGAGCTGATTTCATCCTAACGGATGCAAGACACATACTCTCCACCACCAAAAGGCCGCTGCAACCGCTGTCCTCGGTTCTGGCGCTCTTGCTCAGGCCTATATTAGGGAGAGCTGGATTTCCAACACGTGAGGCTCTTTACGAACAGTCATCCACGACGAATTGGATAGAATACCATTGTCCGCCCTGTCACCTACCCAGCCACGCGTGCGCCATCTCATCCCACAGCATTAACCTCAAGGCACTGCACTGAGTCAAATCGTCTGGATATGCAAATACTCAATACAGAGATCCCGTTAAACCTTACACATCCCCACCCGCCGCATCCCTGCGATCGGCGAAATGCCTCCTCAACTCCTCCGCCATCTTCCCCTCCACGTCGCCCAATATCGTACAAATAAGCGAGTAATTGTTATACAACAACCTCTCCCGCTTCCTCGCCTCCGCAATACCCTTACTGAGTTTGACAAGGAAGCCCTCGAAGTCCGCTCGTAGTCTTCCTAGGCTGTGGGAGATGGGCTCATCGTCCCCCGCCTCAGAACTCAGACTCAGGATTCCCTGCGTGAAATTCGCGAATCGCTGCGTCAATGGGTGGGGTGCCGTGGATTGCGTATTAGCCGCTGAAGCCGTCAACGAAAGCGCGGAACCGGCAGGTTTTCCGGGAAGTGAAGCCGTAAGTTTGCGGATGGAGTCGCAATGAGCATCGATGATCTGTTGGAACCTGGGCCAGAGGAGCATGGAAGTGGCGTTGATGTAGCCTTCCATAGCCGGTACTTTCCTTCTTTGCAACTCAAATGCTGCATGCTGAGTCAATCTCACACAGAGCAGCACGCCCAAGGCATCGAGAGTGTTTTCTATCAGATGCCGGACCATCTCCTGCCCGAGCTGGAACGTGGGTTGGAACGTCTCGACAAACTTCTTATTCGTGGTTTGGAAACTTTGGTTGGCGAAGAAGGTGGTCACAAAACCGTATTCCGCGGAAGCATTGTCCACCAATGCAAGGGTGAAAGCACGAAACGGCGTCTCGAGGTAGTGCGAGGTTTCGTCTTCTTCCGCTGTGTGAGCTGGGAGGGCACCGCCATCATTCTCACCGGAGCGCAGGATCTCGGCGCGACGGCCGAGGGAGAAGGGATCGTGGGCTGTTCCTGGTTTGGAGGTGCGTTTGGTGGCAGGATCAATGGCTATGGCGTCTGTTTGGTCGACGGTGTAGAGAGTGAGTTTGTCGAGGGCGGCTTTGTAGCGGGTGAAGTGAGTGGAGTAGTACCAGCGCATGGTGTTGGTGTAGGCTTGGGAGATCTCTTCGGCGAGTTGGGGTTGGCGGGTGAAGAGAAAGCCAAAGACATTGCTGTATCGCAATAACGCGTTCTGCTGTATTGCTTGCGCATTGATGTTTGGGGATCGCAGGGCTTTGATTTGTGTGACGACGTAGTCTCGTATGCGCTCTGCTGCTTTTGTGGACACATCGTCGACGAAGGGTCGGATGTCTTGGGCGGCTTTGATATCTCTGCCCTGCTTGAGCTTGGCGTCGATGACTTTCGAGCGCTTGTCCAGTTCCTCAAGGGCTTTGACCCAGCCATCGTCCACTGTGCCTTCTGTGATCTTACGCACGACGGCTGGTGGAATGACGAAGGCTTCTACTTCTGGGCCCAGCACTTTCTCTACTGCTTTTCGGTTCTCCAGCTTGTTGTTGAGTTGTGTCGAGCGATCCTGGAGATGCTCGATTTCCGAGGAGACAGCAGCTAGGTCTGCGCGGAAGCTGGTGAGATATGTCTCGACTGATTTCAAGACCTCGTCGCATGCTAAGATAGACTTGTGCAAGTCCTCGAACTTGTCTTTCTCCTTCTCGAACTCGTCTATTACTGCTATGTCTGTAGACTTCTCGCCATCTTCCTTCGCAAAGTCTTCGAGGCTCAGCCCATCGAAGTCGATTTCTTCTGCATCCTTCTCCACTCCATTCGCATCGTCCTGCTGAGCTGAACTTCCCGTCCCCAAGATCCCCTTGAGCACCTCAAATGGATCAGCCACACCACTTCCTGGCGCACTCGCCAACTCATGCTTCAAGCTAGTGCCATTGGTTACTCTCGCCGCAGATGGCAAGTTCACACTCGAACCACCAAACGTAGATGCCGAAAGCGATGAAGTCCTGGGAGCCAGGCCAGGCCGTCGTGGAAGGGCAGTACTCGGGCCCAGCTGGACTGAGCGTCGCGGTGCTGGCGAGGACAGACGATCAGGCGTGTTAGTGGGCGTCGACTGGCTCGACTGGCCGGAGAAGCGCTCTAACCACATGCCAGGACTGCATCAGGGAGAAAGTGAAGCTGCGAGTGTGCACTTTTGTGAGCATGTGATCCAATCGCGATCTGGCTCTTACTCTGCGGCTGCACCCGCGACCCCACCTCTCGAAATGGTTTTTGTCGGCGGCGGAGGCGCTTCAACTCTCGACTCGACCATAACAGACGTCCCGGACTTTTGCTAGATCCGCACACGCCAGTCCCTCGATCAATACATCTACCTCCGCTCGCTTTCACCATCATGGCCGCCCCTAACGCCGACGATGCGCAGGTAAGCCACAGCCATCCCACCCAGCACCAGCACCACCGCTCCCGCCCACAACTCCACCACCTCGACGCAAGACACCGTCGCACATACTAATATGTTGGCTTCCAGCACGAGCTCACCTTCGACACGGCCGACGCCGGCGCCTCCCTCACCTTTCCTCTGCAGTGCTCTGCCCTGCGCAAGAACGGCTTCGTGGTCATCAAGCAGCGCCCCTGCAAGATCGTCGACATGTCCACCTCCAAGACCGGCAAGCACGGACACGCCAAGGTCCACTTGACCGCCATCGATCTCTTCACCGGCAAGAAGTTGGAGGATCTGTCTCCCTCCACCCACAACATGGAGGTCCCTCACGTCAAGCGCCAGGAGTACCAGTTGGTAAGCATTAGACAGTGGTGGATAAATGGAGGATGTAGAGGGATTATTTGCTGATATGCGACGGTATTACTAGGTTGACATCTCCGACGACGGCTTCTTGAACCTCATGACCGACTCCGGTGACACCAAGGACGACGTCAAGCTCCCCGACGACGAGGTGGGGCAGAAGATCACCAAGCTGTTCCGTGATGAGGAGAAGGACACCAGTGAGCAAAGCCTCCCATTATACTTCCTGTGCCTAGTACTGACAGTACGCAGACGTCATCGTCCTCACCGCCATGGGCGAAGAGGTCGCCATCGATGCCAAGGAGGCCCCGAAGAGCTAGATGTCGCAAAACCCGGACTAGGCGCTCGCAGCTGTCAAGAAGCGATCGCCTTCACGAGACAATGGATAAAAACGCGCGCTTATGAAGTGTGCTGGGGAGCAGTGGCATTTGACGAGGTGTTTTGCGCTGGCCACGGCTACGTGGAAAGGATATGTAGCGAGTGTGCTGTTTTCAGCGAAGCTGGTGCATCTACTTCGAGAAGACGTCTATGTGAAAGCTATCATGCCTTGCCAATTTCCATTCACTTTTCCATGCCAAGCCTTGTTACGTCACCGGAATTCCCGTCCAGGTCTCGTCTTAAACAACACTTGCTTGACTTGGTCTCGACTTCGAACAAACTCACCGTTCCGCTTTGAGGGCTTCGTTTAACAGTGAGTGTACTATATAACATCATTGTGCAAGAGTTGTGCGCAGTGCTGGTTCGAGAAATTCACATAATGCGTGACTTCCTCTTTGGTCGAAAGTATATGCAACTCCAGGACCCGACTTGATCTCAACGACACCACACGAGCCCGACACGAACGTCGTGGCACGCAATGTCTTCATCAATGCACCGACGACCGGAGCCTTGTGGACATGAGAATTGTGGATCCAGGCGCTTCCATGTGGGCGACGATGGCTTCACGTATTGTGATCGGGGACATCAGCAGTCTGAAGTGGGTGCCTCAAATGTAGCTTATATTGGTGCACAAGGCTAATGTATCTCAGCGTGGCACAGTCGTTGCCGAAGATACTGGAGAATATGTCATTGCTGGAAGGAAGGCTAGGCTGAAGGACTCTGATGCTGAGTCGACCACTAGCAAAGGTGGGCATATGTTTTCCTCATGAGGTCGATGATTATGAGTATCTCTGACTAAGTTGATGAACAGCATCTGGTTTCAGTGGCGCTCGAGCATTCGAGCATTACCTTCTGTGCCTCCAGCTGGTTCTGCGAAAGCAGCTACGTTGGCTGATCGAGACGAAGAAGCTTCCCGAGGAGCTTGAGGTACGTTCGATGTCGCATCTCTAGGGAATACACGGACTCACGACTTCGCAGACTCTAGTGCGGGACCTCTGGGCTCTCCGCCTTCAAAGACTACGCAACCGCGTCTCGTACGACTCGGAAACAGAAACAGACACTCAATCCCACCACTTCAGCTCACAATCCGATGGCGAGACCTCAGCCAGCGAAGCTAAGCACGACCGTCAACGACCTCGAACGAAGATCGATGGGACGCCGAATCTCATGGACACAATCGCGTTATCCTACATGGGCGCTCTACTCCTGCGAAAACCCTTGACCATAGCAGAACTTCACCAATGGATCAACGAAGGTGATCTGCCGTTCTACCACGGTTCGAAGAACGTGCCGCTAAGCATGCGAGAACGTTTGCCGGCGGAGTATCAGGAGCTACTTGAGCCGAATGTGTTAAGTAAGCTTGAGAGGCGTGGTATGCAGAGCCACATTCTTGAGGTGATATCGTCGTTCAGTACTGAGTTTGGTATGGCTTTGCCGCCTATCAATCATCCTCTCATCTTGTATCGATGGGTACAGAAAATGGCATTGCCTGTCGAGGTGTTCGCTGCTACTCTGCGCCTGGCAAGAATGCTTGACATGACGTTCGCTTATGGGCGGGACGCAGCCAAGAGTTCGAGAGACGGACCACTGCGGTTCCCGGAGCCTCGCTTGATGGCTTTGCTGATCACGGCAACGAAGCTGATGTTCCCGATTGATGGTGTTGAACGAAGCTCGGCTAAGCCCTCGGATATGGACGCACTGAAGATGCACTGGTTGGCATGGGCCGAGATGCAAGCATTAGATGCTGAGGGAGGCGAAAGACGTTCGCCCAAGTACGAAGAAGCTCTTGAGTTCTCCCAAGCAGATGTGCTGGGTGCGTCTGAGGTTCAGCTGGACCAGTACATGGACTGGTGCGAGTACAATATTGTTAGTGAGGAGGTGCGCGAGCGAGGCAGGCATGGGCGAGATGCTGAGTTCCGCAGGGTCCTGTTTCGGATGTTTCCAGCTCATGCAGACGGAGCAGTGCAGACTGAAGTTGAAGGCGAGCAGACGGCGAAGGACGACGTAACGGAGACGCTACGACAGGTCCAATCTGCACTGCGCACAAAAGGGAAAGCTGAAGATCGTGGTGGCGAGCAGAGTGGCATCGGCAGCTTCTATCGCCGCATCAAGGAGGCCGGGAGTCTGGAAGGGCCGCTGAAGCTGTTTTACGAGCGAGGTGCTGAATTATCGGGGTTGTCGTTGAATGGCATGGTCAAGGCTACTGCGCGGATTGATGTCAAGCTGGAGAGACAAGAGGAGAGTAAGAGGAAAGCTGGGGAGGACTGAGCTATGAGTTCCCATCTCCGGACTCCTGATTCTTCTGTCTGCCTGTATGGCTGCCGTGGCACACACAAAGTGAACCAACTTCGGCCGTGTCTGTCGCGCCTTCCCATGGATTCAAAAGCCTGCGAATCGAGTAGCGTCTCCAACGCCCTCGGAGGACGATTACCGGAAAGTGCTGGCGAGACACTGTGGCCTTCACTGCGACTCGGCCAGCGTCGCCCACTCCGTCAGAAGGAGACTGGCGGAAGATTGTTGAAAAGCACGCCGGCGAGCGCTACTTCTCTCTCCGCTCTTCGTCAATCTTTTCTCGATTTCCACGCTGGTAAGTCGACATCCCCGAAGCAAAATTGGGCGTCGAGGTTGTATACTCGCCTAACTGATCATTTCCGGATTTATTACCTCGGGACGCTTGCGATGACCATTTTCGATTTTGTCAATCCAGGACGCGAGACGCAAAACCCAGATCTCCGAGTGGGTGGACTACTGAGCGTCTCTGTTCGCTTAGTGTATAGGCTCGGGACCAGCACGACACGTTAGAGAGCCATGATCTACAGTCAAAATTTAGGCAAGGATCCAGACGCAAATCACATATCTCCGAGCGGGTAGACTCCCAAGTGTCTCCGCGTGCTCAATGCGCGGATTCGAGACCAGTGTGCTAAGTGGAGCAGCGAAATCCACGGGAGGATATAGTATTGATTGAGCGCATACAACCTTAGCAGTTCGACCATGAGAACACAAAATCCCCACTTCAATACGAACTCCTTCCTTGTCCGCCACGCATCATCCTTACTCGGTGATCTTCACATCGTGTGTTCTCAACACATCGTATCCTTGCAACAGGATACTCACTGATGCCAGTCCTCCGGCTGACGAGGATCGTAATTCTTGTCATGATCACGGTAACCGTTGCCGCCGACACAATCGATTCCCAGGCTGCGGACGTCAAAGTTGTGGCCGGGGGTTCCAGCATCGTGTATGCATAGCAACATCTGCGACGTTGCATTGAATCGCTCGTGACGTCCGTCCTTGTTGCAGTGAGGCTCCTCGTAGATGCTGATCATGTACTCCTTGTCGTATGGCACATCGTCGCCCTTGTGTGCCGCATACTGGTACTGGAACGCAGGGAACGACTCCGAAGGATCCCAAGTCTTGCACTGTCCGCTCACGATCTTCTCTCCTTTGGCGTCTATTTCACTGAGATATTGACTGCAGATATCGTCCGAGTACCTCGAGATCAGGATACGGTACTTGGCCCATATATCAAATGGACTGGCGGAGGAGAGGGAGGCGAGGAACAGTAATAGCATAAAAGCTCTGAGACGGAACATGGCTGAAGAAGTGCCTCTGCGAAGAACGTTCGAATTCAGCAAATACGCCAGCAAGACTTATGCCGTCGGGCGAACGTTGAACGCACCAAAGCTACCTCGTCCGTGCCTTGGTATGTGTTATGTGGTGTTGGGTTTGCTGTGGTAAGGTACTTCAGTTTTCTACGAGGGAAGGGTGCGAGCTTGCGTGACAGTTGTTGGGGGAAGGTGGCACGTACGGAAGCATCCCCAAACAACCAATGCTCCGTAGCCAAGTCCATTACTACCATCCCATTATTCAGCACAAGTTGGTAGGCTTGTCTATCCAATACTCCCACCTAACGCATTGCATCAAATTGGGTCAGTTAGGTATTTTCATCCTACACATCTCAGCTTCATCCTTCTATATCGCCAAGCCATCGTGGATGTATCTCAGCCGTGGTGCAGCACTCCTCGAGCTATGTGACTTGACCGTATCAGCGCTCCCACCGCCACCTGTTTTGCTCCCGACCTCTCATCTTTGGCAACGAGCGCCCTGCATGTTTGACGCATCTTTGGTTGGGGTCCGCTGAAGTGTGGAACGGTAGCGACGTTCAGCGCTGAAGACGCTCCCGCCTCCTCGATCGCGACAGGAGGCCTTCGCAGGAGTGATGGCAGCTGACATCCACAAAGGTAGGGAGCAATCCTGGCGTAGCATTCAACGGCAACATAGGAGATCTACAACGAGTCTACTCTGGGCTGGTCTCAAATCGTTACCTTACTTAGGGATTTGTTCTCACCTCACGGGCGCCAACGGCTGTGCGCGGATATCGCCTTTCCCGGGCCGACCGAGCATTCGTGTGTTCCGGTTGAAGGTGTGTGTACGCCGTAATGCTAACGGTTGAGCCGTCAACAGCAGAATCCCCCATTTCGAGGTCGCTATTCCTTGAACTGCTGGCTGCGTGGTATAAATTGCCGGACTCGCGAACGCTGCGACTCTGGCAATCGACTCGATTTGCATGTTCTTCCACGGTTCTGCTCCGAAAACGCACAGTGTCGATTCCACTTCGCCCACAGTGGTCTTTAATGCTGCACATATCCACCGCTTTCGCGTGTTTTTGGTTATCAACGCCTGGGGAGTCCTACTCGTCTCGACTCAAGCCTTCCTGACCTTTAAAAAACGTATTTTTTGAACATCGCTCCACAGTCATCGGACCAGTCCACGGAGGCAATCGTAGGGCCGCCGGGTACATTCGCGTCCATACTCGTGCAACATAGACTCAGTCCAGTTTCTAGATACGTGCGAAAGGCAAAGTCCACTCTGTCAATGGGGTGCGGCCGATCCATGAAGAAGCCAAACCGATCCCGCTTGGTCATGATCGGAGCAGTGAGGTAGTCTGGCTTATCACCGAGGAAGAACTGCATAGCACCACGTTGGGTGTACGCGGTTCTGCCAATGCTCGAAGGAGTTTGCGATATCTTGGCAAAACGCGGCCGCGGGCCCCGCAATGCCGTTCCCTAGTGCGATCGTGCCTGCCGATCAGTGACGCCCTCCAATGCAAAGTCGCGGATTTTACGTCGTTAAGGAAGAAGTTCAGCTTGGAGCTCCAGTATAAGGTCCTGTCCTCCTGCCTTACTCATTCCTCACGAGCTCCAACAATTCAAACTTCAAGCGACAACAGCCAAGATGTCAGACCTCTTCGCACCGGCTCCAGAGCCCAAGACCGAGCTCGGTCGATTCAGAATCCTCTCGTCCACTGCTGGCATCCGTGTGAGCGCTCTGCAGCTCGGAGCAATGAGCATTGGCGATGCATGGAGCGGCTTCATGGGCTCCATGAGCAAAGAGCAGTCTTTCAAGCTGATGGACGCCTACGCAGATGCTGGAGGCAACTTCATAGACACCGCCAACAACTACCAGAACGAACAGTCCGAGCAGTGGATCGGCGAGTGGATGGAGGAGCGGGGCAACCGCGACTACATGGTTATTGCCACCAAGTTCACGACTCCCTACACACAGTACCGTGATGGCAAGGGCAAGAACGTGAACTTCAGCGGCAACCACAAGAGATCTCTCAAGCTCTCTCTCCGCGACAGCTTGAAGAAGCTCAAGACCGACTTCCTCGACATCTTATATGTCCATTGGTGGGACTGGACGACCTCTATCGAGGAGTTGATGGACTCTCTCGATGAGGTCGTCAAGCAAGGCAAGGTGCTCTATCTGGGTATCTCTGACACACCGGCATACATCGTCTCGGCATGCAACATGTACGCTCGCGCACACGGCAAGACTCCCTTCAGCATTTACCAGGGTCGCTGGAGCGTCATGATCCGCGACATGGAGCGCGAGATCATTCCCATGTGCCGTCACTTCGGCATGGCCATCGCACCGTGGGATGCTGTCGGTGGTGGCAAGTTCCAGACCAAGGCTGCGATCGAGGAGCGAAAGAAGAATAACGAGGGTCTTCGCGCTATGATGGGTAATGGTGACCAGACCGAGCTAGAGGTCAAAATTTCGGCAGCGTTAGAAGAAGTCGCGAAAGAGCATGGCGTCAAGAGTGTGACTGCTGTTGCGTTGGCCTACGTGATGAGCAAGGCGCCGAATGTCTTCCCAATTGTCGGTGGGCGTAAGGTCGAGCATCTGATGGACAACATCGAGAGCTTGAAGGTATGTCAAACACCCTATGAGCATGCCGGCCCAGACTAATCGGTGCTGTAGATCAAGTTGAGCGACGAGCAGATCGAGAAGCTCGAGGCGGTCGTAGGGTTTGTTCAGCCTAGCCATCTGTTGTTGCGACTTAAAGTGCTGACCAGACGAACTAGATTCGAGCCCGGCTTCCCCAACAACTTCGTGGGCATCGACCCTCATATCACCGGCAAGACAGGCTTCATCATGGCAGCATCAGCACCGCTATCGTTCGTTCGATCCGGAAAGCCGATCGGACATGAGTAGATCATGGCAGGTGACCACAAGCTTGTTTTGCTCAATTGTCGACGTTACCAGCGATCTCCGCTTCTGATACTGGCGTGATGGGAATGAGCAGCACGATCGACGCGTTGGACCTTGTCAGTAGATAGAGACACCATGAAATCTCTCTCACAACTCAGTCTTTGGGTGCGTCAAATTAATGCTGTAACGGGCTACAAAGATCCCTTTGGTTCATCGAGCAACTTTTCTTGTTCCCACTCGATAAACACATTTTCAACTGCACCCAAAACCTGCTGCACGGTACTCTTTCCAGGCGGCCCAAAGTACTCTCCAAATGTCTTTGCTAGCACCTTTTCCTTCAAATCCATGTGTCCACCAGGCGTTGTCTTGAACACCAAACCTCCTTTCTTGTCCAGCTTTTTCAATCCTATCCAATCTTCCTTGTATAGAGGCCGATCTCTAAGCAACGTCACGTTTCCGGTCGTCGCGTTGACCTCAGCGAACCAGCCACTCTCCTTTGGTATCACAGTCTTGTCCTCGTCAAAGAGATACATGACAAAATTCTCCAGCTTGGAAATTTTGGCAGCGTAGCTGACGTTCTTCAGCTCGCGCTCATTGTTGATGTCGGCCAGGAAATTGCTGTGCTCCAGGTATTCGTCCGAGGCTGTCCCGGTAGTCTCATTGAGTGTACGGTAGTACTGAGCTGGTACAACCTTGTTCTGCACGTAGTCTGTCCATGCATTGCCTTTCACCAGCGCCACAGCTCCTTTGCATACAAAGTCGTAGCTACCGCAGACTTGGAACTCTGCAATTCCATTATGCTGCGAGCCAAAGGTCATCAGAGTCCTCACGCTGAGGCCTTCACATCGCTCAACCAAGCCTCGCAGGAACTGTCCTCCTTGACTGAATCCCAGGGCATCCGCTCTGATGACTCCAGCCGCGTCTTTCTCAAGCTTCGGATCCTGCTTGATGTCCTCGCATACTTGCGCCACTTGCTCTGTCACATTGCCAAAGAAGCTTGCAGAACGATCGCTACTACCGTCCTCGTCTAGTCTGATGTAGTAGACATATGTGCCAGGATGTACTTTGTTCGCAAGCTTGCCTACTGTATGCAGGCCATCCGCATCATATCGGTCGCCTAGTCCGTGCCATACGAGGAGTGGGAGGGGCTTCGCAGGAACATTGTTGGCCGGGAGTGCGGTGGTGAAAGCCAGGAAGCTCAAGACCGCGGGCAGGCTGAGGAGCTGCATGTTCGAGGTGGTGATGGAGGACGATGAAACAGAACTCGGAGACTCGTGGCGACCAAGAGGCCATGCACGAACGCACAGACTCACATGCACTTCGCCTGCACGGCGGGGAAGGCGGGACCGACGGCAGAGGTGGAGACGTCATGTGTGATACGCTCGTGAAGGCGATGAAGTGTGAACTTTTCCTCTCTTATCCTACTCCTCACACACATCTACATCCCATTTCCTTTCGTCCATTGCAGTCGCCGCAGCGATGCGACAATGCGCCAAAATCAAGCAGAGCGATCCCTCCCACCTCAGTATCCGACACCATCGCTGATACGCGATGCGATAAGGTGCGCCGACAACGCCATGCAGTGCACACGAACGTAGCAGAAGTCGGAGGCCGTATTGGTCGTGCTGGGGTATGCAACACAGTCGCTATGCAGAAAGGACTCGATCATCGAATAGGACATGCAGTCTGACAGATGGACGCACGACTTGCGCCTAGTTGCGCGGCCGCTTCCAGTAGTATTGCTGTGAGGAGTGGTGTTAGCAAAATGATCGATCTTAGGGACAAGCAGGCACACCATACCTTATGCTGCTTTCGCGCAGCGCGGATGCTGGTCTTGCCCAGACTCTGGGTCACCGTCTCCCGGCGCATGGAGTCGCCATCCATCTCCGGCACATAGTAGAATTCACTCTCCAGCAGCTTACCCGCAGCATCCTTGCCCTCGCGGCTGATCTTGCCGACACATGGGATCTCGTCCAGGATGGTCTTGAGATCGGACGACGTCAACATTTCCCGGGCCTCAGTGTCAGAAGGCTTAGCCATGGCACCGCGTAATTCGGATGGTAGGTTGCTGTGGATCGTCGAGAGCGGCAGCGCATGCACGCGGGAGTATGCCAGCTGGTTGATGATATGGTTCTTGACTGGGCTGATGTTAAGGCATGCTGCTGACTTGCTTCGGCTAGGCGAGCTGAAGGAACGCTTCAGCGGTTTCCGTTTACGCTCTGGTGACCGAGGCTGGAAGGACTGAAAGCGATCCAAGATGTTCTCACCGAACGGACCGAAAGAGTGGACGATAGGGTCGTTCTCCTCATCGTGCTCGGAGAACTCTTCTGGCTCAGCGCCGTTGATCGAACGGGACTGCTTCAGCAACTCACTCGGCAGTGTAGTTGAAGTTGGCACGGGTGACTTCGCCATCACTGGTGTGGGCTCACCAGGCGCTTCAGCATCTGACACATCATCCTCGTAAACCTGAACAGAGCCATCTTCTGTCTGTTCGCCACGGAAGGTTGAGTTGAAGGTCGAACCGAGAAGGCCAGCCACTGGTGTGGGTGAGATGGGTGATCGTGGCCTTGGCGGCAGCATGGCTGGCGGGCTGGACGCAAATTGCGGAGCTGACACCATCCTCCTCTTCGTAGGTGACTCTAGCGCCCATGGAGACCTCGACTCAATCGACGGAGGCTCGCGTGACCCTTCCTTGGGCCACACGAGCATCACACGCGTGTCCTGCACGTCCACCATGATCTGCGCCATTGGCTTATCCGAAGTGAAGCACTCGCCCTTTGCCAACTCCACGATCTCGCCTCTGCAGTGTACACTCGCTCCATTCCACCCAAGACACTCCACCTCCACCTTACCAGCCGGAAACTCGGCATCAGCCGCATGGTAAGAAGCGCGTACATGCACGCGTGAGATATGGCGGTTGGCGGAGAGCTGGTAATCCGAGGAGTTGCTCGAGCGGCCCATAAGGACTGGCTCGCCATTGGAGTGAAGGTCAAGAGTTGGTACATCGCCAAGGGGAGCGCGTTCGGAGAGGGTGGACACGGCCCGCTGCAAAATTGGACGCGTTTGGCCCGAGAACGGCGAGGATGGCAGGACGCCAGTCGAGGATGTAGGCACTGGTGTAGGGTAGTACTGGCGGTCATCATTCAAGCCATCGAACTTGCGTTTGGCGACTCGAGGCAGGCCGGGGGAGGATGAGAAGGGCTCGAAGGCGGGTAGCAGCGAGGGTCGACGCGGTGCTGCATCGCCGTGGTCTGCTGGGTCTGCCATGCTGTGCTGAGGCTATCAGGACGCGAGATACTGCTTGCTGCCGCGTCACGGTTGGTGTGGGAGCTGCAGAAGCTGCAAAGAGTCTACACGCGATGCTGCGAGCTGGGCCCCACTGTGTTCTTGATATCGACGCGTAGAAGTCCAGCCAGTGGTGCAAGTGGTGATGTTAGTGCGTCGTGATCATGTCCCATACACGTACAATCAGTTGGGCGTGTTGGAAGAGGCGGTCACGAAAGGTTGGCCGTGGTAATTGAGGAATGGGTTGCGGCGCGGTCGTGTCTTTTGGCGCGTAGAGCTTTGACTTCACGGCTCGGCGAGGCGGTTCAATGCAGCGGATGTCCCGCCGCCTTTGCACCTCGCCGACATCGTTAATATAACAGAAAGTGTACAAAAAGATGCAGCAAACAGTGTAGGTTGAAAGGTGAGCTTGTGTGCTTGCAAATGGTGTGTATACAACACACAATCAACGCACGCGACAACGCCAAAGAGCTCGCATAAGTCCGCATAAAACACGACCCCACAAATGACGTAACCACACTTCGTTCACTTCACCTTTCTGCTCCTGCCTAAGTCAGCAGCACCTTCACTGAAGTCCGCACATAATAGACCATTGAGCACATCTCGTCGACTCCTGAACACGACACTCTTTGCCGACTCATTTTCTCGTTACTGCACCTCCTCATATCGAGTCGCGAACGGGGCATCGGGCCAATTGCCCCAAGAAGCCAGCAGTCTGGAAGTTCAGCTTGGCCACTCGCATCTCGCACCGTAATACGGGACAGCTTATAAAGGCTCAGATTCTTGCCAGTTCAACGAGTAATTATCCCTCGATCAGTCGTCCGCCTCAATACTCGCCACCATGACCTTAGCCTACTACAAGGATGCTTTCTTCCAGGTATGATCACCATCATGCGACAAACGATTGTCATGGACTGATGGTTGTAGTGCTTCTTCGTCGGCACACCTTCGTTCACCGAAAAAGAGCTACCTGATCAATCAGGTCGAGTATTGATCGTCACTGGAGGCTACGCAGGCTGTGGCAAAGAACTCAGCAAGATCCTATACCAGAAGAATGGCACGGTTTATGTTGCCGGTCGAAGCAAGGAGAAGGCCATGGCCGCCATCGATGAGATCAAGAAAGCACACCCATCATCCGATGGCCGGTTGGAGTTCCTCAAGGTCGACTTAGCAGACCTGCCAACAATCAAAGGCTCAGTGGAAGACTTTCTGAGCCGCGAGAATCGACTCGATGTCCTCACCAACAACGCAGGCGTCATGACGCCACCGAAAGGCTCAATCACAGCGCAGAGCTATGAGCTGCAGATGGGCACCAACTGCCTCGGACCCTTTCTCTTCACTCAACTCCTCACACCACTGCTCCAGAAGACTGCATCATCCAATCCAGCAGGCTCTGTTCGCGTGACCTGGGCCGCCTCGCTGGCGACAGCGGGCGCACCTAAGGGCGGAGTGACTTTTGACAGCCAGACGCAAGCACCCAAAGTTTTCGGAGACCGAATCACGGACTACGCCCAGACCAAAGCCTGCAACGCTTTGCTTGCCCGCGAGTTCCAGGCTCGGTACGGCGACAAAGCTGGCATTGTCTCGAATTCGTGGAATCCTGGTAATCTCAAGAGTGAGCTGCAACGCCATCAGACGCTGGTTGAGAGTGTGATCACCAAGGCGTTGATTTACCCGACAGTGTTTGGCGCTTACACTGAGCTGTTTGCTGGCTGGAGTCCAGAAGCTGGGAAAGCTGAGAACCGCGGACGGTACATTGGGCCTTGGGGTCGATTTGTGATCTTGAGGAAGGACATTGCAGACAACAGAGAGGGCGCTGCGAAGTTCTGGGAGTGGTGTGAGAAGGAGACGAAGCAGTATCAGTAGTCCAGAGTGGGGCTAACGTGGCTGAGACTGTATGGTATGGAGTGGATGTTTTGGAGCGTGGATAGCGAAGGCGTTTGGCTAATTCGATGGGAAGCATGGTCTTAAAACTCCGTGATGCGTACCGAGCTCCGAAATCAAGGGCCCAGAGGAGGAGGAGGGGGCAACGCCGATGTCGAATCTCGGTATCGCTGTAGTTTCGCAACTTGTACGGCGGCTATAACCGCCAAACGTGTACAGAGAGGGACTGTCATATACGGGATCATCGTAGTGCCGAGTTGCGCTCCATCGCCCGCAGTCAGGTCGAGTAGTGTTCCATTGCACCCACCTCACCGCTTTTCGCGAATGTGCTGTGCAGTATCGTCCCGAATCTCTGCTCCAATGTGGTGGTGATGACGGAGGATTCAAATTGCTAGATAGTACCTTAGTAACGGACTCGGGAACGGCCGTCATAGGCATTGAGGTGTACCTGCTTCATTGATCACACCGCCCGAACCAAATCATCAGCCACCTTCTCCCTCTTCTCCCTCTTCTCTTCTTTCCCTTCTTATAATGGTGTACCCTCCCCTATGTGCCGAGCAACAGGATGGCGTAGAGGCCGGAAGTTTTCGCAAACGAGACGGAACATCGATACCAGTAGGCGAGTTTAGGACAGCATATAGCAGTACGGTAAGCTGAATAGAAATGAGCAGTACTCAGTGGGAACCCAGCACTCATATCTCTGCAACCTCGAAATCTTCTTCCGATACCAGCGAACAGGCGAGCGAAGCCCAGCGACAGGTGAGGTAGACAGAGATGAAGACGTAGAAGGCCACGACCTAGTCAGGATTGTGGCACCTTTTGCTTTAGCTGAGGTATCCGGAGGAACAGATTATCCTCGAACGTCTCTATAGCGCAAAGCTCTGAGCAGCCTCTGGCTGGCTCTACCATCCACTTTTGCAGACTCGACTTCGCTGAGATGCATCCGTACTGCGTGTCGTCCTCAACCTGGTTTGCCGCTGGGTTTTGCTCGTCTCTTCGTTGATCTCCGGAGCGCACAGTAACGATACAGGTGCTAGGCTGCATC
Source organism: Elasticomyces elasticus (assembly GCA_035926095.1). Taxonomy (NCBI): domain Eukaryota; kingdom Fungi; phylum Ascomycota; class Dothideomycetes; order Mycosphaerellales; family Teratosphaeriaceae; genus Elasticomyces; species Elasticomyces elasticus. The sequence continues at coordinate 243,248 of JAVRQT010000009.1, forward strand.
TGGCTCCAATTTCCATCAATGGCTACTCCACGTCGACATCGCCTAGTCGACATTAGCATCAACCAGCATCATGGTAAACTACTCACCAATCTCCACGCTCAACTCGAGCTGATCACCTCGGTGCGACTGATTGAGGATGTGCATCATTCAGGCAATTCGCTATCTGCTTACCT
>JAVRQT010000009.1:243512-413237 GCA_035926095.1 Elasticomyces elasticus
GCTTACCTCTCCCTCTGCTTACCTCTCCCTCTGCTTACCTCTCCCTCTGCTTACCTCTCCCTCTGCTTACCTCTCCCTCTGCTTACCTCTCCCTGCTACAACCACTCGTGCTTACCCATCTGGGACCTGCCAGCAAATTCGGCGTAACAGCGGCCATCACTGCTCGTTCTACATAATAGCTAATATGCATGGCTATTGTACAGGGGCACGTAGTCTAATGGTAGGATACTGTGCGATGGATCGTCATTCGCTTGTGGTCCATCTATCGCTTCGCACAGTGAGATTGGTTCAAGTCCAGTCGCACCCAAATCGTCTTCTTTTGCTGGGTTCGAGGTTGACAAGTTCGATCGCTGTAGCTGCCTCATCGCTCGTGGCACTTTGGCGGAGCCGTCTGGGTCGACGGCGACATTATTTCTTTTCCTCGATATCGCAGAGGCTGTTCTCACTATCGAATCGTCAATGGTCACACCTCTTCTCTCATCATGCTTGTACTTTCGAGACATCTAGATATCCACGCCATCGAGAGCATGTCGTTGGTCGCGAATGCTCCCACTCGTCAATCTATGCACTGTATGCTCGTGCAGTAGTATGATTCGAGCTTCGTGCATGAATTTGGAGGTCGCACCAAAACGGCTGCCTCGTGGCCTGAAACGATTGTTTGATAGCTGTCGCGTGCGCAAGCAAACAAATTCCCACGAGTGCAGGAATTATCTCACAAGGTAATAAGGTGTTGTAATCCGAGGAATCTGGTCAAGGTTTGGCCGTTGCGGAGAGAAGATTGAAGTCTTGACCTCGTGGCTCGTGCTCAGCAAGCATCCCTGCTCGGCAGGTCCCCTTTCCTGCACGCCGCGACTTCCACCTTTCCACATCAACCGCAAATCCGAACACCCACGAGGCACCAAGTGCCGTACCGCCAGTCTCATACACCCCTCCGCGCGCTCATCCCATCATCCCTATTGCAAGACTTGGAAGAAACGCCAGGACAAACATCGGTCCTCGGCAGTCGTACGACGCGGCTCGCAGAATTTCTGGTAAGAACAGCCGCATCCATGGGTGCGCGCCTGCGCATGGCCGACAGTCGACACACACGAGCTGCGCTGACACGTGTGCTCCTGCTATAGACCGCCAGTAAGAAGGCGCACTACGCTCGCCCGGAGACCAAACAAACCGGACTTGCTTCAGCATGGGTAAGCTTTCCTCCTCCTCCTCACATCACGCACATTCATTCGCGCGCTACGGCCACCACACTCGCTTGGAACGGGGAGCACAAGGCGGACACGCGGCTGCACCCAATGTCAAGCAGGACGGCACCATCGGACACCAACAGCAACGTCTCACTCACCAGCACCATCGACTCCGGCGTCACCGTCACAGCCAACATTGGCCGCGCAGTCCGCCCGGGCTCCAGTGACCTCAAAGTCAACCACGTGCGCATACTCAGCAATACTAACTCTCGCCCAGCCACAGCGAACGGCGGCCTGCCCACTACGGCACCTCCAAACCGCGCCTCTCCTGTGCCAAACCAAGCAAGCATTCCCAACGGCAAGCCGACCTCGCCGCTCGTGGCGACTAGTAATCCCATGGCCAATGGCGGTTCGCAAGTCCCGCAGACTGTGAGCTCGAAAGACCCGAAGGCGGCAGCGCAGGCGGCGTCAGATATGAGGAACATCGTGCGCAGGAAGCTTACAGGATACGTTGGATTTGCCAATCTGCCGAACCAATGGCACCGCAAGAGTGTGCGAAAAGGCTTCAACTTCAACGTTATGGTCGTTGGTAAGCACAACTCGAACAGCTATGGGATCTATGGTGATTTCTGACTTTGAAACACAGGTGAATCGGGCCTTGGCAAGTCTACGCTCGTCAACACGCTCTTCAACACATCGCTATATCCACCCAAGGAGCACAAGCAGCCCTCACTCGACTTCGCACCCAAGACCGTAAGCATACAAAGCATCAGCGCAGACATCGAAGAGAACGGTGTCCGTCTGCGTTTGACTGTTGTCGATACGCCTGGCTTCGGTGACTTCGTCAACAATGACGACTCCTGGAGACCAATCGTGGAGAACATTGAGCAGCGATTTGATGCCTACCTCGACGCTGAGAACAAGGTTAACCGCATGAACATCGTCGACAACCGCGTCCACGCTTGTGTTTACTTCATCCAACCCACTGGTCACTCACTTAAGCCGCTGGACGTTGAGGTGATGCGCAGGCTGCATACCAAAGTCAACCTCATCCCGGTTATTGCGAAGGCCGACACGCTCACGGACGACGAGATCGCCCTGTTCAAGCAACGTGTGAGTCCTGCTCTGTCACCATCTCCGCAGTCGCGCAGTCACTGACATGCCTCTCGCAGATCCTTTCAGATATTCAGCATCACAGCATCCAAATCTTCGAGGGCCCACGATACGAGCTTGATGATGAGGAGACCATCGCAGAGAACAACGAGATCATGTCGAAGGTACCGTTCGCGGTCGTTGGCGCGAACGCTGAGGTTCAGACACCGGAAGGCCGCAAGGTGCGCGGTCGCCGCTACCCGTGGGGCGTGATTGAGGTGGACAACGAGGAGCATTGCGACTTCGTCAAGCTCCGACAGATGCTCATCCGAACCCACATGGAGGAGCTCAAGGAGCACACCAACAATTTCCTGTACGAGAATTACCGATCCGACAAGCTGCACTCAATGGGCGTGGCACAAGACCCGAGCGTCTTCAAGGAGGTCAACCCAGCGGTCAAGCAAGAAGAGGAGCGTTCGCTGCACGAGCAGAAGCTGGCGAAGATGGAGTTAGAGATGAAGATGGTGTTCCAGCAGAAGGTGCAGGAGAAGGAGAGCAAGCTGAAGCAGAGCGAAGAAGAGCTGTACGCCCGTCACCGAGAGATGAAGGAACAGCTCGACCGCCAGCGACAAGAACTCGAAGAGAAGAAGGGTCGCATCGAGACTGGACGACCGGTTGAGGAGAAGGGGAGGAAGAAGGGTGGCTTCTCGCTCAGAGGCTAGGAGCGTGCTGACGGTATGCTTTCTGCGGTGGTCGCTGTTGCTGCTTGAAGCAAGGTGGTTGTCTGACTGCCCTGCTTTTCGGCAGAGACTTGCTACCTATGCGAGCTGGAGCATCATGGTGTGCCCAAGGAGCACGCAGTGAGCTCAGGCCAAGACAAGTTTTGGGGATGCTGCTGAAGATATGTGCATGGTGCGCTGGTGGATGGATGGAGCATGGTGCGGTTGTCGACACTAATGTCACTAATGTGCATCGACAATTGCTGCAATCGATACTCTTTGAGCGATCCTGCGGTCGAGCCTTCTGTGAGGGTACTCGCTGTTGGAGGGAGTAAAGGGTGGGACTTTTTGGGAAATGTTGTGATACCACAGCGTCTTCATTCTATGTGCTTGATTGCTTGCTCCAAAAGAACTGGTGCTGAATGTAGTCTCGTTTGTCTTGAACATAACTAAGAGATGTATGAGTTGAGTAGTCACAGAGCACGAGTCTCTCAATTCCACTACTGACATTGACTATTGACATTCCGGCAGTGCCCTGTCTGCTAAAGCGCACACACTCTGCGCATCATCATCTGAATACATTACTCTCTCGAGACGTTTGAGTAGTATGAGCACGCTGTTACGACGCTCCTCGGGTCTTAACAATTGGTGTGGCAAGTTGCGTGATGCGGTATGTATAAAGATACGAGCGTTCGGTGATCTCCTGACTGAGTGTGCTGCTTGGGGCGTTACGGCCGTCTACAGACAGCCTCCGAATAAGGTCCTCTGGGAAGTGGTACAATAGCCCTTCACCCTCCCCCTTGTTTCTATGGAAGGCTTGGAAATTGCTGGCGGCAGCCCTTAGCCCAGTAGGTAGGCACGCTTCAGACGCCAGTCCTTGAAAATACTAGCCAACGCCTCTGCAAACCGCACGTGATATCGTTACAATACGTAGAGGCCTTGGACTCACTCCACCTTTGCCACCGGCTCCGCCGGCGCAGCTATGATTGAAGTGTCCTGGCTTGTGGGAGGGCTTGCCAATGGTGAGTTGTGTGTCTGGCTATGCGGGAGGCTGGATGTGGTGTTACCACTCGCCGTGGTCATGTCGCTTACTTGACGTTCTACTGCGAGGTCAGCTTGTTAACTCTATTGGCCGTGACTACCACGTACCTAGCTCCCGTATCCTTAGCTTGAGCATCTGGTTCTCACGTGTCAAGGTCTGTGTCTCTGCTTGATAGAACGCACTTTCATCTCGGGTACCGCCAAGCAAGAAATCTTCAGTCAATGGTCCCAGGTTGTTAGATACAGGTCTTGAAGCAGGTGATCCGCCGTGACTAGTGGTACCGGCATTTGACATTCTAGAGGAACCTTGCCGTGACAGCGAATGAGGTCTGTTGAAGTACGTATGTGCTGTTGATGGGCCAGACATCGAGCCAGTCCTAGAGGCTGACTGCTCGGTGATATTGGTGCCTGGTGTATGCAAAGTTGATGGCGGTGTCGGGAAGGGTGTTTGCTCCGCCGAAGCCATTGGCGACGGGTCGGTAGATGTTTGATGTCGTTGCAAGGTCACGAGCTGGTCTTGTTGAATACGAATCATCTGCAGCAGTCTGTTCACCTGCGCTTCCTGCTCATTCTCGAGCTCCTGATGCAACTCGCCCAGACTGGGTGATCGATGGTGATTCGGATCGGCTGTTGCCAAAGCCAGAGATCTTCTTGCAGATACTGGGGAACTGCTGTCGCCGCTGCTTTGTTGTAGCTCGCCTGGCGCAGGCATGGTCGGGTCATTCATGTTGAGGTTGTTCATCAAGCTAGACCTCCGTCGCTCAATGTTGTGCAATGGTGAGCTGTTGGTGCTGGGGGTGCGGTGAAGTCCACGGTTTATCGTCGCGGCGGCTTGCAGTGACGACAAAGGTGGCGATCTAGGTGAGGGCGGGCCATTGCGGAAGGCTTCGCTACTGTGCAGCGATATGCGGCGTGGTCGAGACTGCACTGCGGAAGGCACTGCTGGTGTAGGCTCAGCTGGTGGGAGGCTATTCAGATCCGGCATCCTTTCTCCCGAGTGGGGTGTACGTAGGCCGGTGGCACGAGGGAGTGTTGTCGTTGTCAGTCTGCAGATCTCGCCGTGGAGACACAAACACTCGTCACAAAGAGCAAACGCGCACGCCTTTGTCAAGCATTCCGTCGAAGACACCTGATCCAACTTCCAAGTCACCCCACCTGACGCTCATGCAGCTGCAAGCTGCTGCACATATGGACCGTGCCGCACACTGCATTGGTTCGCGCGGACAGGGTGCCGACAGGAGTCTAAGTCATTGGCAACGCCATTGCAGCCCAAACGGCGGTGCAGCGCGAACCTACATTCTCGTCAACTCGACAGCAAGGCGGCGGAGGAGCTGTCGTCGTCGAGGCGATCACCATCGCCACCCTCGGCATCTCGACTCGGAGTTCGACAAACGCTGACAGCCGGCAGGCCGGTGCCCCTCACTGTGAATCTCTCGGGGAGACAAGGGTGTCGCCATCCGCTCGCTGTCATTCGTAGCCTGCTCTCCGCCGTCCGGGTTTGCGCGTTTGCACGCACGCGAGCGCTCAGGGGACAGCCCAGCGGACTCGACGAGTCCTAGCGGAAATGGGAGGGGACAGGGTGGGCCGCACGAAGCAGACATATTGGCAAGTACTTTTTCACTCCCGCTCATGCTTCTCACATCCGTGTTTTCAGCCCAACTCGATTCTACCTTTCTACCGTACGTTTTACTTTGGCACCGTCACGGCTCGGGCACCGGATGCTGCTTTTTTACCAAAAGAAGCTGCAGGACTAGTGCGCCCGTTTTCAAACCTCACATCTAGACTGGTGCGCTCTGTAATTGTCGAGGACACCATTGGACCTCGCAGAAACCCTGCGAACAAAACCAAACGACCGACCACCCCCCTCTGTGCGCTCTTTGTTTGCACTCCGACGTGTTACTCGAGGACTCACGCTGTGCTTCCACACAAACCGTTCTAGGACCGCCCCCGCCCGTTACAGCCCAAGCCTCCTGGTCCCACTCCAATCTACGCGCAACGGTCGCTTGCGCTGAATCGCAAACGCGACTTCGAGGCGTGCATGATCTGATCTCACTCTGGTCCTTGCTGTTCATCTCACTGCTACGCTGGCCAGGATAGTCTCAACGCTCTGTCCGACAAAGTCGCAACAACCTCGTGGTCACCAGGAACATCGACAACTACCACCGCCACTTGTAAACGGAGCTCTCAGGCACAATCACTGGAGAAGAAAGACAATTACCATGCCCAGCTGAAGTCATCATTGAGCCAGAAGATGGACGGCCCTCAGTTACGGGCGCGGCCCTCCAAGATGTCGCTGTTTGGTCTATTCAGCAAACCCAGAGTTGAGAAAGCGCGTGGATATGCCGAGCAAGGCCTTGCTGCGCCCTCCACTTTGGACTTGAGACATGCCAACGCCTCGAAGTTGACCTTCGCCGATCGGTCTGAACATGGTGACGGAATCAGCGAACTCCAGACGCGCGCAGCCAGTGCCATGTCTTTCCGAAACCAAATGACTCGTCCGGGTTCGAGAGCGAATACCAAACCATTGGCACATGCCACGCCATCTCGCAAAGGCTCTGCTTTTGAAGCTCCACCACTATTCCAGGCGTATCCGCAGTCCATCAAGCACGGTGTCCTGCAGGTTTCGACGATGACTGCAGAGACAGTACTGCAGAAGAGCAAGAGTCGAAGAGCTGGTGGACTGGCCGTGGAGGCAACGTTGCCACGAGGCAGTACCGATGACCGGGGCAGCATCGACACGAGACGATCTGCGAAGACAACCTTCCGCCATGTTGCGAATGGTTCGATTGGCCATGTCGAACTGCCAAAGAAGATACTCGTGCTGGTAACGTCTGGATATCTGTTGCAATACGCAGAGAGCGGGCCAAGCAACCGCCTCCCGGAGAGAGTGTTGCAGCTTGGGCAGGAGTCGGCAGCCTTCGCCTGTGACCTGATACCAGGCAAGCATTATGTGCTGCAGATTTCACAAGCAGTGGACCAACAAGGGGTGCTCATCGCGAACTCAAGCTCGATCTTTTCGAGGTGGGGCTCGCGCAGCGCTGCGGCAAAGCGCATGACAGCCAACCTCCTGCTCGTGATGCCTGATGTGGCAGAAATGGACAGCTGGATGACTGCCATCAGGGAAGAGATTGCGATGTTGGGCAGCGCCATGGTACGGCCAGAGCTAACAGTAAGGCCGGATACAAGAGGGTCAATTGACAAGCGCGAAGAGTCGGTCAAGAGTCCAAGCCGCAGCCATGCCTATCACATAGGTCGTACACCGAGCAAAGTGTCGCTTATGAGCACATCAAACGACATGGAGTCCCACGGCCTTCCACTGCCTCCCCGGATCCGGGATGACGACGAGAGGTCTGAGACCGGGACGATAGACGGCATCGAAGAAGAAGCAGCGCAGTTAGCGGAACCGAGAACATCTCTCTCACGATTCCAGCGTGAAGCAGATGTGCAGTCAAAGCACTCCTCTGTCGCAACATCGATGGATCAGCAGCGGTTGAACAGCTTGCGCAGCAGTCAGCGGATTTCACATTCCACGGTAGCTACTACGATCGGCTCATCACGGACGAACTCATTGTGCAGCTCACCCCCATCTGAAGATGTAATGAACGGTGGATCGGAGTCGTCAACGGAAAGCAACGAACTAAAGCCACACTACCGTGCTTTGTCCTCATATGCTGGCGCCGTTACTCGAAGGCGCTCCGCTATGCCTCTGCCGAGCCAGAAGGAGCAATCGATGCCCATGCTGAGCTTGCCGACCAGCACACACTTGCACCAACCCCCTGACACGGACAATGATTCGCCTATCTTTGGACGCAATTCGCCAATGATGACTTCGGCATCACCACGGAAGCTTATGGTGGCTTCTAGCGAGCCAAACTTGCGAGCGATCGCGGACTCAAAGGCGAAGCACGACTCCCATATGCCAACGCCACCCTTGCTCTCGGGTGAAGCAGAACGGCCTCTGAGCATTGTTGGCGACCTACCTTCCTCGCTATCGCTGGCCTCGGAACGCTCGCCTAACAAGAGAATATCGTCTCTAATGCGTCGGAAGCAGTCACCGCAGTCCTTCAGTCTCCCGCTGAGGATCAACCCGTCAACGCCTGATAATAGGCCACCAACTCGGCAAGAGAATCGTGGCTCGTTTAATAGAGTCGAGGAGTCCAGTGGTGAACCGCTAGTACACACACTGACTGCGAAGATCGAAAACTCACCCAAAGCGCCTTCGTTAACAACAGCCTCACCACAACCGGGCGCGGCTAAGAATGTAATTCGTACCCCCTCAGGCAGGCTGTCTTTATTCCCGTCGCAGCTTTCCACGCCACCGCTGCTATCGCCTGCGATGTCTGAGCATCAACATCTTCCGGCTGGTCCTCCGATGACCCATGCTCTGAAACGGCCGACATCTGTGCAAATAAGATCGGATCCTGCCCCCTTCCTACGCGGCGTCAGGATACGCACTTCTGCGTACGGTCAACCACAGGCCCAAAGCCGATCTTTCACAGCGCCGATTCGCAGTCTTAAGCCTTCGCGATCGGCCAACCACATGCCTACGAAGGGGGATGAGCACGCTGCGCCTTCACCCACTGATCCTTTCAGCATGTCCTCATCTACCTTCCAGATTTCGGAGGAAGAATCGGACAAACCCACACCTCTACCTGAGCGTGCCTTGTCTCCTTCGCCACTGCGTCCACCCTCGCGCAATACGAGTGGCAGAAAGCTGAAGACACATGCGTCGCTTCCTGAGTTGGACCTGGGCATCCCCGTAGTCGGACTTGGCCCGCCGGCACCACCACCTTCGGCTCCACTTCCTCTTCCACCATCGGCATCCAGACCGACGAGTCCGCTGCCGGTTGTGACTGGGCTGGGGATCCGAGTGTAGGCTGTAGAGACAGTTGTCTAGTTAGGCTTGGCTATGAGTGATCATGAGATGACGGTTGATTAGAAGTTCTTTGGCTTAGCATTGGATTCATAGATACCCATTAACGTAACGTAATGTATGAGCACATGCCTCTAGTTCTCGTTCCCACGTTGCGGTTCCGGTACCAGCTCCTCACGAACGTTCCGAGCATGTCTTGTGAGAGGACATGCCTGCGGTGTCTGTTATGGCTAGGAGGTAGGTACTTCTCTGCTCCGAACCCGCCACAAGGTGCCGACTTTCGAGCCGCAAAGCCTGCGAACGCCCTTGCAGGCTCAATGCAAGCGCGCGAGACCGGTGCAGCATTGCGGAGAGCCGTGCATCAAGGCGAGAAACCAGCCAGTGGATCCAATACGCAAAGCAAGGTCTCCGAGCTGTTGTATTTCTGGCTGACCTCCCAGGCTCGGTGCCCAGGCTCAAGACCAGCGCGCCACGTCGGAGAGCCATGATTTACAGCCAAAATCAAAGCGAAGATCTGAGACGCAAAACACAGATCTCCGAGCGGGTGGACTCCCGAGCGTCTCCGTTCGCCCAGTGCACAGGCTCGATACCAGCGCTGCAGTGCGGAGAGCCACGTTTGACAGGGTAAACATCACATGTAAACTTACAAGCCTGCCAGCAGCGCACTCATCTGCTGCTTGTCATATTTGACGTATTTGCCTCGACCCTTATCCACCTCGTGGTATCGTTGCCAAAAGCGTTCGTACATGGTCCCGACGAAAGAAAGTTCAGCAGCGAGCGTCTGTCGCACCTCAGGCTCCATCTTGTAGGACTTGTGCTTGGTCACCAACTCGTCAAAGTTGGTGTTGAAGTTCGTGAACTTCTTCTTGACATCGTCCCTATCTTTACTGTTGAGCGACTTCAGAATAGCGCCGCTGTCGACCGCGACACCTGTGGATGGCGGCCGAGCCGCCCTCGCGGTATACTGCGTGTCCAGAAGCTCTTTGGTCGCGTCTCTCCAGGCCTCGTTGTACGATGTCGAAGCCTTCTTGCGCCAGGCGTCGATCTTGGGTTGCGTGCCTTGCAGGAGTGAATCGAGCTCTGAATTGCGGATCATGCGCTCCACAACACAGATGTTGTTGGCCAGGAAAACACCTTGAAGACCCTTACCACGGAGCAGGCTGCGGGAGCGAGACTCCAACGTCGAGATGAGTGTCTCAATGGTATCCGTGGCGTAGTGGGCGAACAGCTGCTTGCCGTCTGCTCCAACGTCGAATGATTTGATGGTCGGTATCGACGTGGTGGAGCTTGTGGCACTCGGACTTGACCAACCGCCGTCGCCTAAGCTACGCATGATACTGCTCAACGGTGGGAGATATGCAGTCATTAGCTGTAGCCTGGTCATCACCTCCGTGGTCAGTGGTACAGTACTGCCATCCACTGGCAATGCTTGCATCTGCTGCACCTTGGTTCGCGTATCGTTGAGTAAGATGGACAACGAGGACTTCGCCGTCTCGCGTACAGGCTTGAGCGCCTCCGATAAAGCGTACTTCAACTCTCCTGTTTTGCTTTCCAGGTGATGTGACATGCCGGATACTACCTCAATGATTTCGTAGGCAAGGTAGCAATCGGTGAGTATGTTCTCTCTGACGTGCGCATCAAGGTCACGCAGCGTTGATGCGAAGGCTGCTAGCGAGCTTTGACATGTCGCCAGAAGGACCGGACCCCACTCGTCGCGGCTGAAAATATGGCAGATGTTGTCGTACTCTGCAGTATACATACCTTGCAGACCTTGCGCGTAGGAGCCGATGCCATTGCTGCCTTGCCTATAGACAGCGCTAGCATCGACTTTTCGCGCCGTTGACTTTGACGCCGTCGCCAAATTCTGCAGAGATAGCATGATGTACTGACCACGTTCGTGCGCGTATACCTTGGCGGAAGGCGCGAGCTCGCTGGTCTGGGCTGCTTGCGAAGCATAACCCGCAATGTGCTGATTGACTGTCCGCAACTGGCTAGCTTTGTTCGAGCTCATCCGCGGGTAGTCCTTGCCGGTGGTGATTTGCTTTAGCGGCTCGATGGGTTGAGAGTCCTCGCGTAGCATATCTCGGAACACGCCCTCCAGGGTCTCTGTGCCGATCTGAAGCAAGTTCGCGAGATTCGAGATAACTTGTTGATTGGACCGCATGTTGGTAGACTTTAAACTGCGCAGCGCCTGGCTTGTCCGGTCGATACTGCTGATGTACTCCTGCAGTCCCACGCGGTCTGGACGGCTTCGCAGGATACGCTCTTCCCTGTCTTGCATGTCTATCGGCTCGCGCAACTTGCCAATGGCCGCCTGTATGCGGTCGATGTTATCATTCTGTGTCTGCAATCGCTGAGTGTTGCCATATACTGGCCCAATCGCTTCTTGGACTGTGCGCCCAGACTGATCAAGGCGGGCCATAGACGCTTCGATCTTCTTGGTGACGGCCTTCATCTTCTTAACATTGGCGAAGAGCACTTCCACTTCTGCCGACTCCTCCGCGTGCGCCGCACGGCGTGTAGCAAGCATCTTGAAGTCTGGGGACCGAATAGGCTGGTAGTTGTGTCCACGGGTCTGCGACTATGCCTGGCCCATGGTCCCCACTATCGATGCGCGGCGTTGTGGTGTTGTGATGGGGTGTGATGAATGGTGTCAGGAGTAGGGATATGGAGAGGGTGGTGTGGAGATTGTTCGACGGCGAAGGGTGTGGTAGTCAATTGAGAGTTGCAAATTGCTTGGATACCGCAAGTGTAGAGAGCGAGTGCAAGTGCGACATCGACATCGAAGGTGGAGTCGACAGCAGCAACCCCAGATCTGCCAGCAGCGGCCGCGGACCGAGGACATCCGGATGCTTGGCGAATGCTTCACTCCTTCGCGTGCTTGTTTTCCATTTAGCTACATGCTGGGCTCGCTATGCACTCAAGCACATCCCGTATACATTCACTCGTCTCGCTCTGCTAGTGGCGACGATATATGTAAGTCTCACGATGACCGACAGGGGAGCCTGACATCAAGCCATTGTATGATCCGCATATCGCTATCCTCTTGGGGACCTAATTCACTACACCCTCAGCTTCGATGCCCAAATTTTCAGATCACTAAGCTCAACTGAATCCCGTCACATAACTACCCCCGTACACCACTTCCCCACCTCTACTGATGGCTGCTCTTCTGAAGTCCGCTCTTCACATCCTTCCTGGCGATCTTGCTGTGGTTATTGCGGAGAGTAGGGCCCCACTGACTAAAGTCAGCAGCTGAACGAAGACCAAGACAACGTAATGCTTGCCCTGTGTAGCGCGAAAGGGATAGGTATGAAGAGGATGCTAATGAACGCCAACATGCTCGACGCCCAGTCTGGAAAGTAGGCCTGTCAGTGCATGGCTCATATACCCATTGTACGTAATGAGCTTACTGGTGCCCATATGACGGTACAGAGCAGTGCCGAAAAGTGGAAAGGCAGCTCCGAAAGCGCTCCTCATGAAATCGTTCCCTGCTAGCACGCTGGCTATGTGCTTTGGGTAGGCGTCAGGCAGGTAATTAAGGATGGAGTGGAACAACAAGAATGCTCCACCTGTTGAGATGTATTAGAGTTACTCAGTACAAGTTGCGATTTACTGACCGGAGAACCAAGCACTTCCAGTGATGGGCATGATCCAATGTGTCCTTGTTGGCGGACCACCCGAACCAGAATAGACAGCTGGAATATGTTAGCGTCGACGGCCACATATTGATTTAATATATCTACATCGGGATGAAGAATGCGCCGACGAATGCTGGCGGCAAGCGCTTCTCAGGCTGCAGTTCTCCACTGTCGTCGAACTCGGGCTCCTGGTACTTACGGATCCACCAAAAGAGCGGAGGGACAACGACAAACACGCCAATCGGTATGCCCAAAAATACGAGGCCCGCCTGTCCAGTCGTGAAACCATAGCCTTCATTGAACACAATCGGGAAGGCTGGCTTGTGTTAGCCAGTATCTGCAACACACTTCATCAAGGGACTCACAATCAAACCAGAGATACAGCAGACCATAGATCAGCGCACTGTAGAGGTTAAGCAAGAACACCATTGGCTCGGTGAAGTTCAGCGTGAATGGGTGGACTAGGATCATGTTCAGGACCTCGCTGCCCGTCATCTGCTGAGCCATGATTTCGGCTTGCGACATGAGGTTGGGATTACCGGTCAGCGTACGAAGACGCTGTGCCCGGCGGTAAAGGATGTTGCTTGAGCTTGTCTCTGGCAGGCAGAAGAAGAGAAAGATGAGGCAGAACGCACTGAGCCACATTAGGGTGAACATCTGCAGGGCAGCATCAGCTTCAGATACGCGTGCCGATTGCTGGTGCGGAGAGATTGGCTTACTGGCCACTGCCAAGCGGCAGTGAAAGTCTCATCGATCGTCCCATACTGTGTCACGTAGCCGCCGATTGTGGGTCCCAGAGCTGGCCCCAGGAGGAAGGCAACTCCCCATATTGACAGTGCGTAGGCCCGCTTCGAAGCAGCGTACATGTCTGCCACTGAGGCACCACCTGTAGCCAGTACTGGTGACCCGAAGACGCCGCTTAAGTAGCGAAAAGCCATCAACATTCCAAAGTTGCTGGCCTTCGCGGTCGGACCCTGGAAGGCTACGAACACTGCGAGAGTGCCCAAGTACACTGGTGTCCGGCCGATAAATGGCACCTCTGACATGCTAGAGAAGATGATGGGACCCATAGCATAGCCTAAGACGAACAGTGTCAAGCCGAGCGTGGCCGCAACTTCCGATACGTGAAGATGCTCGGAGACGCTTGGGATGCTCGGCGTATAGATCGAGGATGCGGTGTAAATGACGGTAGTCAGAAGACAGATCTGGGCGGTGACGAAAGTTTTCTTGACCGTCGACCAATTCATTGGATTTGCTAATGATGTCTGTTAGCATGAGGACCGATCAGACCTCTTGGCCGTTGCAGTACTAACCAGGATCATTTGTTGAGTACCAGTCTACCAGATGGTGATCCCCAGCCAATTCTATCCCATCGTGGGTCTCCTTCTCCGGGTCCGGATCACTGGTACATCTATCCGCAGGATGGTCGGTGGCCACAGAAGGCTTTTTCCCATCTGAGGAAACCTTGGGTGAGGCTGTGGATGCGCTGTCGATCGACGAAATCGGTCCGTCGTCCGGAACCAGAGAGGAAGGTGGTGAGAGTGCAATGCTAGGCTTCCTCGCGAAACGTCGAACAAACGCCTCCGGGTCGAGCTCCTCTTGATACCTGAAGACTTTGTCCCTTGTGATCAAGCGGACCAGACGTCCGAACGCCGTATCACGGATCAAGTCCATGAATTGCAGTAGTTGAAAGAAGAGGCCAAAGGTCGTTACTGGAGAAGCGTAATAGAAACAGGCCTGAGAGGTAAAGCAGCATCACGATTAACAGCCAGAGTATATGGGCCACAGCTAGGGCACATTCGTGTGGAATCTCGGACCTGAGCGGACGGACAGCGATCTCTCGTGTGTGCGGCACATCCAACCTAAGACGACGACATCATTAAAATCCGCAAGGTGATGACGGCCGTCTGGTACCGAATCAAGCACTGTCGGGTATCCTGTCATAGTCTTACTGCAGAGATGCTGTTCGCAAACGAGAGACACATGGCCTCTGTGCGTCACACTCACCAGGCCCTTCGAAGCAAAGAGGCACTATTCATTCGCTATGCCTCTGAAATGATACGATTCCGTTTATTGGAAGTGTGTCGGCGATCGGTTTCGCAAGCTGGAAGAATGTTTGATCTGCATAAGCCTTTACGTGTGCGGATACTCTGCTCGGGCCTATGTTGCAGGCACGAACTTGTCGCATGTGGCCGTAGCGTAGGAGGTATCAGCAATGCTGACGAGGGCAGATACGAAGTCAGCACTTTAATTCGGATCAGATTTGATCATGGGATATGGGTCCCGGAACTACGCATGTGCGAAAAGCCTATGCGAAGACCGATGCGGTCTTGATTTTGTCTCGAAGTCGTGGGACCACCATATGGAGTTTCTGCAGCAAAGTCCCTCAGACGAGGGTCTTGTTTAGCGACTCTGTCTTCATGCCTTCGTAGGCATTGTTCTGTATCGCAGACCACGTCTTGTGTATGCCAACTTCGCCGCAACGATATGCCCCCATTTGCAGATCGGCATGTGACGCCTTGGTGAGTCTATCGGACCTATCGATGCAGATAATGCGAGGCTTCGTCAAGCCAGAAACATCGCAGACTGGAGACAACACCTTCTAAAGCCCGACAATTGATGTATCTGGCACGAGATGAGCGCACCAGAAAAGTACACTGCTGCGCGCTGGCTCGGACCACTTCCGAAACGGGAAGGTAGGCGTATGCCAAGCCGACTTATCGCTCGTCGGATGATCTCTTGCAGAAGATCATCGCCAACTGGTTGCCGCAAGGAGAGTACTTCGTGATGTAACTGCAGCTTGCGACCCTCGTAAGGTACATGTACTGCGGTACACGGTAGGCTGTCTTCCCTTCTCGTTTTGACACCTCACAATCAACCCCTCAAAGCAACAGACCCTAATCTACACACCATGGGCCTCACCTCGAACAGCCGCCTATCTCTCGTGTTCCTCCTCTGCCTAGTTGCAATCCCGGGCGCTCATGCTCTCAGCGTGGCAAAGAAGGCGGCGGTGGGCATTGCTGTGGGCTTTGGGCTGTGCCTTATCGCTGCTGCGATCGGAGGATTGTACTTGACACTCTGGAAACGTAAACAGAGGAAGGAGGCTCGAGCAAGAGGCGAGGTCGAGCTCACGGAGCCGAAGCTCACAAACAAGGAGATCATCGAAGCATATGGCAAAGACCAACCGAGGAATTTCAACATTTGGGGTGAGGATCAGCCCGAGCTCAAAGATGTGCGAGCGAAGATGGCCGCCGAACGTACGAGGGATGGACCGGTCGCTGGGCAGTAGCATACTTGTGGCGATATTGCAGACTTGAACCGACGGCGAGTGGATGCTCTCGACGACAGGCCGAATGCACTGCCAAGCATACAGCACATTGGCAGTCTGATTGTGGGTAGACCGTTAGGAAATGATCAGCGCTCAATGGAAGACACAATCTACTTCAGTGTAGGCATCTCTCAAGAATTCACGAGACCTGCGAAACGACTTGGAACTCCCTTACGACCACGTCTTGAATCTAATGCCGGCAAGGTTCGATCTGACCACTTGCGGTGGCCACGGAAGTAAATCCTGACAGTCTGCATGTCATAGGAGCATAGTGGGCTCAGGACGCACACTGGACTGAGACGTTGGCGCGGCCTGGTGTACTAAGAAGGTCTGTTGCATCAGCTGGCCGTGCTTGGCCACTTGCGTTTCCGTTGTGCACTGTGCAGACACGATGTAGAAAACTCATGACGTTCTGTCGACATTCTGTCCATATTCTTTCTTAACCGGCTCTTTCTTTTTGATTATCGATGCCGCCGCCAGCAGCGACATGCCTTGGCAAAGTATGACGCAAGCCTGCAGCTTAAATTCCACTCAACCCAAACACCAGACACCTCACCTCGATACTTGCGCCTCAATGTCTATCAGCCCTATCATTCTGTGCTGCACGCCCTAAAACGCCAATGCTTCGAAGGGCGTACCTGCTTGTCGTGGCTATCATTTGTGGTATGTGCTGCTGCCGTTGCCTCGACCACTTTTTAACAGCTGGGCAGCCACTGATGTAGTCAACGCATCAACGCTTGAAAGGAGATCGATCAATAATGGCCTCGAGCTCAAGATCATGCCACTTGGCGCCTCGATAGTATATGGTACGGACAGCACAGACGGCAATGGCTTCCGCCTACGACTACGAGATCTGCTTGAGAGCGGCGGGAATAAGGTCTCTTATGTTGGTAAGGACGGTTTTGTTATTCTTCACCAAGTCCCGCCAACTGATCGTTTGCACTCGCTAGGGACTGCGTTCCATGGAAACATGAGCAACAATGCCTGTGAAGCCTACCCTGGTCGAACCATTGACGAGGCCGATCAACACGCTCTGCACTCACATGCTTACAAATACCTCCCAAACGTTGTGCTCGTTCACCTCGGGACCAATGACTGCATGCGCGAAGCCAACGAGACTGCAGGCGAGGCGGCAGATCACTTCTCCACCTTGCTCTCAACTATCAAGGAGCAAGATGCCGATACTCTCGTCCTCGCTTCTACGCTCATACGCAACTTGGTACCATCGGTCGACCAGTGCATCGCAGCGTTCAACGATCGTCTGCCCTCTATCGTCCGCAAGGCTCGTGCTACGGGACAGAAGGTCGAATTGGTCAACATGCATGACGCGGTTCCGAGAAGCGATATCAACTCAACCGACGCAACGCATCCCAACGATGCTGGCTACGCAATCATGGCTCGGATTTGGTATGAAGGGCTTGTCAACGCGTCAGCGCTTATCAGTCCCCCAAACTCGACAGGCAAGGGTGCTCCAGTAACGCCGTCTGCTGCTGCGGAACTTCGACATACAAGTAGCGTAATGTTTGTCATGCTGGTCGTGTGGGTCGTCTTGGCTTGATGTCGATGATCCACTCATGGGCACACGATGCCCTTGTCTGGGCGCCGGGGCATAGCGAGGGTGCCGCAGTTGTACCACTTTGTGACGACTGATCCCGGTGCGACGATGAACCATCCACAGGCTAGCCAGGATCAGTGCATTGCTCGGAAAGTGCATGGGACCATCGTCATGACACAGCGGCAACGAGCGCCCACAAGTCGAACCTCAGTGCCAGAGCAATATACATCAGCGAGCATGCTGCTCCAGCACGAAATTGGATGTTGCGATGGTAGGCTGATAGTGTCTCATGCTTCATTATTTGCCGAGGTGAATTGGCCCCCTCTAAGACGACAGGCGCTCCATGATGTTCCTCAATATGGATACATCCAGGGTTGGACCAGCCTCCAACAAACGTGGCCCGTACATCGCAACCGTGAGCCCCAACAAGAAACTCACGAAAGCTATAAGGAATGCATGCTCAATGGCGATGCCCTGAGTTCCTTGGTAGCGTTTTGGTGCAAGCGGGCCGACCATCTTCTTGATCGGGACAACTTTCTCTTGCTTTGCGGCGAGCAGACCTCGCTGCATCCCTGGCAAGCCATCCATACTCCAAGCATTTTTGTATGCCCAATACCTGATGATGAGTGCGTCAGTAATGCCAAGCATCGTGTCATACAACCTCAAGTGTCGTCTGGACACTCACCTATCCATGCTCTCCTTGGTGTCGCCGGCCTCGAACTTCTGGTGCTTCTTCTCGAAGAAGTTGTTCAATACTGGTCGAAACTCCTTGAAGTCATACTAAAAGGTGGAGGACATCAGCCATCTACGTATCACAAATGAATCATGTCTTTCACACTCACGAAGGGTACGCTGAAGCCACAAGAGGACCCCACTTGGTGGATGTCGACCATGATGATCGATCGCGTACCGGGAAGCGTCTGCACCTTATTCGATTCGATGAAGGTCGAATACTCATCAGTACCATATTCAAGGACTCTGCCATGGCCCCAGAGCCTTAGTATCCGGGGCCCTCCCTCGAAGGCGTTGAACATGATAGTGATTCGACCATTCCTGGGCTCGAGTAGATGGGAGATAGTCTCGTTACCACTGCCACTGAGATCCATGTACCAGAACGTTCGCTCGTCCAAGACGCCGAAGTAGGGCCCTCCTTTAGGACTCATATTGACATGACCGGTGTTGCTCAAGGGGGCCGAGGCGACCCAGAAGACTTTCTGATCCAGGATCCATTGCCTCATCGACTGGGGGATAGTCTCGTAGAAGACACCCATGATTCGTATCACATTGTTGTTCCTACTGCAAGGTGTTGATACGATGACTGTTCTAACATTGTCGAGAACCGATGTCGGAGTTCGGGCTGGAATTGAAATCCTTCGACGGAATGAAGTCCGCGTTAGGTTCAGGCAACGACCACGTTCCTACGGATCTAAAATGCTCCTTTGGTCTCACATCCATACGCGTCCAAGGCGTCCTACCCTGGAAAACTCACGCATGACTCTGAGCTGTTCGTCGTCGTACGACGATCTTACTGCAACCCAGTCCTTCTTGTGAGTCATCGACGACAAGTGGCTGCTGGCTCGGCTGGTTTTGGCGCCATTGCCTGGTTGCCTCGGACTACATGTGTCGGAGTCGGTTGTTCACACGCCCTTTGTCATCCACTGCCTCCACTGGCCGTATCAAACGCCCTACTAGCCGGCTTCGTACACCGCAGCAGAAATGAAAACATTGGCAGCTGCGGCATGAGGGTGCAATGGCGACTTCAGGCAGACGTGACTCTCCCTTCCAGTTTAGCTGATCGATTATTCGTATAAAGAGCCTTGTCAATCCCTGATATGTCACCCAACACATCCTCTCAGCTCTGACGTTAGCACTCCTTCGCTACGATATAACCACACACTGCGACCCAGCCTCATCCTCTCATCGAACGAGATGGCACCACAAAGCACAAACCAGACCAAATCCACCCGTGGCTCAGATACCTCTTCCATTATAACCACATCGAGTGTATCATCAACAGCTCATTTGATACGATCGAAGCTTCTTCCAAAATCCACAAACAAGTCGCCAAGCAAGAACGAGCTATCTGCTGGCGAGAAGCAAGCAGCACGATGGGCCAATCGAACAAACACCGAGGCGCTCGCAATGGCGGGCTCTTTGAGGTGATCGGAAGTTGAGATCTAAGCGCGGCGTTGGACGGGGGAACTTTTTGAGTGATTAGATTTGGCTTCGACCATCGGCGAGTGGAACAAGTCAGATGCCGAGCAACGCGACTGTAATCTTTGAGAGTGGTAGTCGGGAATGGTCTAGACGATCGTGGATATTGATTGGTATAGCAAACTTTGGATGGAAAGGACTGGCAAAGAGCAGTGATGGCGTTAGATGCTTCAGGGCTTTGTGGTTACATGGTCCTAACCATAATGTGTTTAGAGCAGGCGTCGCTGCTTGTAGATGGATATCGTTGTTAAAATGACGCCCCGAGAGCTGCCCGTTCCACACCCGACATGAGTATGATCATCGATTGCATTCGTCGGGAAGCCTTGTATCGTCGCGGCACTCGTCTAGTCTGCGTTGAGTTTAGTGTGGTGAGTATAGTCTGTGGTGAGTATCGTCTCTGGCCATCTTCGCACCATGAAAGTGCACTGGCCGAGGCCAAGAATGGACGAGGTTCGGCGAGGCGGCATCGCTCTCACCGCCTGTACAGCATCTCATGCACCTCCTCCGCGATAGCCAAGCTCGCGGTCAAGCCAGGCGACTCGATCCCAAGCAGGTTCACGAACCCATCGTAACCCTCTTCCAGCTTGATGTAGAAGTCCTGGAAACCTTTCCCACTCGCCACAGCACCTAACTTGCCAAGCTTGGGTCTGATTCCCGCATAATCCAAGGCGATATCGTCTGCATCAATGCTGGGAAGGTATGATTTGATGTCTGCAACAGCCGCCTTGAAGCGCTCGGTATTGGCAGCAGGGGCAAGATCACCTGGCGAGTCCACCCACTCTACGTCTGGCCCAAAGCGTACTCGACCAGCCATGTCAATCGTGAGGTGCGTACCAAGTCCACCGTGACCGGGCATTGGGGCTGGATAGACAAGAGTGCTCGGCTTCGGGTGAGACTTTGCATATGAGAAGTACGATCCTTTCGCATAGTACGGCTTCCGATGTCGTTCTGACGGCAAGATCATATTATTAATGGCGCAAGCGTACAATCCAGCACTATTCACGATAGTCTCAGCGGTAATGGATGTATCCTCGCCTTCCAGTTCAGGGACCGCAGCGCTTGGCGACGAGGGTATAGGCTCGCTAGCTGAAGGAGGAGCAGTCCAGATCTTCCAATCGCCACGTCCGCCAGGGGGTGCCTGTATTCGAGACACTGGACTTGCTAATGCTGTGGTACCGCCGAACTCCTCGAAGTCGCCATGTAAGGCTTGCATATATCCGTGCGAGTCTACAATGCCCGTGCTTGGGCTCTCTAGTACGCCGGCCTCGGCACGGACGTCTGGTTCTCTGCGTTTGGCTTCCTCGTGGGAGAGGAACGTGATGGGAATCTCCATGCTTGTGGCAAAATCATGGACCTTTTGCAGCTCGGCCATCTGCTCGTCGGTTTGCGCAACAATCCATTTGCCACAGTTCTTGAAGCCGACTTGATTCTTCTTGCAGTACTCGTAGAGCATACTCTTGCCTTGAAGGCATAGTTTCGTTTTCAGACTATCATGACCGTAATAGAGACCTGCATGAATAACCTACTCAGCGGTGAGCAAACGAGTGACTTCAACGGCAGACGGCAATCCGGACCTCGCTGTTTCTACTGCTAGTCTCTGTGCCGACTGATGGGTGTTTCTCGATCAGTACGACAGAAGCTCCTTCGACTTGCTGCAACCTTCGAGCGACCGCCAGACCTACGGCGCCCCCGCCGATTACTGCATGCGTGAAATCCGCATCGCGACGCTGTGTCGTTGAAAACGACCGGAAGGTGTTGAAGGTGTGGTGGCGTGAAGCCTGGAATGTACGAACAAGCAACATAATTACGAGTCTACATTAGAAAGAACAACCCCAACCCACGAGCAATGGCAACATGTAGTACATGCATATATCGCTGTCGTGGCAAAGAAGCAAGATGAGGTTGGCATTGGCTTCTCTTATCCGCCACCGCCACCGGATAAGAGTCTGCAAGGATCAAGATATTAAGTCGTTGCCCACAGGGGAGACTCTGTGTTTTTGATAACAAAGGCCAGCAGGCTTGTAGGCTCGACAAATAGGGCATTTGACAATCTTGTGGATGGCAGCGGTTTTCAGTATCAGTTCGGCCGTTCTGGCCGTTGCAGCTGCTTCGGGTCTTGAAAAGCCAAAAGTCGACACCAGCATCAAGTTCTGTCTACAAGACTTTCGCGTTGAAGGCGACTTGAACTCATCCCACCCGGCTTGCCTGGCTTGCCTGGGTCAAGTCTGACGAGACTCGCGCAGCACAAGGTGGGTATCAACGAGACGAGACGCGCTGACAGATTCACTTGATGCCTGGTTTCTCGAACTACGAGATTACAACCATGCCATGCTGTCGGTGCACTCATATCTTGGAATGCTCGACCTGAAGCTCGATGTCACCGCCCTTGCCAAGCGCCCCATCAGTCTGGAGGACTCCAAGCAACTCCTTGGCCTTCTCTGTCGCCCCAGCTCCGCCCACTTTCGCGTCATCTCCCTCGAAGCACACTGCGATAGCCTCGAGACTGCGGCCCTTGGTTTCAATGTAGTAAAACCAGACCACAACGGACTGGAACGCGAGCCAGATGATGTAGCAGAGGTAGTATTTCCAAGTGATCTGAGAGCAGAGAGCAAAGAGCGTTAGCAAGTGCCCGAGACTGCTTGAGGTATTGAAACCTCCAGATATGCTTACGGCCTCCATGGCAACCGGGTTCACATAATTTGTGAAGAAGGAGCCGGCTGCGACAGCTAATAGGGTCACCGTCAAGTACTTTGATCGAAGGTAGAAAGGCGAGATTTCAACGACATAGGCGATCAATAGGCCGGACCTAAGGTAATGTAAATCAATTAGCGAGACCGACAGGATTAAGCGAGTATAACGTGCTTACCAGGCGAGGTTGTAGAAGAACATAAACACGAAGATCAACGCGATGACTGCACGACCACCGGTCGTAGTGCTAGTGACTGAGTACTGCTGACTTGCTATAGTCCAGCCAGTCATCGCGAGACACATGCCGAAGGTGCTTGTTAAGAATAATGGCCTACGACCGAGCCAGTCAATGGTAAATGCCATACCACCGGCACTTACCAGGGCGAAGGACATTAGCCATCTATATTCCTCATATGGGTTATCTTCTTCAGGACTTACATGACGAAGTTGAATATCGTTAGACCTCCGTTCAGAAGGAGCTGATCTTTGGAGTTGGTGATTCCGATCTGCTTGAGGACCAGGAAAATATAGTACGATACGATGCCAGAGCCGGCTGTCTGGCTGAAGAATCCTGCTGTGAGAGCGATGAGGAACCGGTGACGATTGCCCTTGGTGTTCCAGAGCTCGGAGATGCCTCGCTTGGCGAATTCCTTCTCTAGGGCCATAGTCTCCAAGACTTCCTGATACTCGGCCTCGACGAATCCATCACCCGAAGCTGGCCCGTGGTAGGTTTGGAACGTCTTGCGGGCTATCTCGTGCTTGTCTTTCACGATCTGGTAGCGAGGGGACTCCGGTACCAGCCATATCAGGAAGAGTTGGATTACGGACGGGAATGCCTGCAGGACACTGGGAGCCTTCCACGACCACTCGCTTGCGATAGTCAACGTCCCGTAGCTAAAGAGTGTTAGCGATATCCAGCCTTGGGTCGTTCAGGAAAGGAAAATTACGTTGTCCATCTACAACGTTGGACGTTCAGGTCAGCAGGTGTCTCGAAATCCAATTGCTTGACTACACTCACGCAGCGATAATGCTTCCGAAATACCACAGAGTGTTGTATATGGCCGTGAGCTTTCCTCTGTACTGCGGGTGCGCGAGCTCCGTGATCAGCATTGGCGAGCATCTGGGTACGATCGTTGTCAGCAGATGTTCTGGACAACCCGAGGATCCATTCATCTTACGATTGGGTGTAACAGATGCCCAGACCGATAATGAATCTCGCCGCGATGAACATCCCAATGGTCGTGCTGACTGTCTGGATCACAACACCGATGAAGATCAAAGTGCTCCCGAGCAAGATGGTCCATTTGCGGCCGATGCCATCAGCAAGTAGAGGCACGAACGGTAAACCGCAAACTTGGCCGACGGAAAATATGGCGTTCAGAAGCCCTAGCTTCGCCGCCGAAGGTGTGTTGAAATGGTTCTGCCAGCTGCCAAAAAACACATTAGCGACTATTCTCATGCCCACGCATGATTATCCGAGCCTACTAATCCAGTGTTTGCAGGCCGTTCACTGTCCGATGTCAGCGACTGGGCTCTCGTCATGGAGTGGACAACTGTACGCACTCATGCTACCGTCGTATCCATTTGTTGCTGACGAGAGTAGGAGAATGCCAATGATGAGATGAAGACGGATGAGCGAGCCATGGCGGTACCATGTCACGCGAGGGAACTCTCTACCGCCAACAATGAACGGTTGAGATGCTTCTGATTGCAATCCGAACATATTGTAGGCGATCGGCGCGGAACGATGAGACGGTCGTGGTCGAGACCTGTGTAACACTCGTCCATCTTGTACTTACCGACAACCGACGGATAGACCAACTACATGCTTATCCCCGCCCTGCTTCTCGGAAACAGTGATTACTGTCCTCGTGGGCTTGATGCAGAGTCAGTTCTGCTTCCACAACTTCCCAACTCGGCGACCTACAACCCCGCACAAAGTTCAGCCTAAATCCTGCCCATGGGGTGGCAAGTATTAAAATCCTGCACTTCAAAGCCTGTGGTGCTGATCAACAAACTGCGACGTGCGGACAACATACCGATCATCCTTCGGGTTCCCGCTTCAAGCTGTCGTCGCGTGTCGTCGCCTTTCTGAAAACACAACGTCTGGTAAGCCGGGGAAAGACGACTGCTCATTGGCCTTGCTTGAGGACTGCATGAAGCGTCCACGTTTTCTGACTCGTCTGAAGCAGTGCACCACGTGGAAACTGCAAGGTAAGCCAAATGGACTCTAGTACCATTCGCACATCTTTCCACGACCATCCCAACGTTACGACGTGGACAGGACCGCCGAGCTCACTACTGGAACTCGGCACCTTGCAAGATTGGTGTTGACGAGCTTGACAGCTGGTGACGGCAGAAGTGCATCTTGTGGATAAGCTAAGTGGGCCATCTAGGACAGAACAACGCCCTTTCCGAACTGTGCATTACTGCTGCTGGTCTTTAGCACCTTGTCAACAACACCGTAGTCGTCATGTCTCCCGAGATGAAGGAACCAAGATCGAAACCGACGTATTGGGATGGCGCACTCGTACCAGACACAGACGAACACGGTACTGGCCCAATAGCCATTCGCCTCACTGATGAAGAACGCACGTCTGGGCAGACTCGTCCCGACACGATACAGCAGGCGCTCACATATTATCACCGCGACGGCTTCTTCCTGCTCGAGAATGCTATCGACGACGAACTGGTCGATAAGCTTTACAACCGCATGGTAGAAGACAACAATACCTACTTGTCCAAGCCTCATATGGTCTGGAACCAGGGCGCAAAGACGAAGAATGTATCTCAGATCCCCCCTCTCACCAAGGAGTGGCTGCACAAGGACTTCTACGCCAATGTTCACGTTATGCGTATCCTGGAGAACTTGCTTGGCCCACAGCCTGAACTTCGCTTTCTGAATGCCAACGTTGCATGTCCTGGTGGCACGGGTCGTCAAGCAGTGCATACCGACGTCAACCACCGCTTCCCAACGATTCCATTTGGTGTTGTGCTTAACACATACCTCCAGGACTCGTCTGAGGACAATGGTGTTACAGAGGTCTGGTGTGGCACGCACACTGCCTACCCGCACCCTGAGCAACTCAAAACCAAGGAGAGCGGATGGATCCGTAAAGATCTGATCCAGGATCGCGCCAAGACAGTTGCTCCGGTCCTGCCGTTCATCAAGAAAGGCAGCATCTGCTTCCGTGACCTCCGGCTGTGGCACGCAGGCATGCCAAACCCGAGCAGTAGGCACCGCATCATGCTGGCAGTCGATTACTTTGCAGCATGGTACCAGTGCCCGATGACACTGCAACTTCCGAAGAGCGTCAAGGAGATGGTTGAGAACGACTGGAAGATCTCGACGAAAGGAATAGAGTGGACCGACGGGGAAATCGACAGTCTGGAAGTCCCATTCTTTCTCAACATGACACAGGATCCCGGACGGTATCTAATTCAGACCGAAAAAGGGTTCGAAGACTGGAGGGCGCGAGAGACGGGTGTATACCAGTTCGATCGGGGTGTGGTGAATGAAGAGTGTTACTGGACTCCCGAATAGTCTTTGATGAGTAGATGTGTCCGAAGGACTGCTGTTACCTGTACGAGTGTGCACACCTTAACCTATACTTACAGACACTCTACGAAAATCATCCAAGCGCATTGCATTCATAGCCAGGCAAGCCCTCGCAAACGTCCAGAACGCCATATCGCTTTCCCATCATGCCGTAATTTCCAAGATGTGAAGTGCAGTCTTGACCATGCGTTCGGTGAGCTCCAATACCCACTACCGTCCGCTCCAGCTGCCTCTCGAATCTCGTGCTGGACCTCTGCCCTCCTCGGCAACCTTGCCACTGACCTCCCGCCTCGATCTCATCGAGTACCGACTGCTGTTCGCCTTGGGGTCCAGATACAGTACACTCTCGTCTGCAATATCAGCACCCGTCCTGCTGATCACTCTCCCTCCTACCTTTTCGGGCGAAGGTGTCCTAGTAGGCGAAGGAGGCACGGCGTACCCACCATAGGTGCCCGCGTTCGCGACGCCATAGGGGCTGTTCTTTGTCGGCGACCCGCGCTCGTCCGGACCACGTACGCCTCTGGTCGCAGCCGCCAAGTCTCCATAGTACCTGCCTTTTGGCGTACCAGCACTAGATCGCAAGCTAGGCGCGGACTCCGAGTAGACCGAGCTCCCCATAGTCATCTGACTAGCATTCGTCGGATTGCGGTCGACACCCTCGCCATAGTGCTCTTCGACATCGTCAAAGAATCCATCATTGGCTTTCGTCGGCGTAGGCGGGTGCATTCCCAAAGGCTTGGGCATCATCTCAGGCGCGTAGTCGTAGAGCGTGTCGTCGCCAGCTTTGATCGATGCCTGCCCAGCCCGCGGTGAATCGGCAACAGAATCATGACGATCGTGCTGCACTGGTGCGTAGGCGTGCTCGCCGAGTCTAGCAGCGAAGCGGGAAGTAGGAGGTACTTGTGCAGGCGTAGGACCACGGCTGAGATCATCGTCGTCTTCAGCGTCGAGGACGTACCAGTTGTCATTCAGCAGTCTGCCGCTTTGCTCACCCTCGACCTCTTCCCTTCGAATCGCTGCATTGGATGGATGGTGCAAGTCGGGGCTCATTGCACGGCCGATCTCTTCGATAGGAACAGTAGGAAGCTCCTTCTCCCGCATAGCCAGATCACCGGTCGAGACGTTCATAGTTGTGGCGACGACACTGTTACGATTGCTTTTGCTCGGGCTGTGGCTTGTGCCTCGCGTCCTGACTTCGAGCTTGCCGTCTGGACGGACTTCGTAGCGCGATCTGCGAGGGCTGGAAGGTGATTGGTATTGATCCTGTTGACGCGACAAGCGGGCACTGTCTGGGTTGTGGGGCGAGAATGCTAATGAAGCCTTGCTGCCATTGCGAGAGTGACCGAAGGGCAGTTGTTGGTTGTCGTTGGCCGTATTGACAGATATGCGGCTGGTGTTGTTGACAGACAGGGTCGATGCGCTCATGTGCTTTGACATGCTGTCCTTCTCATCGATGGAGGCCGAGGACGCAGTCATCTCGCTGTTCTTGTACTTGTGCTTTCTTGTGCTGCGGTCACGGCCAGTCAGGTTGTCTTCCAGAGGGTTCATGTCCGGAGGCAGAGAAGAGATCTTGCGGAAGACGATGACAAGGTACAGGTCCAGCCCACAGCTCAGCAAATGCAGTCCTGCGATCACGGCCGCGCCAATGAAGGTAACAAGCAGGAGAGTATCTGTGCCCCCTTCGGGAGAGAAGAAGGACGAGAAACGCCATTGCCCGTCCAGGATGTTGCCGCTTGCGCTGTATTGCGGAGGAGGCAGTTGGCGAGTATTATTCAAAAGCAAGACTACGTAGATATAGAGTGGGATCAAGGCCGTGTCCATGATCAAGGCGAAGGTGTGGTAGGATGCCGAGGAGCCAGGTGTGCGGCCTTTGGCGGCTCGGACCAGATGGTACACTGCGTAGAGGGCAACGAGGGAGTCGATAGCTTGCTGTAAGACACTCGTCAGTCTCGATTGTTACCAAATGACTTGTCTAAATACATACCGGTATCCGAAGCAGATACGTCTCAGCACCATGTGTTCCCTTCATGCATATCGTGCCCGCCAACAAGCCCAGTGCAACAATGAGCTGCAATAACCTCAACCCGAACTGCGCCCATCTTGTACCGACTACGGCCTGCTTCGTCTTGGGCGGCAGCGGCTTGAAATCTGGTCGCACACCGCTGAAGACGGCATAGCTGTCAGGATGCTGGTTGAAGTTGATCAGCGGCCCTTCCGGCTTGGGTTTAGGTGGTAGCGATTGCTGTGAGAGCCGAGCGTAGGAGGCCTGCGTGACAGCTTTGGGGTTGAAGTTATCGGTGGGCACCTGGTACTGGGAGTAAGGGAACGAGATGGGTCGGTTCTTGGGTCCGTCGTAGAGGTATGGCATCTGACTGTCGTTGCCCATGATAGCGAGTGTACAATAAGAGACCCAATGGGCCGGTTGCTCTTGCACGTGCGTAAAGAATGTGAAGTGCACGAGGATGAGATGAGATGACGATGAGGAATGAAAGATGGGCGATCCTTGCACGCGAGAGATATATCTGTATACACCACGCGCCTTTAGACTTTGCGAACGTCAACACGGTTGCTATGGGACTCGTTTTAGCCGAGCATGTGCAAAGCTTGTCTGCGATAAACATCTGGCCCGATATAGATCTTTCCGACCGCATGTCTTTTCCGAGACATCGAAGCATTGAACCATCTATATATCTCGGTCGAGGTGCGTCGGACAAGTCTGCAAGATGCCTCCTTCGCTCGCTGCAATGCGTTCGGGCGGCTCATATGTCTGCACGGCTTGTCGAACACGCGCTCTCGCCACTCGAAGGACTACATCTCGCAATGCGACCTACAGCACCGCCTCCGTTCAGGTCCGCCGACCCATAAACGTCGCCATTATCGGATCCGGCCCCGCAGGCTTCTACTCCGCATATCGCCTTCTCAAACGGCTCCCAGATGCCCGTATAACCATGTTCGAGCAACTTCCCGTTCCCTACGGCTTGGCAAGGTATGGCGTGGCTCCAGATCATCCTGAAGTAAAGGTACGCGAGCCGTCCTACCAGCCCAACCAATCTTAGTAAAATGAGGGACCCAGTATGCTGATCGAGCAACAGTAGAAATGCACCGAAACGCTCATCACAGTCGCCCAGGAACAACCCATCAATTTCAACTTTGTCGGGAACTGCCCCATCGGCCCTGATAAAGGGGAGCTGCCACTAACGGCTATTACGCCATACTTTGATGCCATCCTCTTCGCCTATGGGGCCAGTGAAGACAAACGTCTTGGCATCCCTGGTGAAGATCTCAAGGGCGTTATCAGTGCCCGATCCTTCGTAGGCTGGTACAACGGCTTGCCTGAGTATGCCGACTTACCCGTGGATCTCACTGCCGGCGATACTGCAGTGGTGATTGGGCAGGGTAATGTTGCGCTCGATGTCACCCGGATCCTGCTTGCTCCTTTGGATGAGTTGAGGAAGACTGATATCAACGAGGAGACCATTGAAGCACTGAGTCGAAGTAGAGTACGGGATGTCAAAGTCATTGGACGAAGAGGTCCGTTGCAGGCACCGTACACGATCAAAGAACTACGTGAGCTTATGAATTTACCTGATGTGGGCTTCGCTCCGCCGCCGGAAGGATGGGAAGATCTTCTCCAGATCCCACGCAAGAAGCTGCCTCGACAGCTGAAGCGGATAGCGGAACTACTCGAGAAGGGATCAAAGACTGGTTCGGACAGTAGTGCCAAGGCCTGGCAACTTGGCTATCTGCGCTCGCCTGCTGCTTTCTTGTCACAGGGAGGCGAATATTTGGACGCCGTAGGCTTTGAGAAGACCGAGTATGCGCGTCCATTCTCCGAACTCTTGACCGGCGACCCACAGTCTGATCTCAATGCCCTTCGCGCCGCGAAAGTGCAATCGACAGGCCAGAAGAGCCTCGTGCGTGCTAATCTGGCATTTCGATCTGTGGGATATCAGTCTGAGCCTTTGCCGGGTATGTCGGAAATAGGCGTCCCATTCGACGCTGCACGAGGTGTCATCCCCAATGATCGATGGGGACGAGTATTGTCTCCTACCGAGGGTGTAGGTGGTGTAGCGGCTGCTTTGACTGCGGGACATGTACCGGGCATCTATGCCGCGGGCTGGGTCAAGCGTGGCCCAACAGGAGTCATAGCGAGTACCATGGACGATGCCTTTCTCACTGCCGATGTTGTGGCTGGAGACTGGGAAGGCCATGCACGGTTCATGAATCATGGTGATGGTTTGGAGATGAAGGAAGGTTATGAGGGCGTGAGAAGGGAGCTCGAGAGCAGAAGCATTAGGAGCGTGAGCTGGAGCGATTGGGAGAAGATTGATGTTGAAGAACGGAGGAGAGGGAAGGAGCGAGGCAAAGAACGGGAGAAGATTAGGAGAGTGGATGAAATGCTTGGGCTGCTTGACTCTTGAAGATGTTGGTAAGAGTCCAAAGGCTTCTATTATGTGCCCGATGGATATGCGACCGCCCTTCTAGATTCAAATTCTATGCCGCTTTCCACTTCGCCATCCAGGAGTCAATGTACTTCGACATCAAGCCTTCACTCACTGGATCCCGCACCTTTCCCAATACAGGACAATCCTGCACCGTGCGGAATGTCTCGAATGTTAGGCCGGCGGCTTCATCGCTGCTTACCACAAGCTTTTCTTGCACCCCGTTGGCAAGGTCATCGGTCTGCTCTGGAGTGTCGTCTGCTGTGGTCGGCTTGGTCGGGCTTGCATACTTGCCTTTCCAGAAGTCCATTAACTTGATGCTCGGGTTCTTGACAGGATCCGGCTCGCTGCCCGCGAGTTTTTCGAGCCACGCTGCGGGGCTGACGATGTCGAAGCTAGGGTATCTGCCGCCCTTTTGTGACGAGAGGTCCTTCAGAGTAGGTAAGAGGTCGTCTTGGAAGGAGAAGGTGTGTGGATTGAGGACGTGGTAGACGAGGTCTGCG
Source organism: Elasticomyces elasticus (assembly GCA_035926095.1). Lineage (NCBI taxonomy): Eukaryota > Fungi > Ascomycota > Dothideomycetes > Mycosphaerellales > Teratosphaeriaceae > Elasticomyces > Elasticomyces elasticus. The sequence goes on from JAVRQT010000009.1 coordinate 274,352, forward strand.
TCGTCCGCTGGCTCGCTTTCTCTTGTGATGGCTGTCGTATGCTGGCCATTCGTTTCGGGTTGCGCTTCTGGCAAAGCGAGCGCCACAACAACCTCAGCACATACATCTACTGGGAGCCAGCTTGGCCTCTCGTCCAGTGCTGGCAGCGCGCCAACAGTCAAGGCGCTCCTGATCATAAGCGGGATTGCTTCAGTATCATTCCACACACCTTCTTTGGTGTCACCACAGAGCTGCCCGATCCTTAACACTCTCGCTTGCATCCCTGTTGATTTTGCCGCAGCGATAGTGATGTGCTCTGTGACCAGCTTCGATCGTCCGTAGCCAGTCTTCATCGCATGGCCGAGGTCGCTAACCGTTCTCTCTGGTATGACAGCAGGCTTGGGCGTTCCGGATGCGGTACTGACCGAACTGCAGAAGAAGAACTTTGCTGGCTTCGGCAGTCTTGAGCGGAGACTGAAGTTGACAAGATTGTAGGTGCCGCGGATGTGCTGCTCTTCGAACGATCGGACTCCGAGATTGAAGTTCACGGCCCAGGCGCTGTGGATCACGCAAGTCACATTGTCCAGCATATACTGTAACGCGTACGGGCCTAAGCCCAGATCTGCCTGGCTGAGGTCGCATGGCAATGGACGTAATTTGGCCTTATTTTCAGCTGAGAGTAGGATCTTACGGGTGGCCAAGGAGTCCAAGGTCCGTATATTGGCGGTTGCCTGACCGTCGGCGCGAACCAAGACACAGACCTCCTTCACATCCGGTCGTTTCACGAGGTCTGCGAGGATATATGCTCCTAGGTTACCTGTGGCGCCCGTAAGTATAACGGTGTGGCCGGAGGGTGACTTCGCGTCCAGTTGGGCCACATGTTCGGCGAAAGACGAGTATTTTTCAATCAGTTCCATCATCACATCCACTTCGTCGGAGTCGTCATCCATCTTCTCACCGGTACGTAGAGCATGAAGGTGCCTCGTTAATCTTGATATAGTCCCGCACTCGAATACAATGTTCGTGCTCATGCTGTCGCCTCCAGTACCGAGATCGAGCTTTTGTCTGATGGTCCGCCAGATCCGCGTCGTCTGAAGACTGTCGACGCCTGCTGCGAATATATCACTTGCGACATCCTTGATCGGAATCTGTAGATCGCGCTGGAAACGTTCAAGAAGCCATTGCTCCAGCTCTGAAACATCAAGCTGCAACTTATTCCCCGTGCTCTGAGTCGCAGTCTCGAGTCGTGTGTACGCAGCTTGTATATCGACTTCGTATTGCTGATACACCTGGGCACGAATGAAGGTACCTTTGTCGGTTTTAGCATAGTCGGCTTCAGCACCCTTGATCACGACCATCTCCTTCATGATCTGGCTGAATGTCTCGCTCCGAACGTTTGCAGCCTCAACGGCAGGCCATATGGCGTCTAGATACTCTGCGTCGGACATCTCGAGCGCTCGGTCCGCAGATCGAAACACGAGGACGCCAGGAAGGGCCTGCTGAAACCCGAACACTACGGCCTCACGAACGATGTCTTCTTGCCTGATGCGGCCTTCGATAGGTAAAGGGAGGACCTTCTCGCCCATGACCAGGGTGATACGGTCATCGAGCCGAGAAAGATACTTGTAGAAGTTGCTCTTATTCGGATCAGGATGTCGGGTGAACAGATCCGCCGTACGAAAGCTGTTCTCGGGGTTCTTATCGCTGAACGGCGGTTTGGTATTGATGGCGCCCTTTGAGGGCAAACCATGGAGTCCGACGGCTTCGAAGACGCCAGGCGCTATCTCGTCCATGAGGGTGAATTTCGCCACTGGATCCCAGAGACGCAGGTATGACCAATCACTGTCGGTCGGTGGAATACCACGGTAAGATGTCATCAACTGGCCTGTCTCTGTAGCGCCATAGTTCGCTACAAGGTTGACTCCCGCAGCCACGAGGCGGTCACCAAGGTCGTCTGGACAACCTGAGCCATTGAACAAGACCAGATCTGCAGCAGCCAATGCTTGCACGCCTTCCTCCTTCTCCGCCAGTAGCTTCAACACATACGGCACTGCAACGACCAGCTGTGGCTTTGCTGCGCTGATCACCCTGAGCATGTTGCTACTTGTCACCGGCAAGCTATGATTGGCTAGATACATCGTTGAGCGGGTGTAGAACGCTCTTCCTAGCTCCATCAGGCCGCCAGAATGGAACAAGGGCGATGCGGTAAAGGCACGCATACCAAAAGACTTGCGGAAGTTGGCAAGGCATTGCATGTTCGACAAGTATATGGGTTTGGGGAAGCCCGTAGAGCCGCTGGAGTGCAGGATCCATGCAATCTTGCCACTTTGCTGAACATGCCAATCGTGTTCGTGGGCGGGCCTTGACGTTGTATCATCATGTTCCATGTGCCAGTCAGCCCGCTGGAGGAGTGGCATTCTGGTGCTTCCTGGATGATCTACGTCGATGTCTCGGACCATCTGGGAAAAGCTCGCTGAGTGTATTATGATATGGCTGTCGACCATCTCCATCAGACGAGCATAGGCTGGTGCCGTCAGCCGCGTGCTCAGGAAGAGAATTGCATAACCGAGTCGGTTCAAGGCGAATGTCGACAGGATAACTTCGAAGCTTGACGCTGCTAGCAATGCAACGACCGGAGCTTTATCGAGCTTGATGTCCTGATGCCATGTTGTCAGAATATGATGTGAAATCTTCTTGGGTCAACATACTGCAGGCCCAAGACCTTGTCTTATGTAGAAGTCTATAGCATCGTCTGTGTATCGATCAAGGTCGACAGCCGTGTGCTGCTCAAAGTCGTCAACGCCACTTCGAGGATAGCATAGGAGTGGTTTCTGTTCCGCTTCTGCTGCGTGACTCTTGAGTAGACCATCTATTGTCTGGAATCGGTCGATAGATGGATATGCATCGTGGCTGAATCTACTCGCCTCTGCAGCGTTGACGGACGGAGAGTGAACCGGTGCCATGGTGTCGTGCCGATTGTGTGTGAACGACGATTAAACAATCAAACAAGGTGATGAATAGATCGTGCAGTACACAGTGCAGGGAAAGATTACCTCTCGTCTCGACCATGTCATGCCCTTCATTTTGTAGGAGAGATGGCATCGCTTATCCGCCTTTTCCGTGCTCGCTCTCTTCTCTCCCGATGTCGATTGCCGACAATCGCCGTCCACGTGAGGTACATGTATCTGTAGGGTAGAAGAGAGAGTGCGTGATGGAGAGAGCGATAGTGAGACAGTGCAATGTGATCTGTCAACAGGTACGGATCGCGATGCCTGGAACACGCTGTCCAGTTGACTGAGACGCCGAAGCAAAGGTCGAGTCACTACTAGATATGGAATGAGCGAAGCATTGATGGGGCTGTCAGACGCATGAGAAGCAATGCAGCAGATAGCGATGCTAGCATACAATTTTGGCTGCTGATCACAAGAAGCCAGCACTTCGTAGGGCCGGCATTGCAGGCACTGCAGCCTTGGTTGCACCTCCTTCCCACATCGTGCGTCAGCACGTACACTGTTAATGATCTCGCGTTTGATTTCGCCTGGGCTTTCGGGAGTTGTGGCATCGAGGCCGTCTCCTAGGTCGTGATTGATGACGAAATTATGGAGAGAGTGAGTCGAAGGTGTGAGGCGGGATGGGAAGATGGCGGGCTCCGAAGGTGGCACCACGAGAGGCTCGGGCTCGCTCGGAGTGCTCGAACAAAGTGAATTGCTGTGGATGGCTATAAGCATGGCCACCTCATCAGACTCTCTGGCTGCTTGTGCTGCGGCTGTGGCTGCTCTTCCTGCGGCTGCAGTCGTAGTCTTCGACTGCAGTAGCATCGCAGACCTCCGAAGGGCTGCTTCATGGCCGACATGCATTGCTTATGCGATGATGAACTGACGCATCTCTGCCTGCAGTACGAGGAGAGGTGCAAGGGATGCCGGCTGTGTAGTTGGCTGCGGCTGCAGCTCCCACTGAAGTTGCGGTCGTACTCTTCGACCGCATGGAGACCCTTCCGCCATCCCCTGGAGTGAACGTAGAAGCCCAAGTAGCACTTCCCGGAGCTGATGACACCCGATGATTGCAACTGCTGCGCTCTGGCCGTCAGGAGTGTGTGCTTGTGGTCTCTTGCAATGGCACCATCCAAGAGACTTTGATGAGAAACCTCAGACTTTGCAAAGCCCCGCTGGAGTTTCACCAGCCGAGTCGAGTCGGCGGGCTCTAGCGTTGCGTGACACAAATATCGCAGCTGTTTGAGTGCTAGACGCGCGCACTTCTCTTCCTTCGTGGTGCACGCAAAAAGTCGGGACTTGTATATCTCGTGATCGCTGCCGAGTCTTCCTCTCATGCACCCATTAAACCCCGTAGTGCTTCCTGCCAATCCTCGCCTTCCGATCTTGTCTCTTCAGTGACATCTACTACTGCATTCTCTGGTATATCTGCGCCGTAGAGATGCGCAAAGACGCCGCTCGATGCAGCCTCCCACCGCAGCTCACCTGGTTCTGCCTCGAGCCTCGCGCGATCGATCTTCACGAGCCATAGCTTGGTCTCCGAGGCGAAGAAGCGCGCCGCAGTGCCTGGTGTCTGCGAGGTGGTGGAGAGATGGATGAAGCCGTCAGATGCATCGAGCGAGGTGAGATCGCGAGGGATGGGCATGGGAGGCTTCGACGTCAATATTTTGTAGAGGAAGCGCTCTGCCGATTGTGCCATGATGAAGCTTTCCGAGGGGTTTCAAGAGGGTATACCACGAAGTTGCGGACGAAGAGCATCAATGCACGGACACGCTTGGGAAGCTTGTTTTGCTATGAACCAAATGCTCTCTATCACAAGTAACCGAGAGTCGCATACGAACGGGTACATGTAGTCTCATACCAACCGACCTCCTTCGACGATGGCCACATCCGTAATCCTTCCAAACAAAAGTTTCTCAAGCAATGCTGTGATCATGCATTCGTCGTGGACGCAGCGTGACCCGACCCATCTATGCGCGGCAAGTCGTTATCTTGCGCACTCGACAGATGGCCATTCTTTGCATATGAACCAAAGTTGCTGCGACTCTCAGTCGTGATATCGACAAGCTGGCTGAGTACGGCAAATTCAAGCTTGAGCTTGATACTGTATACCACAGCCTTGATCATTTGCCGGACAGGATGCTATCATAATCGTCAGATATAAGTGTCTAGGACGTCCGAATACAACGCAGAACTTACGCTGGCCTGGAACTCTTGAACAAGCACAAATATGTCCAACCCTTCGATAATCGAATTGATGACGATGAGCTGCCACATGACCAGCTTCATTCGCTTGCGATCGTTCAGGATGACGGAGTTGCGGAGGAACGATACTGCACGCCAGATGTAGAGACTGGACAGGATGAGCTCCTGGATGGTGAAACAGGTTCGTCCGAATTTGTGCTGAACGTTGAATGCACGATTCCAAGTCTGGTGTGGAGATGCGTAAGCATTGCCGAATGTGAGGAATAGACTCTATGTTAGTTGAAGGCGGTTCAAAGAGGAGACCAAGTGCTTACTGATGGTGGTAGTGTGGTTGATGAGTGCATCGATGATGATCGTCCACTTCCTACGAACAGTCAGCGTACTGCATCAAGTGGCTCAACATCAGATATAGCAGCATACATCGCATTCTGAATGCCCTGATACTCGCCCATGAACATGACACTGAGCCGGGAGTACAGCACCAAGCTCTGGCCGGTAATCATGGCAGGCCAGCCGATAGCCCTCAACGTGAGACCTGCGACCTTGGCAGCGAAATTGAAGTAGGAGGCCATGGAGCCAATGGTGTAGAGGAATAAGCCTACAATGGCGACGAGCATGGACCAGAAGTAGAGCCCTGCGAACCGACGAAAGGTGGTGAAAACCAGGATGAGGAGCTCGAGAACATTGTAGAGCACGAGGGCGTTGAAGATGATGTACTCGACTGCTGATGCATCGTGGTGCTTGTCGAAGAAGGTTTTAGGCGTGGAGGACTTGGTGCTGTTCTTGGCGTGGCTCAAGAATTGTGAATCCATGATATAGGCGTCCATCTCGGCGGTGCAGTGCGCATACGAGACACGCGTGAGAATCGTGCAAGGTGAGAAGGGGAGTTGATTGCAGACAAAGGAATGCCTACTCACCTACTATTGCGGCGATATCAGACAAAGCGCACAACCGTTCTCGGCAGCCATTGTTCAGTCACATCTCACCCATGGGCATGTGTAGTAATATCAGCTCATGAAAACGTCAACTTAGCCCCTTACCTCGTCTTCGCGAGGTTGAGCTTCGGTGAGCCGGCGGATCAATCGCTCCAAGCATGAGGAGGGAGATCTTGCATACGCAGGCTGGTTGATGTGCTGGCTACGAGTCCATGGTCTCGAGACGCGACATTCAATCAGCCTTTAGAGGTTCGTGTACTGTTCAACCGTGTTGGAGAGTTGTCTTGCGCCCTGTCGTCTGCCAATCGTGCATTGGGCGCTACGAACCCGTGCGTGCATTCCTGCGATGCGGCAATATTCTTTCTCGGTTCTGCGCCTTCAAGCTACATGTACTGCGATACTTCGCAAAGCTGATTTTAGAGGAGAGGATAGAAGGTCCGACAGTCTCGGTTGCGTTTGAGAAGCTAGCACGTGATATCCGGAGCGCGCCGCCCGTTAGCGCGTTTCGTCAACCTCACCTTCTGGGCGAACTGTCTCATCATCAACACGACGACGTAGGACGACGTGACATCTCGACTAGTGGGCTCAGCCCGAATATCGATGAATGCTTCTCCTCACTGACCGAGTATTAGATCGCATTGGATGATGTGGCAGGTCGGTGACATGCGGAACACGCCGAGCAGAACTCTACAGCAATGCTCACCTTTGTTCTGACCTTCAGGAGTCACAACGCAATACGCATGTTCACCCGTCAAGACTAACTTCTGCACGAATGTTTTGGTTGTGTCTAGCCCACAAGGCTGCTATACATGATCTAATCCAGGTGCATTTGCTCATTCTGAAGCTATTCCGTGCTTAGATGCAGATCGTATTCTACTCTTCACATCCCCCATCATCCGAAGTGCCCACAGCTACTCAAGCTATCATCGCTCGCGTCTAGCCAAGTAACAGCATCTCCGTCGTGGTTCCTGTATCCACAGCATTAATTCCCGTACCCTTCATAACGATGGTACCGTTTCGGAACGATGGCAGAAGCAAGCGACCAACTGGCTTCTTTGATCTACCACTCGAGCTTCGCCAGCAGGTTTACGAAGAAATGTTACCTCACGACAAAATCATCACCTCCGATCTTGCAAGATTGGGCTGGTCACAAGACCGTACAACACGCGTACAGGAAGTAGGCCACGAAGCTTGGGAACGCGAGCGACGCGAGTGGGCTATACATGCCACTATCAAGGCCGATCGTCGTTTCAGACCCGAGATTGTAAAGTGGGCGGAAAAGAAGCGATGTGGGGTTCGCTACGTGTTCTCACCAACCTCTTCACCACCGCCTTCCCCTCACAAGATGCGCTATGATAAGCTGCCAACGATCGAGATCTTCCTTGACGGCTACGGTATGGATAAAGTCGACGAGAACGTAAACGATATCGCGAGGAAGCTTCGCGCTTTTGTGGTCATGCTCAAATGCTATAAGGAGCTTTACAAGATCACGATCACGTTCAGAGACGCTAGAGGCACACTCCAGGGAAGACGACTGTGATGCAGACCGCAGTACGTCTGGCGGCCAGGGGGACATGACGAGGAGTGGTCGTTGGCTACTCTACGCCGGAGCGGCGCACCCGTCGTGACTTACCTTTTGACGCAGCTTCTTGGATTGCCGCCTTGCAGATTCGCTGTTGTCAATTGGGTGAAGCTGGACTACGTAAACGGACGAGTGCCAGGAGAAGCGTACGATCTCGTATACATGGCCGACGCCTTCGAAGCAGTTGAAAAGTACCTCGGGGGGGACAGGGCGAGGGCGTCTATCTCAAATCCCGTTCACCAGCTGTCTCGCGATTGTCGCGGCCAGCATGAAGACCTGCAAGATTGCCGCAAGTATCCGCTCGAAGAGGCCTCTAAGGAGCGATACAAGTACAGACTCATCGAGCACACGCTCATGGGGCACGTGTCTATCGGGCTGCACAATCGACGTCTTTTGAACCTGTTCCTGGTCGATGTCGACAAGTGTTCCTGGGAGATCTCGCGGTCTAAATTGCGACCACAGGCTTCGCAACAGCATGCGATATCGTACTAGCTGTGGCTGGTCATCAAGGGCAATTCGCCATGTGTTATTGTATAGGTCGGAGGAATGTTTCCACGTCGATGTGGCAGGGACTTATCTGCTCGACCATGACAGATTGTGAATGGAAGTCGATGTTTGCATTCTTGCGAGCCGAAACGACATGCCTGAAGCAGATAGTAATGCTTTCCACTCAGCTATTTAGAGATGGTACACCGAACGCACCTCATACTTCCTATTCTGCCCAAACGACGCTGCTCAGCCCATCCTCTGACTCGGCGTGTCCAGCACTGCCAAGCCTGATATTGGCTACCGGCTCCTCACTAAGCGCCCCATCAGAACCAATACTCAGGATGGCCACATTAGCGGTTGTCTGATCTCCCACCGCTAACAACGTCCCAGCAGCGTTGATTGCGAACGTGCGAGGGTATGTCCCCCACGAGCTTTGCGCCTCTACGAAGTCTACCTCGCCAGTAACACCATCGACCGAGAAGGCGGCAACCGTGTCATTTCCAGAAAAAGACTTATCGTTGCGAACCGTGCTGTAAAGGTGGTCGCCCAGCACATGTACTTCCGCGACCTTGGTACCGTAGGGGGCGGTCGCATTGTTCGCGAACGGCGTGATGTCCTCCAGGAGCTGGAACGCTGGGCAGCCTCCGTTCGGGTAAGTCACGCGGAACACGGCGATGTTGTTGGCCAGCTCATTCGCAACGTATACGACCATCCGTCCATTGCTCAACTTCTTGAAAGCAGCATGACGTGGTCCATTACCGGCTGGCACTTTGATGGCAGGGCACGCAGTAAGGTTGCCCGTGCTTTTTATGACTTGCCAGACTCGGATGAGATCAGCACCAAGATCCGATGCGAACAAGAAATCGCCGTTGGGACCCAGGACGACTTCGTGAGGATGCGGAGCGTCCTGGCGTCCAGCGTTCGGGCCAGGGCCGGACATGGTGAAGGTGAACTCCTGCTGCGGCTTGGAAGAGGCGGTCAATGGGAGCTTGAAGGTTGTGACCTTAGACGTTTGGCTACATCACGGTTAGCTCAATCTCAGCACTTATTCATTGGCGTCGACCTGCTAGTGAGCAATGGCGATGTGGCTTTTGCCGTTCGCACCACCAAAAAGGGTGTTGGCTACGCCACCAGACGGTGTGCTGGCTTTGATGGCGTTGGAGAGAGCTCCCTTGCTATCGGCCTTGAACGAACTGATAGAAGCACCCCCGCTGAAGGTCTCGTCCGAGCAGTACAACATGCTGCCTGCTGCATCGTAAGTAAGCCATGCTGGCAAAGCACCACATCCGGTGATCTTCGAGGCCACTGAAAGCGAGTATGCTGAGCCAGACTTTGTGAGGTCGAGCGTGTATATTTGGCCGCTGTAATGGGATGCAAAAAGTGTCTCCGCGCGGCTGAACCCGACCAGCGAGATAGCAGCAAGAAGTGAGTAGGAAAGCATATTGAGTGAGTGTAAGAAAAGTAAAAAGTGGCAATGCTGCTTCGTATAGTCAAAGGCGAGACATGTCTGCTCTTTAAAGTAGGAAACTGCTTCGTGTAATTTCATGCAGTGTTTGATGCCTATACAGCACACGTCGCAGGTTAATTGCGCCAGCTTGGTGGGCGCGAGGCTTCACAACAGACACTCAGCGAAGCCCAAGCGCGGCCATGCAGTCGAGTGCGTGAATCGTGGCATCTCTTACGATTAGAGGCTCGCGAGCACAGTATTGATCGTGAGCGACACGCGATGGACAACGATGGGAGTGAAAAGAGTGTTCGGCGCCACCAGCTGTGCTTTCTCTTGGCCTTTTTTCGGACGGCATGACCGATAATTCGGCTCACCACATTGTATGAACTGGGGACTGCGCTGCTGAGAAGGCACACATCGACAGCAGTTCAATGAGTTTGATCACAGGCGGCGGTCAAGTGAAGCGAGATCATTAGATGGACATTTAAAGACTTTCATAACTCTTTGGTGGCCGCTACTCGCTCTAAAGTTACACCTGTGCATTGACAGACCCGTCGTTCCCATGATCAGATCCTTTGAGATCACAGCAGTCCATCGCTAACTCACGACGCCGATGTATGCAGCATGACCAAACCGGCCAAACGCTCAGGAACAGATGCCGACCATCTAGTCAACCTCCTCCATTGCGCTCTCACCAGCCGCCTTCTCACCGCCCTCCTCAGTCGGCGCATCAGCCGCCTTGGTCTCCTCCGCAGTCTCAACATCCTCGTCGACGTTCAATCCCAAGCTGACCAGCTTGTGGATCCTCTCCGCGTAATCTGCTGGCTCATCGATGGTGAACCCAGACACAAGCAGCGACGTCTCGTACAAGAGCGTGGTGATGGACTTGACGGTGCGATCGCTCTCGCCATCAGCCTCGACCTTCTTCTTCAGCTCCTTGATGATCGCGCTTGAAGGCGAGATCTCGAAGGTCTTCTTGCTGCTCATGTACGACGACATGCTCGTGTCGCGGAGAGCCTGCGCCTTCATGATGCGCTCCATGTTCGCACTCCAGCCAAACTGACCAGTGCGGATGGCACATGGCGAGCCGACGAGCTTGTGCGACACAACGACCTTCTCCACCTTGTCGCCGAGGACGTTCTTGAGCGACTTGGCCAGACCCTCGAACTCCTTCTCCTCCGCCTCACGCGTCTTCTTCTCGTCATCAGTCTCCTCAAGCTCGAAGTCTTTGGTGATGTCGACCAACTTCTTGCCCTCAAACTCCTTGAGCTGCGTGAACGCGTACTCGTCAATTGGGTCGGTAAGGAAGAGAACCTCGAAGTTCTTCGCCTTGAGCGCATCGAGGAAGGGTGACTTCTCAACGGCCTTGGTGGACTCGCCAGTGATGTAGTACATGTTCTTCTGGTGCTCAGGCATGCGGGTGATGTAGTCAAGCAGCGAGGTCATCTCATCAGCGCCGGTCTTCGTGGAGTTGTAGCGCAGGAGCTTGGCAAGCAGTTGGCGGTTCTGGCTGTCCTCGTGGATACCAAGCTTGAGGTTCTTGCTGAAAGCAGTGTAGAACTTGTCGAATTGCTCCTTGTCCTCTGCAATCTCGTTGAAGAGCTCAAGGCACTTCTTGACGATGTTCTTGCGGATGACCTTCATGATCTTGTTCTGCTGAAGAGTCTCACGCGACAGGTTGAGCGGCAGGTCCTCGGAGTCGACAACACCCTTGACGAAGCTGAGCCATTCCGGGATGAGGTCGGTTGCGTCGTCGGTGATGAAGACACGGCGCACGTAGAGCTTGATGTTGTTCTTCGTCTTCTTGGTCTCGAAGAGGTCGAAGGGTGCGCGCTTGGGAACGAAGAGGATGGCGCGGAACTCAAGCTGACCCTCAACAGAGAAGTGCTTCACGCCGAGGTGATCCTCCCAGTCGTTGGAGAGTGACTTGTAGAACGCACCGTACTCCTCCTGGCTGATGTCTGCCGGATTGCGTGTCCAGATGGGCTTGGTCTTGTTCAGCTCTTCCTCCTCGACCTTGCTCTCCTTCACCTTCTTCGTCTTCTTCTCTTTCTTCTCCTCCTCCTCATCGTCGACCTCCTCAACCTTGGGCTTCTTCTCATCATCCTCCTCCTTGGTCTCCTCACCATCCTCATCCGGAACCTCCTTCTCGGTCTCCTTCAGCACGTGCAGGTAGATCGGGTATGAGATGAACTCGCTGTGCTTCTTGACCACCTCCTTGATCTTGCTCTCGTTCAGGTAGTCGGTCTGCTCATCCTTGAGGTGCAAGATGATCTTGGTACCACGGCCGATCGGCTCACCCTCGGTGTCCTGAGCGATCGTGAAAGTACCACCGGCGGCGGACTCCCAGATGTACTGCTCATCGTCGTTGTGCTTGCTGATGACCGTCACACGATCGGCGACCAGGTAGGCGGAGTAGAAACCAACACCGAACTGCCCGATCATGGAGATGTCGGCGCCAGCAGTCAACGCCTCCATGAACTGCTTCGTGCCTGACCGCGCGATCGTACCGAGGTTGTTGACGAGATCAGCCTTGGTCATGCCAATGCCGGAGTCTTGCAGAGTGAGCGTCTTGTTCTCCTTGTTCGGGATGATGTCGACGCGGAGGTCCTTGCCGCTGTCGAGCTTGCTGGGGTCGGAGAGAGCTTCATAGCGGATCTTGTCGAGCGCGTCGGAGCCGTTGGAGATGAGTTCTCGCAGGAAGATCTCCTTATTGCTGTAGACGGTGTTGATGATGAGGGAGAGAAGCTGCGAGATCTCCGCCTGAAACTCAAAGGTCTCGCCTGACATGATTGCGGTTGTGTGTCTGTGAGTGACGGTCAGTGATTGTTTCAGCTGGCTCAAACGAACGCAGAGATTGCTCTGGCAACGTACAGTGTGTGTTGTGGTGGGTTGTGTGGTGAACGCTATGCAGGCAGACCAATTGCCGGGTATCAAGTAGTCAAGTAGTGGTTTGTGTGAGGTGGATGTGTTGTAGTGGTGTTGACGGTGGCAGCTGGTAAAAAAGGCTGGTCGTTTGGAACGTTTGCTAGAAGCTTCGCTGAATTTCCAGCTCGATTCGGCCTTAGCGCGCTGCAAGCATGAGTCAGCATATTCGAGCCGCTGGACGTCACCTCTCGAAGATACCACACTGATCTGGCACCATCACCTCCAATGCCAAAGCAAAACGAGACTCGAGATTATCGCAAGCCGTGTACGCTGTGCAAGACTCCTCGCGATGTCCTGATCCGGTGCCAGATCGACGAGAGCGGCGTTTGGAATTTCATCTGCACTGGTGCATGCTGGAATCAGGTGTCTGGTGGTGTAGTTGATGGCGATGGAGCTCCTGAGCATAAGTGGTACCGCTATGGTGGCATGTGGAAGAACAAGCACGAAGCTGTGAGTGCGAAGAAACCGAAGGCGAAGAAGGGTGGCAAGCAGGAGGTTACGCATGATGACCAGGAACAAGCCATTGAAGGGGAGACGAGTGATGGCAAGGAAGCTGTGCCGCACGCACCGAGTGTAGTAAGCAAGCAGCTTGACTAGACTGCACGCGTGCAAAATTGTGGCGTCACCATCGAAAGAGCATGTGCACGCATATGTGCGCCGCTTCACGCTGGACTCATTGTTCAACACTACTCACTCATCCTGCAACTCGATTTTGGTAGCCCATCGTGCTGTATGTAGAACGCCCATAGCTCTTACTCAAATGTTCGACACTCAGGAGAGTGGTGTAACATGAAATGCCTCCCTCTACGGCCATGTATGTAGGCGGGCCCGTCTGAGTATGGGCATTTTGTCCGGCTGGATCTCGCTGTCTAACTCGGATGCGCCCCGGTGGGATACTGTTTTGACATAGAGCTACTGATCTAATCCCAGTCTCATCCATCATCGTGTCTATCTCAATGCAATCTACCATTTCCTTGGTTTCGTTACAGTACACTGCAAGAACTAACGAGTTTGGTTTAGTGGTTGGCAAGTCACCCTACACTACAGCCGCTCAACAGTTGTATCAATATCAATCTCTAGGAACGGGGATGTGGTCTAACGGCAAGATACTGCCGCCCGCTTGTAGAGCAAGGACGGTGTGATGCCTGTTCGACTCCGGCCTTCTCCACTCTTTTGCATGGTTGGTCTCCGGCTTTCGCAAGAATTGCTCCAAACAATCAAGGGTTCTGAGCATTCTGGGTACGAGTGAATCTTCTTTCATACCAGAAGCAAAAGTGGAGATGGCCGGACTCGAACCAGTATCACACTGCGGCGGCACCCTCGGACACTAAAGATCCGCGGCACCTCTACTTTGCAGGTATCTTACCGTTTGGACCACGTCCCCAAGGCTTGTACTGTGATCTGCTTGATTCGCTAGATGATAACATAGTCAACGAGCGTTGACCCAGCCGTAGTCCTGCCGCCGTGATGGACGAGCCATATGCGAGACAGTTTTAAAAGGGTGAGTCACCTTGTAGTGACTACCTGTTCAATCGATCAGATCCAATTAAGGAGCACGAACACGGTCTCGCTCTGGGTAGCCCTAAGTACCCTTCACACAACCGGCATGTGACACGTCTTAGTGGTTGCTATCGACATCTTGAGATTGAGTGTAGGAGCATGGCCGCTACCTTGGGGAAGCGTGCTTTGTAGCTCCTCCTGACTGGCTCCGTTCACTCCAGATACTCCGGCCGAGCATGGTCAGTCGAGTGAACAAGCGTCTTAGGTCGCAACGACAACGAGGTGCATTGCTGTGCTAGCTACGCATCAACTGTTGCCTTTTTTCTGGCTCCTCTCCCACCTGCAGCCTTCTTCCTACCTTTCTTCGCCGGCTTTTCAAACTCGCTGCCGTCATCGCCGGAACCATCATCTTCTACGATAGGTGCGGCCCTCTTAGCCTTTCGCTTCGCAGGCTTCTTCGTCGCGACGGCATCGTTACCCGCAGGATTGTCCTGCCCTACCTCCTTTTCCACCTCCCGCATGTCAACCCTTTGCTGAGGCTCCTCATCCGGCTGACTCAAAGTCCGCTGCACCTTTGCTCTCTCCGCCATACGGCCCAGAGCGTTGCCAAGTCTCTTGGAACCCTCCACCCTCTTCCGTGGAGCGAATGCTTCACCTCTGGCGGTCGCACCAGCAGCGCCAATACCAACACCTCCGTCGAAGAAAGCGGTGATGTTGGCTTGTGTACCTTCGTCCGCTCTGCGATTCATGTCTCTGATAACAGGCACGAGCACTTCGTCTGTCCGTTCTTGGGTCCATCCGATGGTCGACATCAGGAAGCTTCGCAACGCATCCAGGTCAGGTACACCCCACTGGAACGGCAAAGGATCAGAGTCGACTTCTGGCTCACTGTATGCCTTCGCTATTCTCGGATCAGGGAACGAAGGTGGCAGGAAGAGCTTCGTAGCATTCTTGCGGAACTTCTTGCGGAAAGGGTTGCCCTTGTCGTCCTCTTTCGTGATCTGATTCATCTGGACGGCACTCCACCAATCTCGGAACTTGGCTAGACTGCCATTGAACTCACCCAAGATCTCGAGTGCCGTGACAGGCCCAACGCCGGGGAGGCCTTCAGTGTAATCGCTACCGAGTAGATTGGCGACAGCGATGAGCTTGTCACGCGTGAGGTCGAACTCCTTCTCCAGGTCGGAAGCGAGGTAACACTCGACAAATTTGGCCTGGTTGAACATGTTCTTGTACACACGGGTGCCGCCGAAGAGGAAGCAATCGCTGTCATCTGTGACGATCCCGTCTACCAGGTTCAGTCGTACAAGCTCAGCACATTGTGCTTCAGCTTCCATGGGTGCAGTAACGTACGGCAAGCCGAAGAGTCGCAGTAGTTGCTGGCACTCGGTGACCATGACATGCGTCACCTCATCGGCGTCTCTCCGATCCTTCTTCTGCTGATTGCGAAGCTGCTTCAACTCTTTCTCGTACTCTTCAATATTTTGCGCCGCGGACTTTTGATTCAGTGTGCTCGCAAATCGAGCATGTTCTTCTGCTTCTAGTGTCAACGCTCGAAGTAGCTCTTCTTCTTCTGGGTCCGAAAAGTCGTCAAACTCGTCATCATCAAGTGCAGCGTGGTGAGCGAGCCCAGAAGCCGGAACCGGGCCAGGGCCTTCACCATCGTCGTCAGGGAGTCCTGGCGGGCTACCCAGCGGCGAGAGAGACCGTCGGGGAGCGCCGGTGGCCTCGGATGAGGGTTCCTTGTGCAAGCTAGTAGGCACATGCTGCTTGTCAGGCACGTCTTCGAACTCCATTGAAGGCGATTTACTAGCCCTTGCGGGCACCCTGTTACCGCCTGCAGGCTGAGAGTCGGCGCGTACGGGTGCTTCGGCCGACTCAGTGGCCTTTCCATCGTCGCTATCACTCCAGTCAAGCTGCTCGTCATCGTCTTCCGGGTGTGCTTGAGACGCTAAGTTCTCAATTTTGTTCGACATAGGAGCCTCTATTGACATAGTCTTCTCAGGCTCATTGGACATTTCATCGTCACTTTCGTCGACTTCGAAGAGTGCAGGCCGCGAAAGCACCGATACTGGACTCTTTGGTCGCTCGACCCGAACCTCACGCATAGTTATATCTGGCTGTCCCGTTGCTGGCACCTCCATCTCTCCCTCACTCTCATCGTCTTCGAACAGCGCCGGACGCTTCGTTGTTTTCAGCGCCGTCTTCTCAGCGCCGTCTCTGTGGCTAGCCATCTCAGGAACTGGCGGCTCAGCCCTCACAACGTCAGCCATATCACCCATCCGGATCTCGTCATCTACTGGCACTCCTGTAAGCTCTGGCGCCACCATTACTCCACCGTCTTCCTCGTCATCGTCTATCTCAACGATCTCCCGCGACAACGCAGGACCAGCGCCTGCCTTCGGCACCGGCTCATCCTCAGCATCAAGATCGATGACCTCGCCGGTGTCCTGTCGTCTCAGCAGCACTTCATCCCGGCCCTGGAATTGAAACTGCTTCCGGAACGCCTTTGCCTTCTCCCGATCCGCTTGCTCAAGCTTCTCCTGGTTCCTGATACCTTCTTCCAAATCACCATTAAACCATGGTGGCAACGGTTCAGACTTCTTCTTCTCAGCCTCCTTGGTGCCGGCCTTCTCGAAACCACCCTCGGCTTCCTCAGTACGCTGCTGCATCTTCTTCTTACCCAGTAGACTAGTGCCTAGATCGAGCTTCTCGAAAGGGAGGGGACCACTGAAGCCGCCTGCAGCCTTTGCTGGTGGAGCTGCAGCAGGCTTCCCAATCTGCCGTCGAGGTGGCGGCGAGATCTTGCGCTTTCCGCGGCGCGACTCGGCGAGTGCAGCTTGGAGGTCGATGCCATCTTCATCGTCTTCCATATCATCAGGTTTCGGTACTGGCACACCGAAACTGGTCGTTTCGTGGCTTTCGGGAGCTACGCCGTGCGCACGCTTGTTCAGAATGTTCGCGATAGCTTTGGCGCTGCCTTTCGGTACTGGCTTCGCTTCCTCAGCAGCACGCTGTTGAAAGACTTCATGCCAGTCTTCCTGCTCCTCGGCATCCGAACCTGGCTGTGGATCTGCGTCACCGTCTTGCTGTAAAGACATTGCAATGGCCTGTCGGAGTTCCTCATCTTCGTCTTCCGGCTGCTCGGTGTCTGAGCCAAATAACCCTTCGTCATCGCCTGCTTCCTCCCACTCTTCATCTGCTTCTTCGACATCGACAGGCTCGTCTGCGACGAACAGAGAGTCTGGATCGTTGGACTGTGTCAATGTGCTCTTCGGCTTCCGCCTTGCGCCTGGTCGTCTGCCGCCACCATAAGGTCGCTTCTGTCTTGGTGCGGGTCTGGCAGCTGCATCCTCACCATCCAGCTTACGCCGCTTCGGCAATCGATTCAAACCTTCGATAGGCACATCCTCAAACCCATCGTCTTCGTCCTCGCTGTCCTCATCCTTGAAACTCGATGTTGGCTTCTCCAGATCAATCGCAGTCTCCTGCTTCGTGCCCTCATCATTCGTGATAACACCCAACGCCCATCCGCCCTCCACCCCGTCGTTCTTGACAAGCACATACTCTCTAGCTTTCTCGCCAGCGACCCTTGTACTGCCACCCGAGTACTGAATATCACCATCATTGATGTTCATCAACCGTGTCGTGAGCTCGTTGCGCTCTGTCACTCTCTCAATCTGAAACTTCGAAAAAGCCATACGATCCGGAAACATTGAGTCCAGCTGCTCCTTGCTATGACCCATACGCAAGCGTGATCGCAAACGAGCAGCATTGAGGATATTGTATCGATCTGACGCAGGCAAAGAAGTGAAGAAAGGAGAGTCGTAGTCGATCTTGCTGAAGTCGTATACGTTAATATCTTCTCCTGTCTCGAACTGTCGTGCATATGTCTGCAAGTCTTCCAAGCTCATCACACGAGGATCGTTCGGCCCACCCATCTCATGCATACCCACTTGCATTTCTGGCAGGTGATACGCATCCTTCTTCCTGAACTTGCGGTTCTTCTCCCGCTCCGCCTGGCTCATCTGCAACTCATCAACGTACACCAGATCATCAGGCACCTCTTCCTCTACTTCTCTCCGCCTCTTGCCTTCGTCTTTGCGTTTCTGCTCATCCTCCTCCGCTCTCCTCTGCATCTGTACCGCCAACAGCTTTCCTGCCGTCCTGACTGCATCGTCTCGTCTGCCCTCCCGTCTGTGCTTGCGCGCAGAGATCGTCTGACGCTTCAACGCTGGTGCTCCGCCATCAAAGACGAATACAGGCTTAATACCAAAGAAGAGCAGTTTGCATATTCGGCGAAAGAACCCGATGACATGGCTGTTGCGCAGAGCATTTCCTTCCTTGTCGCGAACAGCTTTGAGGAATTGGTAGATCCAGATCGAGGCGTCGACGGCGAGACGTTTGCGGTTCAGAGTCTCAATTTTGATGGGTCGCGCAGAGGGCTGGAGGATCTGCCACAAGCCGGTGACACCCATTTCCTACGCCTGATAGCGCTGGAGGTCGTGGTTGATGTCAAGGTCTGCAATGTGAGAAGCGGATCGAAGTGACGTAGGTCATCCCGCCTGGCTCGCGCTATCACGTGTCAACGCACTAGCGCAATTCCTGGTGAACTCTGGAGCCTAACTTTCCACAACACAAAAGACACCACAATGGCGATCCCCAAAGCAAGCCTACTCGGCCTGCCAGCAGAACTCCGGGTCATGATCTACAACGTGCTCTTTGCAGCATTGCTTACTCACAAGCCTGAGCAAATGGATATTTATGTGATGCCCGAGGACTGGCCGCATATCAACGCCACGGACTACACGAACGGTCTCATGTCTTACACTAGCCTCTCCAAGATTTGTACGCAACTTCGCACTGAGGTCAAAGCGCACTTCTACCATGTCTATCTGCCAGATCTCGTGCTATACTATGATAATGTGGCGGAAGTCCGCCAACTCGAAGAACGGCTCCGCAAGAACGATGCTCAGCTCTATAGCCTCCTGCGCTTCTGCCTTCGCTCGCCGACTAGAAGCGAGGTTTCCGTGGAGAAGCCCGAGGGAACCACATTCTTCGACATCATAACCTTGGCCAACCTCTCCGTTCCCGAGATGTTATTTGGTGGTAGCTGGTCTGACGGTAGTCGTTTTGGTGTGCATGCTGCTCTGGAGAAGAGGACGCATGATGGTAGTGGGAGTGGCACCAAGACCGAAATCGCTCGCTTCCGACATGCAGCTCCCTTTGAAGTTACCGTCCACCGGCACGATGGCTGCGTCGACACTGACTATGCAATTATGACAGGTGTACTCGGGGACCTGGACTGGATGCGACTAATGGATGCGTACAAGGAGCTGAAGTATCATTTTGAGTCCGTAGAGGATGGCTTGCACTTTTCGCATGGGATGTTTACTCCGACCAGCCTGGCGGCAGACATGCCAGAGGATTTCGCTCTGAGCTATTGTATCTCGATGTGACGCACCCTCCAGAAGGATTGTCGTATTCTATACGAAGTACCAGGACCTGATATCGAAAGGATTTAAGCATGATCGTAGCTCAGCGTTATCCTACCTTGGCTCTAGATGCAAACGAGCACAAGCCTCAGTTTGTTTCTAGATCAACAGGAAAATCTACCAAGACCATGATTAACCAACATTAACACCCCCCACGGCGACATTGCCAATCAAGAAGACAGCACTGCACCATGAAGACGTCTAACGCTCTCATGGCCCTCGCGGCCGTCCTCTTCTCCAATTCACACGGCGCTACGGCGGGATGCTACACCTCTGGCGACTTTTGGCCAAACATTATCGAGGCTCGAACCGCCGTTTACGACCATTGCCGCGGCGGTACGTTCACCGGGTTTTACGGGGCCAGGGGAGACAAAGCGGACGTGCTATCACTCCAGATACGCGTCCAACGATGCACCGGTTGGTCTTGTTTTCGAGGTCCAGAACTTGAATGGTAGCAACGGCTTCGACCTCAATGACGGCGACTGCCAAGACGCTCTCACGGACGAGATCGACGGCTGTAGCAGGGTTGGGAAATCGAGAACTGCGTCCCTATGGCGCTTCCACTAGGTCGGGTTTCGTTTGCACTCTCCGTGATAGCGTGGGCTTTTACTCGCGCTGCAGTAGTGCCGATCCCAATGCAGGCGCCTGCTAGGAACATAACGTAGGATGCAAAGTGATGACCTGCTCCGCAGAGCCCAGAAGGCAGGGACATATGCCCTGGCAGTGGTGTAGCCATGCGCGGTGAGCTGCCAAAACTTTTCTGTTGGGCGTAGATGCGCGGAACACATCCAGGGTATCGTACAGTATACTACCCACTCACAACCGCCTAATCACATCCTCTACCACCTCGTCAGTTTTCGCCTTGCCACCCATGTCTGGGGTCAGCAGCTTTCCATCCGCCAGATTGGCATCTACTGCAGCGTATATCTTCGATGCGGCCTCCTCCAGATCCAAGAAGTCCAGCATGAGTGCGACACTTCGCAGCGTTGCGATCGGGTTGGAGATACCCTTGCCTGCGATATCTGGTGCAGATCCGTGGCAAGGCTCGCCAATCACAATTCCATCACCAACATTCGCCGAAGGCACCAAGCCCAGACTGCTGACGAGTGCCGCCGCAGTGTCCGAGAGGAGGTCGCCGTAAAGGTTTGGTGCAACAATCACATCGTAGTATGCTGGCTGTAAGACCAGCTTGTACAGCATACTGTCAATGATCTGCTCCTCGACCTTCACACCTGCATCCTGGAATCGCTGTGCTGCAAGTGCAGCGAACGACGCTGACCTGAACAAGCCGTCGGTCTGCGGGAGAACATTGCTCTTGTGCGTCACCGTCACCATGGCCTGCTTGCTTGTATTGCCGAGTCCCTGCCGTACCCGCGCACGTCGTGCTGCGATCTCACCGGCTATCGTGGCGATGCGCGTGGACGCCTTGTGACTGATACGCTTGATTGCTTCTGCAACCGGCCCATCTGGTGTGTCGTATGTCTTCTCCTCCTTTACGTACAGATCCTCGGTGTTCTCGCGTACTGTGACAAGGTCTATTGGGTCGGGGTAGGCCGCTGACGGCGCGACAGACTTGACAGGTCGGACATTGGCGAAGAGATCGAGCTTCTTGCGGAGGGCGACGATAGGACTACTGTAGCCTTTTGTGGCAGTGACTGGTGAGCTACATGGATTACTGTTAGCTTGAGGCACGACTGCATTGGTGTGGCATATCGGGTCTGCTGAAGTCGGAAAGGGGACTCATACCCAAACATGCACGGAGAGGCATCGCACAAGTGTTCATCAATATGGTAGGCATTTTGCTAAAATGCAGAGTTCATGTGCTTTTCTTGGTGAGGTCCTCAACTCCGAATGGTATACTGTATAGGAAGAAAATGCTGCACCTACCTCACCGCACCGAACAACGCGCCATCGCACTCTTTTTTCAACGTCTCGACGGTCCTGTCTGGCAGCGCGACACCAGTCTGCTTGAAGGTGTCGAATCCAGCTTCCAGGTCAACAAACGAGAACTTGAGTCCCAGTGAAGACGGTAGTGCCTCTAAGATCCGCCGGCCTGCTGGAATCACTTCTCTTCCTATTCCGTCTCCTGGTATGAGCCCAATGCGTAGTGTCCGAGAAGCCGCCATGTGTTGTGGAGTGTAGCTTGCCAAAAATATGTCGTTCCTGCGAAGCTCAATGACTTGAGGGCCGACCCGTCTGACCGAGGTTCATGACTCGCCTTCTTTCACCCATTCTTGCCATCCTCACACCTCGCGTTCGGTTCCATCAAAGATGTATCTCTGTACTGCACATTCAAGTGTCGAGACGGCATCATGATCCGTGGCCGCGCAGAGATCGCTTACAGTCCAGCACCTTCTCACTACCTCCACCCTTTTCGGGCGAGACCATGCAGCCTCATGCAATGGCGTGCTTTGGCGTGACACGAGGTCAATACTGTGGTGAGGCTGAGCCCATGCTTTTCTTCCGTGCCGCAAATATGGCTTCGACTAGGACGGCTCCTCCAGGCAGAAGCTTAAGGGTTTGTAAGAGGATGTCGTGATCTGTAGACATGCTTGCGTTTGACATCTGACTTGGCGAATCTGACTACACAACAACACTGTTCCTCCGGCTATCTCGCTCACTGATAGGCACGAATTGCTTACGAGCAAATACTCGGCCAGACTAAACGATCCAACCGCAATGGTGCGTGTTTTCGCTGTACTGCTATCCACGCTTGTGGCAGGATCGGCGGCTTTACCCACCACAAGAGAATCGCCATCTGGACAAGGCTACGGCCCAGTGTCGGCAACGAGGGAATATATGTGCTTCGATGGCACTGACGCGACCGCCGACGCGACACAATGGCTTCCCTTCAACCAACTATGGTCGTTGAACGAGCCGACCATACTTTCAAAGAATGGCGGCGATACTTATATTACGCACTACATCCGCGAAGCCATCGAGCAGGTGTCGTGCGATGGAGAGGTTGATGCGAGTCTGGTGCTGGCAATAGTCATGCAAGAAGTGAGTCAGGCCCGCAAAGTGTAGCATGAGACGTTACTGACGGTGGGACAGTCTTCCGGCCGAGCTTCGATGCCATGTAAAGCGCAAGCAAGTGGTGGGAAAAGCAGATGCGGGATCATGCAATCAGTCGGCGGCAGCAGCTTCGATGCTGAGCATCCACGAGCATCCATATCACGTATGATCCGAGAAGGCGTCGAAGGCGATGGCTTCCACCAAACACGCGAGGGCGACGCAAGATATCTGACAGATCTTGCGAATCGACTGGTAGGTTGGACTGGCTCGGGTCGCAGTCACGCATCATGTGGGCAGTGAACAGACGTGGGGACATTCACGTTTGAGAAACATGGAATGTTTGGAAGTGTTGCGCATGTGACATAGCTGCCTGGCGCCTTCACGAAACATCGGAGGAACCTGCCCCACGACAAAAAGCTCACGCTAGCACCTTCACTATAAATTGGACATCGCACCAGCGTCGCTTCCCTTCTTGCGGACAAGAAAGAATCTCATCCATACCCAACAGACCTGGACGCCAACATCAACTTCATGTCGCTACAATATCAACAACTCGCTACAACCTCCACCTCCGCTGAAGGCACCCATTTTCAACGCATGACATCAACAGCTTGCAACCTCGCAGAGACGCTCACTTCATCAAGACTATCACTCCACATCATCAAAATCTTTCGGCACTGGAAGAGGAGGCTCGCTGAAGGCGGACCTGACCCCCTCCTTCCGCGTCACAACATCATGCGTCGGCGACAAGTGAAGCACGTTCCACGCGTGTCGTCAACCAAAAGCCCACTGCTCGATATCCCTGCGGAACTGCGATTGGTAAGCAAAATGAATATAATCTTCGAATGCGCGAGACATCTTTTCGAAAGCCTCAGGAGCTGACGAGGCAATCGGGGCGACTTGCTATGTCTCTCTTCGAACCTTAAAACAAGATTGTCTTGAATGGCTGGAAACCTGCTGACCTTTACATCGCTCCTTCTCAGATTGTCTACGACCACATCTTCGAGCAAATCGTCGCTCCCCACGAAGTCTCAGCCGATGTCTACCGCGCAGCACCTGATAGCTGGCCACCCTCTGCCAACGAGTGGTGGTCGACCTATTCCAATCTCGCGCGCAACTCGAAGCAGATCCACAAGGAAATGTCACACCGCTTTGAGAATATCTTCTTACCGAGACTCAGCCTGCATTACAGCAACATTCCGGATCTCCGTCGCTATCGCAAAGCCATTCAGCAAGCGGCGCCAGCGTTCGGAGATACTGATTTTACAGTCCACACGACTACCACGGCGCTGGTCGATTCCAACGTGTTGATCGGCCACAAACACCAGGTGACTGAGCTTGCGCGCCTGTACAGCAGGCTCGACCTTGGTGTCACTGAATTACTGCATGATTTCAGAAAAGAGCATGTCGAAAGAACCGAGGACAGCAGTGACAGTGACGCCGAGAGCGGGAGCGAGAGCGAGAGCAGTTCCGAGATGGCCAAAGCTTTCGTTGTCATGGACGAGTGGTCGAAATGCGAGCGGTGTGAAATCGACTTGCATGCCGTGCGTCGAAGTGCTGAAGATAAGCTGACGCACTTCTACCATCTACCAACGCATGGCAATATGCAGGTTGTTGTGGTCGACCAGCCGATAAAGGGCAAGACAGATCCTGGGTCTCAGTATCTCGAGCTGCGAGGTCGTGTGGGCGATCTCGAGTTGGACGTGTTGGACAGGATTTGTCCAGAGATTCTAAGGGAAGAAGAGAGGGCCATCAGGGGGAGTCGGTCTAAACGCTTGCAGCGTCGGAATGAACGCAAGGAGTAGGATCATGAAGAATCGATCTCAGGGTTAGATGCTCGGTGTCGAAGCAGACGGAGCGTATCAAAGAATCTTGTTCATTGTTGTAGCTGAAAACGAGCTTGTTCTCTCGCGTGGACTTCGCAAGTACCGCTGTCCCATATGAGGAGGTTACCCTCTGTGACGGCAGCTCTGGAGTCCTAGTCTCGGAGAGCAACACAGTTCGCTTTTGCCAGACAGACAATTGATCTAGGGACCAGCTTCCAGGAGTGACAGCATGTGAGTCGATATATGCATGTATATATAAGGCTTGGCATCTTCACATGCCTGGTTTCCGCATTCAGCGATGACGTTCGCGTGTTTTTCTTTCACGTGTCACTGCTCATCATCGCCGCCGCCGCCACTGCGATATATCATACTCCTTCCACTGCATCATCATCTTCCTCTCACAATACTTCGCAACAATGGCAGACAGATACTATCTCAAGGTGACGGCGGGCCCAAACTACGAAGAGCAACACCCTATCTCGGTCAACAGCGAAGAGAACACGCGCATAACATCCGACAAACTTACCGCAAACCTCACTGTTCGTATACAAAACTTTCGTGGTCTCGATGCACAAGGCAAGCCCTCAGAAGATAAGACCAGTCCCTATTTCAGCAAGACACCGCACGAGAAGGATCTCTACAGCATTCAATTCACCTTCACTCTCAAGGAGGATGTCAATGGCCACGATTTAGTCTTTGGCAATGACTTCGACCACCCGATTCGCGACAAGCTACCACCGGGCTTCCAGCAAGCCTTCAACATCGCGAAATACTGGATCGACCCAGGCTTGTATGGCGATCCGCAGGCCGACTTGCCTTATCTTTACAGTCCGCTCCTCAGCTCCATGAACGTCCTACGCGTAGGACCCAAGGATGACCGAGAGCAAGAGAAAACAGAAGAGGTTCGCGCAAACGCGGCTGAGGTGCAGATACTCTCGGAAGGAGGTGATGCAGATGGTGAGGAGTACAGGACAACGAACAAGATTCCACACGACATGGCGGCACGGAAGAAGTACTTCCTGACCGAGCAGCACCTGAAAGATGTCACAATTGAGGCTGGTCGGGAGTACAGCAACGACTTCTTCAACCCATATCTGGATTTCAACGACTTTGCATTGCGGTTACCTGGATATTCCGTCATCCCTGGTATCACAATACCGATTATCTCATACTGGGATGGTCAGCCGCTTCGGTAAGTCTTTCTACTTTTGTGATGTTTTATGCGTCATCGCTTTACTTGTGGCCTGTTACGAGATCATTATTCTGACAGTGCTCACAAGCTCACATTCACTTAGATATGTCATGAAGAATCGCAAGACCGATGAGCCACTTATGGTACTGGTCTTCATGCTGGTACCCAAGGAGCAGATCGAGAAGGGTGGTAAGGCTGTCGAGGAGACGAAAGCTGAAGCACCAAGTCAAGGTGGCGATGATGATGTGGATTGAAAGCCGACACGAGCAAAGTAATGAACATAGAGTGTGACAAAGATGCAGCGATTCACCGCTACAGCTTGTCGCGATAACGAAGAAGATGACCTCAGAAAACATCAGCACATTCGCGAACCAGTGGAGGCCGAAACTAGCGACAGACGATCCGGCTGGAGAACCGCCGATTCATTGAATGCGCACCTCAAGCCGAAGATACGTGTACGATGAAGCAGGTCCGTCGAGCGAACAGAGTAGACTTAGGGCAGGAAAAATTCGACGACATGGTGTACGAACTGAAATGCAATATCAACAAGACTTCCATCACAGTAATGTCCATGACGAGACGATTTCAAGCGCTGAAAGTTTGACAGCTTCGTTTGCAGTAGCACATCTCCCTCTCCACACTCTTTGAAGGGTCGCGCCACGCCACTCTACTGTGGATCTCCATCAATTTTCTGGTTCTCAACTTCTGGCTCACTGGACGAGACCAACGTACTAGGCACGTAGTCCAGGCATTCAATCCCGCATATAGCAAGCCCGGTGCTCATGGGCAGCTTACTGAGCTCGCGGGCCAGTTTGATCAAGTCTGCTTCGCTCAAACTCTCTTGATCGATGGTGACCCGTAGGTCGAGTCTATTATTGCTGCGTGCTTTGTTAGTGCTGGGCGATCTTGTTCGATGGGCGGGCGGTGCTATGCAGATATGTCGTGCGGCGCCATGCAGTCGATTGTAGAGGCGAGGCGGATCATGGTACTTGCGCAGTTTGCTGATCCGTTGGCTGAGGTCAGCGGTCGAGAATACCTTCAACTCTCGCTTGAGTGATGAGAGAGCATCGATGAGGGCATGAGTGTAGGATCTCAGCCCAGGCCGTGGTGCAGTCATATCCTTACCTGTGGCGACCATGAGCTCATATGAGCGCTTGCTTGGAATGGTGCTTTTCTCCCCAACAACGTTTCCAGCAAAGCAACAATCTAAAATGACTAGGGTATCGGCTGTGGCAGCATCCAGAGCTATCTCTGCTTGCGACCAGCTGCATGCTGGGGTGAAAAACTCTTTCGATGAGGATCCTTGTGCCGCTTCGAATTCTTGCGCCGCAGACATCCTATGCTGTGAATCTGGATTGACAAGGGACTCATATCCGGAGATAATCAGTGTTTGAGGCTGATTGCGTTGGACTACGCCATGTCCAGTGTAGTACACTATGAGTAAGTGACTGTCGGTATGACCATCATGCCTGCGTACAAAGTCATCGACTGCCTCATCAAGCTGTAGCTGCGGCTCCCTCAACTTGTTGTCAAGTTCTACAACCTCTACGGTGAAGCCGAAGCCCTGTCCGAGCATGTACGCCAGTGGTGTGACCTGCCCTTAGATTAGCTCTGGCAATTTTTACTTTGATCGTGTGTGGTACTTCTGTATGTGTTTTTAGATCTCCATCCAGAGACGCAGCCCAATGTAAGATGAGCACTGCTATGTCAGTGTAGTGAGGAGGAGCACCAAGCTTATCGGACATCACATTATTCCAGATACTTTCCACACGAGTGCTGAGATCCTCCGTCATTGACATCCTGTAATCAGCACTGCGAAGTAGTGGGTATGATGCGGGCGTGTGACACCTTTGAAGTCGGCGCCTGGTGCTTGGTGCGCACCATTCTCTGGACGCGCACGATCGTGGCATTGTTCGATCTTCGCTAGTCAATCTGCGTCAACGAGATTGAGGCAAGATCCGATCGGGGCTAATGTTCAAGCAGCAAGCAAGCCATCTACGCCCGAGCACTGTCTGCTTTTTGGGTCGCCCGACCCGTCCTCCTAGGTCGTGGTCTACTCGTATTTGCTGACACACGAGTTGACGACCGTAGTGCTGTCAGTATGCCTGAAGGCCTGGGAATCTTAATGGGGTGAACGCACTGCTAGATCATGGTTTCGCGTGGATTAGCTTGATCTTTCGCTGTGATGTAACAGAGATAAAGAGGCAAACCGTGCAAGGCGGCCCAGATCAAGCGTAAACAACATCTCTTGCAGCTGGATCCAATTTGACTCACATCCAGCAAGCGGTATAAGGAGGCATACATTTTCTAACGTATCGCCCACCACGCCATCTTCTCTCGCCCACAAGGTTGTAAGCAATGTCAGAACCAGTAAGTCGTTGAAACCTTTACTCGCGAGTAACCTCAGGATGTCATGCTCACATGCCATCAGAGCCAGAACACCAGTATCGACGAAACCAAGAAGCCAGTCGAAGAGCCGAAGGAGCTGACCAAGTCACGCGTGGTACGGAGCACGTCCGAGATCGAACGAGTAAGTCATCGCTCACAGTTCCATGATAGCTTGCCGATAATAATGATGGAACCAGCCCGAGGCCAGATACAACACTCGTCTGGACGACTATGACACTGTCTCGATGACGGTGGCGACTGGGAGTGGACCAGATGCGATGTTGTCCAGGCGCAACTTCATACCTGAGCGCAGGAGGTGGAGCGGAGGAAACTGGAACTATCAGCTGGTGGATATGAACTTCGCCTCGTATAACGACGGAGCATGGTATGCAGAGAGAAAGTTATCTTTCAGCAAGTAAAAGGCAATTGGTGGGCCAGGCCTACGCGGGTAAGGATGATTGCAGGCTCCGGAGCGGTTGTTGTACCGCTGCCCATTCTTTGGGGCGTGTACTCGCACAGGACGCCTTGGCTGCGCCCGCAGTCGTGCGACAAAGATGCTACACCAGCTTACAAGTCTTCCGTGTCTTTTACGTGTCCCTCATCAGTCCATTCCCCAACTGCCTAATCTCTCGTTCATATATTCCCGCTCATCCTCGTTGGATTCGATTCACTCAACAGATGGAGGCCGAGAAGATGTCCTCGAGTGCTAGCGAAACGACAACAACCACGAACAGTGGATACGACCTCGAAGCAGCCTGTGCGAGACCTCCACTGTGTCAGTAGAGCCAGATACTCCAAGCTCGCGACAAGGCTGATACCGTGCGAGCAGCTCGAGCGTGGCCATCAACATGGCTTGTACGGAAAAAACCGACGCCTCGGCCACGGGAATTAATGACAAGGAAAGGTTCGCAGACTGTGATCCAAAAGTGTCCACAATGTAACGAACTGACAGCGTCAGTCGAGCACAATGCTATTGGCTACACCCTGGTAGCAAATTTTCAGTCGAGCGATCGCAACTTTCTCCAATATCGAGCTTTCTTCCACCTACACTCCAGGATACTGCTAGCACTGCAAGCCGATATTGTAACCTTGGAGACCCTGCTAGACCGAATGGACCAATGGGATCTTGAGCCCGGAAGAGGTAGCAGGAGGCGGTGCTTGGGGAT
Organism: Elasticomyces elasticus; assembly: GCA_035926095.1. NCBI lineage: Eukaryota > Fungi > Ascomycota > Dothideomycetes > Mycosphaerellales > Teratosphaeriaceae > Elasticomyces > Elasticomyces elasticus. The sequence goes on from JAVRQT010000009.1 coordinate 303,489, forward strand.
AAGAAGCGCGATGATCTTCGTTCCACAATGGAGCAGATGTCGGCGAACTATAGGGTAGAGTTCGATCGTACCAGACCACAGGTATTGCAGGAGCTGAAGGCCAAGCTCCTCAAATATGGTATCCCGTCACTGCTTGAATATTCAAGCTCAGCTGACGTCCGCAGACGATTTTATGCTCAAGACCAGGGAGATGCATGCATTGCAACGACCCGTGCAAAGTGACTATGCCAGCGTCCGCAACTGGTTCGAGGAGAAGGCACCACTTTCTCAGGATGAGCAAGAGTATATCCTAAGGAAGGAGGACATCGTCACTCTTCGCGCCGGACGTGAGAGTGCAACCTTTGACGGACTTGTTGAGCGCTGCCTGAGTGTTATGGACCATTATCTTTCCGTTTGGTGCCACTGCAAAATTATACAGGTCAGTAGTGCGAGGTGCTGCTCGAACGAGCGATAACTGATTCAAGATCAGCGCCTCTTCATCACGGAAGAGTTGCGGCACAAAACCAATAACCCCCACATCCACTACTACGCACCGCATCGCGTCGACATGCTGGTCAATCTGATAATTACGGCAGTCATCTTCGTTCTGCTGATCGTCCCGGTGGTGCTGATGTATAAGCTATCGGACCTTGCTCAGGAAGCTTCGCCATTCGAAGCTCTCGGGATTCTGATCATGTTCACGCTGCTGTTTGGATTGGCCATGTCATCGTTGACGACAGCGAAGAGGCAAGAGTTGTTTGCGGCTTCAGCAGCTTATTGCGCGGTACTGGTCGTGTTTGTGAGCAACTTTGGGGTGCAGTCGGTGCAGATAGTGAAGGCGTAGTCAAGATAGATGCAGTCTGCTCTAGGGCGTTTCGTGTACCGTATATGTATGATGCCTATTCGTCCGGTATTGAGCTTCGAGTATCAACTGTAACCCTGGTCGCTGTGAGTGATACGTGTCCATTGATATTGGTACGTTCTCCAACTGGATTATGCGCTCAAGGCACCGGGATGCATTCCAGAGACGCCACGTGCATTTTCAGCTCCCGAGACCGCATGAACGCCGCCATGTCGTTCCTGAAAGCCGTGAAACCGGCATGGAAGGAAGAAGGAAGTCACACAAGGTTTCAACGGGCGTCAGCCCTGCGCGGGACAGGGATCTGGTTGGTCGTGGCAACGGAGGCTTAGCGTTGTTGATGCGGGCCCGAGTGGAGCTCAGATGTCGAGATTCAAGATTCTGGGAGAGAGCTCGAGTGTGCATTGCCACGCAAGCTGAAGACGACATCACCATTCAACTATCCCTACCCACTGCTTGACTTCTGCGTCCGACCGGCCTACAGGAGCGAAGAGACTAAGCAAACTCGATTGCGACACATCGCTGCACTGCTGGGCGTCGATACATCGTTCAATTCGCTACGAACAGACGACCACGACTATACGCATGATACGACCACACCACCTTCAATAGCGCATTGCGCACAATATCCACAATGTCATCAGACAACCTCTCGCCCGCCGGCAGCAGCACCTACGCCTCCAACACCCTCCATGTCGGCGATGGCACTTGGGATAATGGCCGGGATAGCTTTCTCCTCCCAAACCTGGTCGGGATCAACTTCGCAACAATGCAATACAATGGCATGGGAAACCGCTTTCGAGATCTCCCAGACTACCACCGCCTCATACTTGGACATGGCATCCTGGCAGCCATTACGTTCGTCGGGATACTGCCGGCTGCGATATTTGTCGCCAAGTTCTACCGGAGTAATCCACGGATGGCAGTGAGGCTGCACGTGTATCTCCAGATTTTGACTGTCTTCCTGTCAACGGTAATACTGGTCTTAGGCTATTTCGCGGTGGGACCAGAAAGAAGCCTGACGAACCCACATCACGGCATCGGAGTAGCGATATATGTCTGCATCATGGTGCAATTTCTATACGGCTGGTTGATGGCACGAATAGAAAGGAAGAGGAAGAACCCGATGGCGTTGACGAGAACACCATTGAAAGTGTGGTTACATAAGATTTTCGGACGGAGCATAGCGTTGTTGGCATTTGTGCAGGTCGCATTGGGATTGACGCTATATGGAAGTCCGAAAGCGCTGTTTATCGTATACGCGCTGGCTGGTGCGTTGTTGGTGTTCTTGTATCTTGCATTGGATCGGAGGACATTCGAGAAGAGGCCTGTGATGTTCGGTCTGGACAGTGGGCCGGAGTTTTACAGCGACTATGGCAGCTATCTGTCGGGCTCGAGGCAGGATTATAGGTCTAATGCTGGACATGGGCCGCCAAGAGAGGAACATAAGAGTCATTGGGGTCGTAATGTGTTGGGTGTGGTAGGTGCTGCGGGTGCATACGAAGCGTTTAAGAGGCGGAGCAGTGAAAGGCGAGATCGACGGGAGATGCAGCAGACTGGAAGTGAAGGGAGGGACAATAGGCGAAATTCGGGGATGGGGGTGGAAGGACGAGATAGGTGGAACACGAGAGAGACCGAAACCGAGAGAAGAGAAAGAATAGAGCAGGAAGAAATGGATGCCGAGCGGAGACATGGGCGGCCTCCACCAGGAATGGCGCCTTCTGGAGCGCCATCATCGAGACCCTCAAGCCGGCCACCGCCTGGAGTGATGTATGGTGCTGGAAATGTGCCAATCGTGGGTGGTAGAGGAGGCAGTCGGAGACCGCCCAGTCAGAGGACGCCAAGTCGTATGCGGCGAGATGAGAGCAGACTGACCGGAAGCCCGGAGTCGTGGGAGGACGAGAAGTTCAGTGAGCATCCGCCAAAGAACAACACATGGCGGAATCGATTGCTAGGAGCTGGAGCTGGCGTCGCGGCTTTCGAGGGCGTTAGGCGGGTCTTCAGTCGTAAGAAGCGAGATGACGACTATGTTGAGGACAATTATCGACCTCCTCATGGCGGTGCTCACAACATGGTCAGTCAGACAGATGTCTCGCGGGTCGAGAACGGCCAGGTCCCTATGTCCCCCGATGACCCACGAAGGCGAGAAAGGATGAACATTGCTGGTGTGCAGCCCATGACGCCTACTGCGACTCCCTCGAGAGCCGCACGGAGACCGCAGCAAAGTATGGATTCAATGTCTTACGATTATGACGACGAGAGTGTGATGGGACCTGGCCCAGAAGCGCGAAGACCTCAGCACTTACGGCAAGACGAGGATACTCACACATTGAGAAACAGCATCGCAACCATGGGTGCATTGGCAGGCTTCCGGGAGTGGAACAAGCATCGCAAAGACCGCAATGACCGACAGCGACTAGATCGGATACGGCAGCAAGAGCTGAACGAAGAGAGCCTTTACGATCGACGGACTTCAGCCCACTACCCGCGACCACAAGATGCTAGCGGAGGCAGACAACCTAGCATAGGCACTACCGTGACGACTGGGACGGAAGCTTTCGATCATGGTTTCTCGGGGAGCAACCCAGAGTTGGCAAGAAATAACTTCAGGCCCAACACTATGCAGCCGCCTTTGCCGGCCAATGCGGGTGCGATGGTAAATGTGAACCAGCATAATACTAATAGTGCTGGGTACCAATTGCCACCTCCTCCGCCTGGACCGCCTCCTGGTAGTTTGATACCCGCAAATCTACCTCCACCCCCTGCTGGACCGCCACCAGGAGGTTCCTACAGGCCACCGGAGCCTGGCAGTCTACAAATGCCGCAAGGCGCTATCGAGCCCGATCCCTCTCGACTGATGTCTTCCGAGAATGTGGTCCAACAGTCTTCTTCCAGCCATCATGTGCGGGACACCGCTGTTGGAGCAATGATGGGTGCAGGCGTCGCCGAGCTCGCAAGCGGGAGACGGGACTCCGAGTCTCAGTCCCCTTCACGATATCACTCTCGCCAGGATTCACGTACTCGCGTGCAACGACGAGATCGACGGGGTAGCACAGCGTCCGGATCGATGTCGCAAGTCAACAACAGTGTCGCACCATCGACGTCTAACGACCCCACTAGTCCTGTGGCCGTCAAGGTGAAGATGCACGGCGATGGGAAGCATGTTACCCTTCGTCGGCTTAGCGAGCAGGAAGCGGATGCTGAGCGGCAGGCACGGAGAGCCGAGCGGCGATCACGACGACGGAGAGATAGTGAGGTCAGCTCTGGTGGTGTCGAGGACGATCTGCCGCCTGGCTCAAATCAACGGTATCGCCGCAACGGCAAGGGCATGGTGAGGAGGTCCAGCGACCAGCCGATCACGAACGTACCACCTCCGCCACCGATGTCGATGTCATCGGTAGCTGGTTCACATCGACCACCTTCGGAGCTGAACTTACCTCCTGTCAATGCCGGGGCTTCTTCCAGCCGACCGCAAGTGCCTAGTCACTCGCTCAGCCCGGACAATGATGGGTATGGGTTGAGCTCACCGCCGCCGGCTGGTATAATGAGTGGGAGCGGGATGACCAGTCCCGGTGAGGGAGGCGATGTAACAGGCACAGATGTCAGTGCTTTTGACAATAATAGGAGACGAAGGAGAGCGGAGAGAGCAAGGAGGCTGGAAGCTGCTAGAGGCGGTGGAAAGAGTGTTGAATTCACTTGAGAGAGTGATCTTTGGCGTTTGCATGATGCATGGCGGTGGGACTTGTAGATAGCATGGGTGACGACTTCACGCAGCGATTGTATTTCTGCTCTGGCGGCTCCTGTTCGTCCACATAGCGCACGTGATGTCTTTCCGGCTTCTCCCGTACTCTTCCGCGCTTTCGCCGATCGAAGCTCGCAACCTCAAAGCTCTCCTTGAGAAGGAAAGCAGCCATTGGACCCCTTCACACGCCTCTACAACACACGATGAACTCCCTTAAGGTCGCCCGCGTGGTGCTCAGAGCCGTGCGCCCGGCACCAGCGCTCAGGCGTGGTTACGCGGATGTTGCGCCGGACAAGCTGCGATTGACTCTTGCGCTGCCCCATCAGGTATGAGAGGGATATGAGGGGACAGTGAGGTGGCAGAAGTGCTGACTTGTTGTACGTGCAGGCTATGTACAAGTCGCAGGATGTGTACGTACTGCAGAACTCGGACCCAGCCTGAGTTGCGAGCGAGAAGAGCGGAGTACTGATGGGAGAAACAGCGTACAAGTCAACATCCCCGCCGAGTCTGGAGAGATGGGTATCCTCGCACAGCACGTTCCTTCTATTGAGCAGTTGAAGCCAGGACTTGTGGAGATTATTGAGGAGGCGGGTGGAAACAAGCAGTTCTTCTGTAGGTGATACACATAACACGGAGGCGGCACGGTGGAGGAATATACGAGCAGTACTAATGGAAATTTACGCAGTGTCCGGCGGCTTCGCGACAGTACAACCCGGCTCGGTACTCAGCATCAACGCGGTCGAGGGCTACCCGCTCGAGGACTTCAGCGCAGAGAACGTGAGGAACCAGATCTCGGAGGCACAGAAGATTGCGAGCGGCAGCGGAAGTGAGCAGGACAAGGCTGAGGCGAACATTGAGCTTGAGGTGAGCCAAAATATTTGTGCAATGAATATTGTGGAATCCGCTGACATATTTTAGGTGCTTGAGAGCCTCCAGGCTGCGCTGAAATAGTTGCGGATTGAGTGTATATATGTGTAACAGTGCTTGAGCGAATTGTGCTTTCTCCCAATGCCATCGTTCAAGCCTGCTTTCCACACGGTAATCGGCACCTGCCCTGTGCGCCCCCTCACGCTTTCCACTCTGCACTCGCCGTGCTATGATACCTCAATTCGCTCTTCTTCCTGTCCCAAACATCATAACATCATCACATCTATCATTCGACACCTTACTTACTATACTATACGACACGAATATCAAGCATGCTGGCCTAGCCGATCGCCAACTAATGCTCCAGGACTATACAGCGAAAACGGACCTCTCCTCAGGAACGCACTCCCCAGTCAACCTAGAATCCTCGCCAGCTGCATATCTCACTTTCACCACGGCCGAGAGCTCACTTTGCCATGGGTTTTGGCAAGAGTCTCGTAAGTCATCCCCACAACGCCGAATTTGTTTCGAGCTCGTGCCATGAGCTGCATGAGCTTATCACTGACTCGGCGGCAGCGAGAGCGTCTTTTCAAGAGGCGGGAGGACGTCTCCCCACCTCAAGTTTTGAAAGCCAAACCGAGCAAGGCCAGCATCGCAACCGCGAGATCGACTGCTACTACTCATACGGCTGGACCCAGCAAGCCGAAACGCTCATGGCGGTAAGTTGACATCTCCGAGGTGACGAATCTGGATATGCTCCTACACGGGGCTAAATTCTACTGTCGCCATATGGCACTGCGGAGAGGCTTGCGCTGACCATTTTCGATTTTCACATAGAAACCTCTTCAAGCCAACTTTGACGCCAACAATCTCACCTCCGGCTACTCCCGCACCTCCGAATACGCCTGCAGTCACTCCAAAAGCGTCACAATCCAGCTTCCGAACCATCCTGCTCCGCCCAAAAGCCTCCATTTCCAGCTCTCTGCGCACATTGTTCTCTCCGAAACCGGAAATCGCTCAAGTCGATGGCAGCTCGGATCCGGAGCAGCAAAGAGGTCGTCACTTATCGAGAGACACCACTTACCAGCGGTCGGGTGCTCGATCGATCTCGCCGACAAAGACGATCTCGAAGCAATCGCTTTGGTGGTTGAAGGTGAAGGCGAAGTGGACGTTATTCAAGGCTGCTGTGAAGGCCTTGTGAGCTACGACGGTGCTGCAGATGGGACGGTGGCGGAAAGGATACGTCAATTGGAGGAACGTCGTCTCAAAGACGCCGCAACGCGTCCTAGCACCACCAATACCACTGCACCGGCTCGTGTCAATTTGGCAGCAGGGAGAGAGCGACTGATCGATGGACCATACACCCGCAACGTCAAGGCTGAGCTTCACTCACCGGTTGCCTACTTGTCCGGTACGAAAGACAAGTGCGTGCGACACGGTCGCAAGCCTGAGCTCAAGGCTACAAACGACATGCTAGATAAGGGCCGCACTGGTGTGTATTATCCCACTGGCTTCACTGTCCGACAGCAGACCGAAGTCACCAGTCCTTGGTCAATACACTATCTGACGAGCAAACCAGGATACACAGACCCCTGTCCCGACTGCCGCGCCGAGCTGAGCATCAGGCGGAGAGAGGCCATGCATACCGTGATGCGGCCCGTGGACGACGTACACCCTCTCGACGATCTAGTCATCACTCAAGACCTGGGAGGCCGTCTCGATGCCGCGATCTTCGAAAGCAAAGGCGAGATCGAAAGAGTCATCATTAACTCGCGGCTTAGAAAGTCGACTACGGAAGTCCTACTGAAGCTGTCGGAAGACATGCTCTCCATTTCGCAAGCACTGGCTGGGACTGGTGCAGGCCCAACTGTGAGCACGAGCTCAAAAACGCGTCAGGAGAAGACCGTGGTGTTTGATACCGTGGCTGGGCACAAAAGGAAGGGGAGTTGCTTGAGCTGATCGACCGGGCTATGGAGGCGGAGCCTGCATCGGCTGTACTGCCGCCTATTGCGTTTCACCCTTCCCCATACCACCATGCTCCGGAGGCGACGCGATATGGGGTCACTGGGGGGTCAACCTAGTTCTGGTTGGTGAGATTGTACCTAGCTTCAAACCTAATGCAATGATGAGGTCTCCTAATTTGTCATGACTTTATTGTTTGGCACCCACAGACGGGTGGCTCTCGCTGCGACGGTTACTCTACTTCTCACTGTGTTCGTCCTGCCGGTCTATAAAGTCGTCACGCAGGCTGACGACGATGGCTTGGCGCCCTGCCAATCCTCGAGATGCGTACCTGGCTTCTCGTCACCCAGTCCAATAATGATAATATACAGTACACCCCACTACCGTCATGGTTTATAGTGTGTACAGTGTGTGGCAACCCGTAAGCCGAGCGCCTCTCGCCGTGACGGCCGTGCTGCTCCTCACAGTGCTCGTACTGCGCTCGGTCTATCGAGCTAGAAGGACCGCACATATTCCAGGGCTTCGATACGGGTCTATACCAGGAACACGGTCTTGGGTGGGAGCGTGGCATTGGCTGAGAGACCCAGAAGGCGTACTGCGCGAAGGTTGCGAGAGGTACCCGAATGGCTGTTTCAAGGTGGCGACATTGACTGGCGAGAATATCGTCGTCAATGGCGCTGAACGGCTACAAGAGTACCTGGCTGCACCAGACAGCGTCTTGAACGTGCAGGACGCTATCAATGTCGGCATCCAATTCCAATGGACTATGGGCCCAGGTGTCTACCACAGGCCTTACCATATTCCATTGGTGAGAAAAGAGCTATCGCAGAACGTTGGCCGTGTCCTGCCGATGATGGCTGAAGAGGTCGCTGGACTGTTACAGAAGGGTGTTGGTGAGCCTACGGAGTGGAAAGAGGTTGCTATTCATGAACTGGTTGTCGACATGATTGCAAAGGTTGGCAATCTAGCACTCGGGGGAACGCCTCTAGCTCACAATCAGCTATACATCGATGCCGCTATCCAATATACGATGGATCTCATGCTCTCAGCAGAGATACTGCGGCCGCTTCCAGTCTGGGGGAAGGAGATTGCGGTATTCTTGACACCCGCGTATCGTAGTAAGAAACGATGCGAGGGCATGATTGGCGAATATATTCAAGAGAGGCTTGACGCGACTGATAGTGGCAAGGTCGAAAAGCAGGACATGCTACAGTGGCTAATCGATACAGCACCAGCAGTGGAGCGCACGATGCCACAGCTTAACGAACGGCTTTTGGCGCTTCAGGTGGCCGCGATCCATACAACTACGATGGTAAAGTTACACGTATCGCTACGAAGGCCCATGGCTGACACCGGTCTAGACACTGACTGCCGCCATCTACACCCTCTGTTCCGAGCCCGAGACATACCTTGAGCAACTCCGTGATGAAGTAAAGCAGCACTGTTCTGACCAAGTGACCAAAGAAGGTCTAGACAGTCTCGTCAAGCTTGACAGTTATCTCAGGGAGTGCGGTAGGACGGGCCCCATTGGAACCCTAGCATCCGGCCGTTATGCTAGATCAGACTTCGTCTTCAAGGATGGCACCGTCATACCAAAAGGCTACATCGTCAGTGGGAACGTCCCAATGTTGCACAAGATGCTTTCAGCAGAAGACTCACAATTCAACGGCTTTCGGTACAGTCGTCTAGCGGAAGAAGGCAAGAAGCAGCCACAGTTTGTCTCGACAAGCTCCGAGTATCTCAACTTTGGTCTGGGCAGGCAAGTCAATCATAACAGTATGGCAGAGAAATCTGCTGACGGGTATACCCATCGTTGTTTAGGCATGCATGTCCTGGCCGCTTCTTTGCTGCTGCGGAGGTCAAGCTCATACTAGCGAGTCTCCTCGTTCGATATGACATGAAGCTTCTAGCAGGAACGGAGCCGATGAGGCTGTACATTGGGTCAACCAAGATACCCGAGACAAAGTTGAAGATCCTCATGAGATCTACGGAGAGTGGTACGACATAGAGCACGAGGCGAAGACTTCGTATAGCGCTCAGCTCTTCTTGCGTCAAACGTCGGTCTTGCTTGTTGCAAAGGTGCTGTGTCTCCAAGGAGTGCAGTACCAAACACTTCAATGAATAGAGCAAGACATCGATGAGGGTGTGGGACTTCAGTCTCCCAGTCGTGTCGAGGGTCATGCACCAGCTATAGGGGGCCAACTTGCGTGGAGGAGCACCTGCCATATCTGGGAGTACGGTAGTAGATGCAAAAACTTGGCGACAAGGAATCAATCATCTCAATATAAGAGAGCGTCAGTTATCAATCTCAAAGCAATGACATTGCGTCTGCTGCATCGACAAAACATGTCCGAAGTGGGTATCTCACAATCAAGCGCCAGCCATGCCCTCTATCCCATCAATGCCGTGCGTCCCTCCCTTATGCCCAACGCGAACGAATGCATCCACAAACCCCCAAACCTACCAACACCCATCAGAGCAACCATACCCATACCCATATCTACATCAAAGCATCATCATCATCATCAACATCACCCATCAAATCGAATCCTCCCTCATCCCCCATCCCTCGCCCGTTCTTCTTTCCCTTCCGTGACCTCCTCGACTCAACCCTGATCTCCGGCTGCTGATGCCGCTGACCACCCCACTCACTCTCGCCTCGCTGGACAGTCATGCGGCTCTCGACCATGTCCTCCTGCTCCAAATCACCATCCACAATCTCCTCGTGGTCTAGCCCGTTCGCAGGAACTTGATGCGTTATGTGACGATCCTCCTGACTCCGCTCATTCAACTTAGTACTAGCCGGCAACACCCCGCCAAACAACCACGCCTCCTCCCCAATCCCATGTCCCCTCGTCTTAAACCCCCCCATAGCATCCTCATTCACTCCCCTCCCCAACACATCAACCTGACTAGCGTACCCGCTGTCATCAAAAGCAAAAATATTAACCCTCGAATCAACATGAAAAGGGCAATAAGGCGGATTAGTCTCCACCTCATTCACCTCTCCTCCTCCGCCATTCACATTCACAACCTTCCCCAACCTCCCATCCCCACTAACCGCACTCCTCAGACTCCAAAACCCATGCACGCCCTCCTTCCCACAGCCCCCTTCCCTCCCAACACTAATCCTCGGCAACGCAAACTCCCTCACCCTCCTCTCCCTCTTCAACCCCCAAACCCTCTCCCCACCCCTAACCCTCACAACCCTCTCCACCATCCACAGATCCACCTTCCCACCAAAAACCACACACATCCCCACCTCTCCCTGCCTCTGCACCCATCTCACACAGCCCACCTTCGCCCCACCACCATCACCCATCCCCTTGACACGAATTTTATTATCCTCAGCATGCCAAGCATCCCCAAGTCCACCTTTAGCAGCACTAAACCCCTCCCTAACACCCCTCACAACAGCCCTCTGTCCCGCAGCCCCAACCCCCTTAGCACTCTCCCTAAACCCAGCAAAAGTCGTCGGGATGGCATAAGCAGTCTTCGCAGCCGTGACCTGCGACGACACACCCCTACTCCAGCTCCTCAACCCTCCGAAAATCCCCGTACTAGGCGGACTAACCTCATGACTTAAACTCACAGACGCTTCAGCCTTCTCGGCCGGAACAGCCAGGGGAACACTAAACGTCCCCCTCCTCTTCCGTTTGCCTCTCCCAGCCACCATAGCAGGAACCTCATGAAGATGCACCGTCCCCCTCCCCGTCAACAGCGCAACCCACTCCCCCTCCCTGCCCCACGCACACTCCACAACCACACTCGGCGAACTCCTCTCAATCCTCTGCACCAATTTCACATGCGGTCCGCCCTCCACCCCATCCACCACCTTCATGCACCCATGTGCAACATGCGCGAGATCCCACAAACTACACACCTCGCCCTTCCCACTACTCGTCAACAACCTCAGTCCATCAGGCGAAAAGGAAAGGAAATTACACCCCTCCCCCAACGCCCACGTAGCCAACGCAGCCGGTGCAGCCTTAACCCCCGCCTCATGAGCATCCACCAACCTCTTCAAATCAATAATCGACACGATCGCGGGCTCCCTCTCCAATCTCCTCGGATCTTCAGCAGGAGCATTCGTAGGCGGAAACTCCATAGACCCACTTCTCTGATGCGAGCTCATACTCGGCGGAGCAGGATGCGTGAGCTCTTTCCACCCGGCTACACCCATCTCATACCCCTTCTGGCTCGCCGTCACTAGACCCTGGGCCGCTCTCCGCGAAAGCCAGCTCAGAGTCCCCTCTTCATCAATCCCAGCGACTTCGCAGGTCAGCGGAGGCTGTGAGGGAGCGGCATGAGTGCCTAGACCGTAGGGCTGAGCGTGAGAGTCGCTGGTTACTGGCGAACCTTGGATGGAACTACCGGGTGATGTGTAAGGTGGTACGATAGCCAGCCACCTGGCACTCAAACTCATCAAAGGCACACGCGGTGGCGCATCGTTGTCGTGCGAACTACCGTCCGAGCTCGCTGGCCTGGTGTCCGAGCGAATTTGCAGCGCAGTCCAGTATTTAGCCACACACCGGAAACTCAGTTTTCCATCCTGCGCATCACTGGTAAAGATGAAAACCTCCCCGCTCTTGCCCGAACTCAGGACAATAAACCTCCCCTCCGCGTCCAAATTAAGGTCTCCCACCGGCCTAGGCGGCAAGGACAAATGCCCCACAACCGGCTGCTCCATCTTGACCGTCGAACTCTTATACAACGTCCCCACCAACCCCTGCGTCTGCAACGAGTAAACCTCCACGCTAGTCTGCCACATCCCACCCTCTCCACTATCAACCACAGCCCCATGCACAACCACAGCAACCAACGGTCTCAACGCCCCCACCCCACCCCCCTCCACTCTCGTCCACGGCAATATCTTCGCATCCACCACTTTCCCCCTCAGCCCTTCGAGCCGGCCACAAACCTCCATCTTATCGTGCAGCACTCTATACACCTCCAACCCGCCCTCGGAACCCACTAACAACGCATCTTTGGCTCTTCTCGCTGACGCAGCATCGCCGGAGCTGGAGAACGAGTCGAAGCGGCAGCAGTACCCATCCGAGCCGGCGGGTTTGCTGGTTTCGGATTTGTGGGGCGCGAGGCCTAGGTTGAGGTTTAGGTCGGGCAGGGCGTAGAAGTGGTTTTGCGGGAGGTGGGGAGGGGGCGGGTCGAAGCGTCGGCGGGCGAAGGACTCGCGGCGGGGCACCACGCTGTTAGCGCGGTGGATGGGGTGGGGTTGAGCGGGTTTGTGGAGGGTTGCGGGGCGGTAGGGTGGGGATGTAGCTAGTGGTGCGGCTGGCTTGGCGACGGCGGGCTTGGGTGACGGTGTGAGCAGTTCTTCAGCTATGGCTGTATTATCCTCCCACGGCTCGTCGTCGACTGCTATGTCCACCAGGTCTTGCGATGGTTCGGGCTCGTCCAGCTTCACGCCGTTGCCATTACTGACCGGCGGTGTGCTGGCTGTCACGGGCTCGATGTAGGGTGTAGCTTCCTCATCGTCGTCGTCGTAGAGGTGGTAGGGCCGGACATGCTGCTTTTTCTTCTTGCCTTTCTTCTTGGTCGGTTGCGGGAACCAGGTTGGGAGGTCGCTTTGCGGTGGGGTGTTGTCGGAGGAGAGGGCTTCGTTGTCGTTGACGGCGGGCATTCAGCCAGTGGGGAGTGTGTAGGTGGGTTTGGGGTTGGCACGGCTTGTGTGCGATGCGGGCAGGCGATGGTTGGAGCTGGACGCTGTTGTTTGGCTGTGAGATGGGGGTTTGTCAAGCGAATGTTGGGTGAGTCAAGCTGTCGTCGTCCTTTCAGCAGCTTAGCAGAAGGAGCGCCTGATAGCGGCGGCGAGTGATCCTGCCGCGTGACTGCGAGATGGAGGCTATGCGGTCACTCGGCTCGTAGGATCGACAGTGTAGCAGGTCTTGGATCGTGTATCTATCGTATCGTAGGTGTATGTACAGCAGAGCCGACTGGAAGCGCCTTTGAGCTCATCAACCCAACCCCACGTACCTGCCTCATGCGCGGTGACCATGCCGTCCGCTTTCGGCGATGGACCCCTTACCCCGCGATATGCTTGGCGCTCGGCACGTGTCAAAGCTTGGGCCATGCCGAGATCTGACTACGTACATACCGGCAACACTCGTCCATCGCAATGTTATTACTATCGCTATCGATTACGACGCCTGTATAGTCGTTCATAATTCCCACTTGAAGATTGGATAAGATAGCAGTTTGACATGGGCTCCGAAGGCAGTACTCGGTGACGGATGTCCCTTGATTTCCGTCCTTCTCGCCAGGAAAGGAAGGCACGTAAGCCTGGTGGCGGTACAGCGTGCCTTCCCAATCCATCAACGGGCTTCCCCGGCGACGCTACAGAGCCTTTGACCAACAACCGCTACCTCACCACCCATCCTTCTGTGTGCTCCATGTTCATGATGCGCACCTCCGCTGTGGCTAGCTTCGCTGTCAACTTGCCTACAGTAGCCTTCTCGCGCTCGACATCCTTTACTAAACTCTCAGACTTCCTCTTCTCCTCGATCGCCTCAAACTCGGCATTGACGATACGCATATGCAAAGCAGGCACATCGACTTGCTTCACCCACATCAGAGCGACCTCCGACTCCTCAAGCTTACTCGCTCGCTCTTGCAGCTTTGATATCTCCTTGTTTAACCCCTCGTCGGTAATGGGCCTCCATTCCAGCGCATACGCATCACGCAACTCCTTCTTCGCCATCTCGATCCTAAACAGGACAGCGCTCTCTTCACTCCGGGCGTCACGTTGCTCCTTTAAAACCGCCAGCTCTTCCTCCAATTCATGCACCCGCATCTCTGACAAGCGGTGCTTTTCCTTCGACTCCTGAAGCTCCTGTGCATACAGCTCATTATTGTCCCGAACCTTCGCAAATATTTCCCTCTCCTTCCGCAAAACCCCAGCCTGAGTCCAGTACTTGCGCGTTTGCTTGAAGACATCCTCTAAACTCCAATGGAACTTATCGTCACCCATAATCTTCCTCAGCTGCTCGAGTGGGAAAGCGTCAGACGGGTGCAGGCGCTCAGGCTCGGCGCTCACACCCTTCATCATGCTCTCGACATTCTTGAGACCTTCACCGATAGTCAGCTCGGCGTTCTCGCTTGGATGTTCGACGGACTTGCCTTTCAATTCTTCGGTACGGCGCAAGTCATGCGTCGCATCGATGAATTGCCACTTGAGAAGCCTCAATGCAGCTACATCATCTTCGGCCATCGACGGCGCACTTTTCACATGCGAAGCCGCTACACCGCGCATCCTCTCACCAACCTCGTTAGCCGCAGTACGGCGATCCACCACGTCTCGCGTGAAGGCCACCAGGTGTCTATGAAGCTGTCAGCAAATCCCAGTCTCACGTACGACAAGGATACTCACGCCAGGCGTCCGTCTGCTCTTCTCGCACGTTCGCCCAGGTCTTCATCCTCAGGGTGCTGCAGCTCGCCAGCTTTCTCAAAATCGGCGCGCACTCTGCGCTCCTGCTGATGAAGTGCTGAGAGCTTTGCAACGACTGCGTTAGCACGATCGAAGGCATGATCGCCATCCATATCGCTAAACTGTCCAGTCGCCATGATGTTGTGTTGATGTATTTGTTCAGTCTGCCTGTTTGTACTAGCTAGTGTTTCGCTTTTTATGTCATGTGGTGAGGTGCCTTTAGTTCACGCGCCTTCCAAAAGCGTGGAAGTGGTGTGGTCCTGCATTAGCGCCCACACATCCACCACATCATTTCGCATCTGAGAGAAAAAAGGAGCTCACCTATTACAAACTTACCAACAGCAATACCACGATGTCGCGCAACGTTGTACAGATCTCCGAGAGGGATAGTAAAATCATCCGGGAGCTTGATGGTGAGACTGAAGATTGGAAGAGGAAGTATGAGGCTGTGGTTGCCACTCAGGCTGATAGTGCAGGGCTGCAAGATGAGCTCCGGAAGAGGGACGAGGAGATTGTTATGTTGAAGGGAAAGCTCGATGCAGCTTTGCACGATGTGTCGACTTTGCGGCTGCGCAAGGATATGGCTGACTATCTAGATGGACGAGCCGAACATGCAGTCTTGAGGAGGTATCGAGGTCCATGCGGTCGGCTGTTCCATCCTTAGGGCGGGCATGCCAACCGTATAGACTTGATGGAGATTGTGCGGTCGGCTGAACCATCTACGAGAAGGGCATGCCAGCCGTACAGCCTCAAGGGTGCGCTCTTGTAGCTAGGTCTGCAGCGGAAGGGATGTATGTATTGAACCTGAAGAGCTGCTTTGAAGGGGACAGCAGTTTCTTAATCGACTCTTTCACAGTGTCCGTTCCTGTCTGCGAACAGTGCCGTTGCCATGACCTGGCATCAGACGTATACGAGCCAAGAAGCGTTGAGGAAAGAAGTCGTTGCCAGGTTCGAGAGTGGATGCCAACCGAATGAGTGAGAGAATGCTTGCAACCTTCTACGTCTGTGAATAGGGCATACGATGATCTCGGAGGACATTGGTGACCCGTTGATATACTTTCAGCGACTACAACGGCGGTCATTTTATGCGACGTCGTCGAGAGGCCAAAAGTCGACATCGAGCGCGATATTTGTCCTCGACTCTCAACGTGTCAATCTCGCAATTGACAACATCGCCTTCAAGCCAAAGGTAAGGTACAAACGCGCCCCAAAAGCTCACTCGATATCAACGACGCAACCATGGTAAGGCCGAAGAAGGACATCGAACCCTACGCCGACGACATCCGCGCCTGGATCCACGACGGCCTCAACGCCACCGAACAACGCGGTCTCCTGCTCCGCCTGCATAATTTCGAAATCGGCGCTTCGACTCTCGCACGATGGAGTCAAGCGCAAGGGATCAAGCAGCGGCGCTCGAATTGCGAGATTACACCAGTGTTGAAACAACTTATGGCTGAAGCGTTCGCGGACCGGAAGACAGATGATGAGACGCTGAAGATGTTGAATGAGAAGGGGTATGATATTTTGATGCCGACGGTCAAGAGAATAAGGACGGTCATCGGGTTACGCAAGAAGGTGCCGAAGGGTTTGAGGGAGAGCACGGATAAGGAGATTAAGGAGGCGTTGGTGAGGGAGATGGCGGATGGACATATTCGGGATTGTGGACGGAATGAGGTGTATGATCACATGCGGCGGAAGTACAATTTCGTGGGGCGGGATAGGATGTATAAGATTGTGAGGGAGACGTTTCCAGACAGGGTGTTAAGTCGGAAGGCGGATATCAGGGTGTGGAACGGACGACATAAGCCGAAGGACTGGGTGCCTACGCAGCCTGGGGAGGTGCAGTCGCAATCGCCATCCACGCAGACCCAGACACATCAGCAGACACACGGCGACACACTCTCCCAGCCTGCGCAGCAACAACAATCATACCTACCCCTCCCGCCTCCTCAGTCTTCGAAGTCCTCATATCCACCGCTCCCACCAATGCACCCACAACCCACACATTCCTACCCACCTCTGCCATCCCCGTCTCAAATCTCTGCCCCGCCACAGCAGCAGCAAACAGTCGCAGAGTTCAGACAAGCTGCTCTCGGAGCCCTGGGCGAAGCCGGAGCAGCGGACGCAAGGCTGTTGCAGGCGTGGCAGCAGCATGTGGATTCGTTTATAGATCCTAGTTTGAGGGGATGATGGAGGATGGGAGCTGCATGGTTCTATGACGGAGAAAGATGTTGTTGTGCGACTTCGTGATGAAGGCGATGCTGCGGATGATTATGAGATTTATGATGCTGGAACGATGTGATGAGGGAGGGTTGATGGGAGAGTGGTGTGGAGGTATGTCGTGACTTCTACGATCTTGGACGTTGTGAGGCGAGCAGGCAAAATGCTGACGCGTTCAGCCTAGCTATGCCCACATCCCTGCGGTCAACATGCCTATTGCGAGAAGCACGGAAGCATTCTTAAGTAGCTTCAAAAAGACAAGCACCGCATGTGCATGGTCAAGATTGAAAGGAAAACAAGTGGATCCTCATCTTGCACGACTCCACATAGCATAACAACGCCCAGCGCTGTCTGTAAATTTGCCTGTTAATTCATATAGGCTGTTCCACTCGCGGCCCCACTCGAAAGTCTACTTCAATTGGTCTCTTGGCTCGTGAAGGCTGAGGAAGGTGCGATTTAAGGAGAGGAGTGCGAGGCTGCGAACTGCGGATTGCGAGTTGCAATGCACTCTGAACCTGCTGTATGCCACCAAAAAAATCCACTGCACTTCGCAAACCACTACCACAGCACATCACCACCGCCCACCATTTCCGACCACCACAGCAGGTCGAGCAGCACTAGTTGGCGTTCGACGAGAGCAGCGTGCTTGGTACTCGTGGGTCCAGCGGTATAGTGTAATAAGACAACAGATGTGCTGGGTAGATAAGATGTTCGAAGACTAATAGATGTGATGATGTGGTCATGTTTGGAGAAGGACGAAGCGAGGTGAGATGCGGGAAGATTGTGCAAAGTGCAAGAGCGAACGGAAGGCACACCTACATTCCCTAGCAATGGCACTGTCCTTGGCAACCGGCACTGGGATTATGATGGCCTACCCAAAACACACCACGCTCACCTCCAAGCCTATCAGTTGGAATAGAAGGTACGGCGATCCTGACAGGGTCGCGGCTCTCTGGGTCGTCATCCCGGACACCCAAACATGCATAACATCACCGCGGCGCCGAGTTCCTACAATCTGAGACCGGCCTTCGCCCTGTGCCACCATTTCTAACTTGGTATAGAGATATTCACGGAGCTACACCTATACTCATTCTTCACCGCTTGGCCTCTCTCACTTTAACATACAGCGGCTTCTTGTCCCACAGGGCCCAGGCTTTCTGATCGAACCAGTCGCCCGTCTTATCAGACATAAGCTCGAAATCGAAGTGCCAGAGCACCTTGGCCAGTATAAGCTTCATCTCTGCATACGCAAGATTGCGTCCGATGCTGTAAACCCGGTGGGTAAGGGAGTCAGTACAAGTCTCGCCACCCTACACATCACTACTTACCAATTCCGTGTGCCCTCGACAAACGGGCGATGTGCCGATCTATCATCGTTGGCAAATTCATCCGGCGCATCGTCTAGCCAGCGCTCAGGCACAAAGTCCTCTGGTCGATGAAAGTTTGCCGGATCGTGGCAGGCGCCAATGACCGATACCGAGACGCTTGTCTGAAAGCATTAGCATGGATCCATCGCAGTGCCAGGTGAAATAATGCTTACCCCTTCAGGGACATGCTTCCCACACGCCACTCCTCCTCCTTTCGGTGCCAATCTTTGGACTGGCGCCGGCACGGGCGGGTACACTCTCATGGCTTCCTCGATCACAGCAAGCAGGTACTTCAGCCTGCCGACGGATAACGCATCAATGTCATCCGAAGACTTGAACTCCGAGCGAATCTCGTTGACCAGTCTCGTCATCTTCTCCGGATTCGTCAAAAGCAGATAAGTCGCACCACTCAACGTAGTCGCACTCGTCTCACTTCCTCCCAGAATCAATACAGTAGCATTGTTCAGCATCTCTCCCTCACTCATCCCCTCTCCCTTGGCATTCCCATCAGCACTCTTGATCATAACCCTATCCCAGAAATCACCTCTCACCGCCCCCAACGCAATCCGCTTCTCTATCTTCGCCTTGGCAAAGACATATCCTTGCACTCGGTCCGCTTGCGTCTTCTTGCTCACGAAGTAGGGAGTCAGGAAATCAAGTCCATATTGCCGGAATATGGCCCGCAAGATAACAAAACGCACGGACTCGTAGACCATCGGGATCCACTCGTGAACCCGACGATCGCGGAGACAGTGGAACGTCTCACCCCAAGCTAGGTCGCCTATGAGGTCGAACAGAGTCATGTTGTACCATTGCACCATGTCCAGCTCGCCACCACTCTTGGCAAACTCACCGAGCCGATCGATCAGCAAGTCCACGAAATACTTGATCTGAGGTTGCTGCTCCTGCAGCCCCTTCTCCGAAAACGCATGAGCCAGCAGCCGCCGGTACCGCGCATGATCGTCTTTCTCCGAGGACAGGATGTTTGGTAAGCCGTTGGGAGGCTTGTTGCCGCGCATAGGATCTTTCGGCCATTCGGGGTGACCTGCTTTGTGGGCCCAGACGTCTTGGTAGATCTGGCCGGAGGTGAAGGAGAGTTGGTTGGGGGACATGCGAACCACAGGGCCGTATTTGACGTGGAGCGCTGCGGTGGTGCGGATGAGAGTGCCGGTGTAGGTTTGGTAGTCCAGGAAGAACGGGAGGGCGCGATAGAGGAGAGGTCCAGGATAGGAGCGTAGAGGGTGCAGAAGTAGGTTATAAGCAATGATCGAGAGGAGGTAGAGGGCAGGGGTGGCGAGGAGCGATATGATGATAGTTGAGGGAGTGAGAATGCTACCCATGAGGGCAGAGGGAGAGATGCTGTCCATGTTGCCTTCGTGAACAGTTCTTAGAAAATGGAAGTACAAGACATAGTCAGAGCAGAGTGATAGGACAAGATAGAGCGTAGTCAGCATCTCCAGATGATGCCTACAGGATCGCTTCCTCACTCCTGCGTAAGCTTACGGCGACGTTGAATTCCGGCCCTACCGTAGTATCACGGGAAAACGCAGCAGCTGGAGCGGCCGAACTTGGTCTGATATTTAGTCAAGTCTGGGAGATGGTCGTAAGCCGTAGTCCGAACGCTTAGTGCCTTGACACTGTAAGCATGCTCTCGCTCATTTTTTTAAAGGGTAGCTCAACCCGCCTACGACTTCTTCCTTCAGTATTTGCGGTTGGAGTGAGTGTGGATGATTGGGATATACCCTCAATCCTGATGATCGGAATATCATCATTCGGTACAGTGAGACTGCAGATGCGATTGATGGAGTGAGGTTCATAAGGCGTCGGGCACTAGTCATTTTTAGCTCCCGCTTGTAGCCTTCTTAGCCCTCCACCGGAGCCTCCGACACTTCTACATACATAACTCTCCGACGGAGGACTGCTTCACATATCTAGACGTCAGCATGGCCGCCACACGCCCCATGACGCCGATGGACTTGCTCAAGTTCAACCCTTGCAATCTTGACCATCTCACGGAAACGTACAACATCGGCTTCTACCTTGACTACTTCACCAGATGGCCGAACCTCTGCAAAGTGATTGAAGGCGAGAACGGGCAGATCGAGGCTTACAGTGAGTACGAAAGTAGTCTTATGTCAGCTGAAGCACACAGCCACTGATCTCCACATGAATAGTTCTGGGCAAAGTCGAGGCCTCACCAAAAGCCGCACCAGCCGGGCCATATGACCCAAGCCTGAAAATCTACCAGAAGAAGCACTCCAACTACCTACCTTGGCATGCTCATATTACATGCCTGACCGTCGCACCTTCAGCAAGACGACTTGGGCACGCGACTCTGCTGTCTGAGGCGTTGGAGCAAGTGGGCAATGAGCAAGATGCCTGGTTCGTTGATTTATTTGTGAGGGTGGAGAATGAGGCAGCGATCAAGCTGTATAAGAAGATGGGGTATCGACTTGCCACTCGTAACGGTACAGAGTTCTGCTGACAAGATCCAGCTACTCCATCTATCGAAGGATAACAGACTACTACAACGATGGTGCCGACGCTTTTGACATGCGGAAACCGCTCAAGCGCGACAAGCAGCGAAAGACAGTACGACCAAATGGCGAGAATATCAAGGTAGATCCATCGGAGGTGTGGTGAAGATTATGCATTCCAGCCAGAAATCCAGAACTTTAGGCGCGATCGCGCTACTACGACTGGAATGCGTTGCTGGCAACAGTGTTTCCTTGCCGATAGGCGCAAATACCACGTCTTGGCTTAAGACTCCTGGTATTGCGATTTGCCCATTGTAACGCCTTAACACTCGCTCGTATCGCGTAATCTGTCACTTGCAACTCCCACTCAGACCAATACCCTCATTCGGACGCGATCAACATCACATCTCAACGGGGCTGCCAGCAGCACCCCCAACATGCGACGCTCCGGGGCTTTGGCCTTCGTGGCCGCCCTGGCGGCAGGTCTCGCCACAGCGCAATCAGTCACCACAACCCTCAGTGCCGGCACAACTTATCAGCCGACGGTCCCATGGACAATAGCTGGTGGGCCTTCACCAACTACCGGTGCCTGCTCCGCGGGAGCTGTACAGACAGCGGGTCCCGCAGGATACTACGGAGGTGGTGTCTACACGGACAAGTATGGAGATTTCTGGGAGATGGACTGCGACTACAGTTTCAGCAGTACCACATACTACGACGGCACGTTCGTGGGTACGAACGCCCTAGGCGTGGTGGCATGCTTCAATGGATGTGCTGGGCGGATCCAATGCGTCGGCTTCTCCTACTACGGTAATGCGTTTGGCAACAGCTCCGGTTCAGGACGTTGCTTGTAAGTATGTTCCTTTGCGACACTTTGCAGCCACGCTAATACATGTGCCACAGCCACTTCTACACTGGCCAACAAGGCACACTAGCATACACGCCCGGCCAACTCATCGCTGGATATGCTTCACCTCTTTACGGGTCTGGCTACCTTCTCCAGAAGAACAGTGCGGCCTTCTTCTGCCCTACGCAGAACAACACCTACTACACCGATGCGAGTGGGAAGTTCTACTACATTCTGTGTGGTTACGATGTGACCAACGGCGGAAGCGGAGTCGTTAACGGCGGACCGAGCGGGGCTGTTCCCAGTAAGATCATGTGAAACCATTGCAGCCGGACATGAATCTAACGAGAGTGCAGACATGCAACAATGCATGATAAACTGCGATGCTGCTGGCGCTGCAGGCTGTACGAGCTTCTCATACAAGTATGCCGGAGCTGAGGTCAACGGCGGGACGTCTGGGACTTGCTACTACCATATTGGTGGTATCCCTCTTGCTGTTAACCCTGCCACACTCGCGTACGCCAGTCAGGTCACTGCAATCCCATCTTCGGTTAGTGGACAAATTGCAGAAATGATACTTTCGCGTGCTGACAATGGTTTAGAGTGTGGCTCAGCTCGTGACTACCACGACTACCACTACTGTACGCTGTTTCTTATGGTGTGTAGGATGAATTGAAAGGCTAACCTTTGCAGACTACACCTACCACCACTACGACTACTGTGCGTTGGCTTTGCTGGCCATCTTCAATGTGATGTTATTGACCGAAGCTAACGACTGACAGACTACAACCTCGAGCAGTAGTACCGCCACGTGAGTTGAAGATGGTTCCGTTGAGCAAGGCCAGTACTGATCATTACAGGACGACGGATCCAAATGCAGGGTTATACACCACGACCACTACTGTGGGTAACATGGACGCTTGCATTACGATCAAGCAGCTGATATTCTTAGACCTTTACTCCGACTACAACAACTACCACTGTGCGCTATTATCGAGCTCTCTCGAGACTCAGAGACAAGGCTGACGTTTGCAGACCACACCCACGACCACCACAACCACTACTGTAAGCCTTCTACTCAAGTCTCACTACTTGCGAGTCTGCAAATAAGATGGAGCTAACTTATAGCAGACAACACCTACCACAACTACTACTACTGTACGCTCATCAGCTTAGCTTGCCATGATATCTTACTCGACAGCTTGGCAAATAATCTAATGACTGACAGACCACAACCCCCACTACTACTACGACTACAACGGTGAGCTATCATCCAGCCTGCGCCTTGCTTGTACGCTTTCCGTGAGGCTAACGATGAATAGACGACACCAACAACCACTACCACCACCGTATGTTGATGGGTGGCTTGCCAGAGCACATATCTGACGATTGATAGACAACAACTCCCACAACTACAACTACTACCGTAAGCTGAAGCTCCGCCTCAATCCACAAATCTTGACAGCAGCTGACCAAACTTTTCCAGACAACCCCAATTACTACCACCACCGTAAGTCAACTTCCCGACTCCCGATCGTTTCCGCAATGCGTTGGCCGTTCATGCACCAATCGCTGTCCACCGCATCATTAAACCGTTTGTCGGTTGGCGAGACGAGAGTTTGAACCGAGCAAATTCTCCGTGTCATTCTGCTGTTTGGGCGCTGTATTGACAGGATTCTACAGACCACGACCACCAGTTCGTCATCGTCCGCCGCGGCCGGGCAAGTCACTCAAACCTACACAACGGTCTCGAGCTATCCCGTTACCACGATTGCTGTCTCAACCGTGACGACTAGCTACGTCAGTACTTTGGTATCGACTGCGCCGGGTTCCACCGTGGTCTCGACGTACTTAACCACAATTATCTCATCGTACGGCGTAACAACTACAGCCGTCTCGACCGCGGTTTCGACTCAGGTCAGCACGCAAGTTTTGACTACGACTCAAGCGAGCACGGTCGTTAGCACGCAGCCGGGTGAGCAGCCATCGAGCCTGCTATCCGAAGAGCTTTCGCTAACATACCTGCAGCATCGACCATCGTGAGCACGCAGCCGGGTAAGATACATTCGTCATGGCTACTCGTATCCACCGCTAATCATTTACAGCGTCCACTGTCACACAGCCTGGTAAGCCGTATTGAACATGCGATACGCCTCGCTCTCGCTAACAGTCCCCAGCCTCAACCGTCGTGAGCACGCAGCCAGGTAGGGATTTGGTCGATCATGAGATATCACTCCGCTGACTCTCCGAAGCATCCACTGTTGT
Source organism: Elasticomyces elasticus (assembly GCA_035926095.1). Classification (NCBI taxonomy): domain Eukaryota; kingdom Fungi; phylum Ascomycota; class Dothideomycetes; order Mycosphaerellales; family Teratosphaeriaceae; genus Elasticomyces; species Elasticomyces elasticus. Next base: position 327,518 of record JAVRQT010000009.1, read on the forward strand.
ACAAACATACACATCGAGCTATGGCGTTACGGTATGATGTTTGCAGGTCTATCGTGGGACGCGAGCGACTAACATACCGAGCAGTACACTACTGTCACAACAGCACCGGGTGAGCCAAGATCGAGACCTTTGTGTTATCGCCGTTCGATCGCTGACTTGCTCAAGGCGGAACAATTACACAAACCTCAGTATCGTATGCAACGACGACATACGTCAGCACGTCCATACAGCCGGGTGAGAAATGTAGAAAGTGCACAGCGATGACTTTCGCTGACCATGCACAGCGTCCACGATCGTGAGCACGCAACAAGTCACGACTACACAGCCGAGCACTGTTGTGTCTACTGCGCCTGGTAGGCTATAATCCCAGTTCGAGGTAGAACAGCTGGCTAACGCTCTGCAGGCTCGACCGTAAGCAAATCGATCGGTGTAACCCTTGGAGGCCTGGCATCTCGAGTCCGCCGAGTAGTTACAAGCTACGGCCATCGGTCTTAGCTCGTTATTTCGGTGGAATCTAAGAGAGATGTCTCGCAGCCAGGCCACTCTTCCAACTTTTGAGACATCCGCTAACCCTGCCACCCATCGCTTTTAGGTCATCCAGACTTACACGACCAGCTACCCGGTTACGGTATGGTTGCGGTTTACTGCGAAACTGAAGCAATGTACTGACATGATCCGCAGTCCATTATCGTCTCGACGGCTTCTGGTGAGCTTTGGTCGCCATGGATGAGTGCATCCGCTAAATTTATTTCTTCTAGGCGCCACCGTTACAGCAACTAGCGTCGGCTATGTCACCTCAACCTACGTGAGCACGCAGCAAGTCACTACGACCGCACCTGGTGAGCTACGCATATTCGGCACCTGTCCGATATAAGCTAATCTCAAGCAGGATCCACCATTATCTCGACTCAGCAGGTGACTACGACGCAGCCTACTACACTCCCCGGCAAGTCTCGACGCTTCAGCAACGAGCAACAGAGCATTGCTGACTGTCATCAGGTTCCACGATCGTTTCCACGCAGCAAGTGACGACCACGCAGCCGAGTACCGTGGTTACAACACTGCCTGGCAAGCCCTCTCGCTCAACTCGTGCACTGGACCGCAACTAATGATTCCCAGGCTCTACCATCGTGTCAACGCAGCAAGTGACTACTACGCAAGCTAGCACAATCGTTAGCACTGCTCCGGGTGAGTTGCAGCCGACCGAAGCGACAGACAAGTGGCTGATTTGAACTAGGCTCTACGATCGTGAGTACGATCGTCAGTACCTACGTGACCACATATGCCACGACAATTCCAGTCACGAACACGATCGTGTCGACGGCGCCAGGCGAGTGCCATGAGGCTCTACTCAATGATCAAAGTGTCATTCAGCTAACCCCGAGCAGGATCTACCGTCACGGCCACAAGCATCTCCTACGCTACAACCTCGATCGTCAGCACAATTTACAGCACGATCGTTTCGACGGCGTCAGGCCCGACTCAAACTCAGACCGCGACCGCCTCTGTAACTGTTCCTGGGCCGACGCAAACGCAGACGGTTTCCGGAAGTTTTTCAGTAAGCTCGGCCCCGTCTAGCAGCGCGGGCGGGTCCTCATCAGCTTCCAGTAGCTCGATCCTACCGTCTAGCAGCTCGGCAGTTGTTTCTTCTTCCGCGAGTCCTTCGTCCTCGGCAGCGATTTCGAGTTCTTCGTCCAGCGTTCCGGTCTCTTCATCCCCTTCGACTACGTCTAGTTCCGCACCCGCGGCGACCACTTCACAATCCCTGGCCTGCAACAACACCCAGCAATCGTACGGCTACACCGATCCTTCGTCTGGCAGTCAATACCAGGTGCAATGCAACACCACTCGTGCTGGTGGCGTCTGTCAACAACTGCAGACTCCCGACATGTCCTCCTGCATCAGCGCTTGCTCCGCCAACACGCAGTGCGAGGGTGTTGGCTATGATTCCACCGCTGGCACTTGTTATGAATACTGCAGCTTCGGAAGCGGGTCCGCGCCGGCGTACTCTCCGAATGTGCAATTTGCTTCGATTCAAAAGCGTGCGGTCGTTCAGAATGGCGTGACTTACACCTACGCGGTCACGACATCATACACAAGTCTCGCGCCGTCCTCGTCCAGCAGTTTGGCGATGTCTTCAAGTTCTGTGCCTGGATCGTCTTCTGCCAGTTCATCCGCTTTCTCCTCAACGCCACAACCAACAACAACGACAACCACAACAACCACGAGCTCCTCGTCCTCGCCACAACCAGCCACTACAACAACTACAACGACAACCAGTTCCTCGCAGGCGCCATCGTCTAGTGCGGCCGTATCATCTAGCCCCAGCTCGTCCGCGGCAGTATCTTCAAGCTCCCCTTCGTCTTCACTCGCCCAGACAACGACAACTACTACAACAACCAGCAGCAGTTCTTCTTTCGCTCAAACGACTACGACCACAACTACTACTACCTCCAGTAGTATTTCATCCACGGCTACGGTGTGCCCGGCGCCAGTGACAGTATACTACACAGTCACGCCATCGCCCGTGACCGTTACGGCTACGAGATGATGAAGAGCGAGCGAGCAATGATGTGTTGTGTCCTTGTTAGCGGATGATTGGCATGTTCGAGCGCATGTACTTTAGGTTGAGATAGGTAGTAATGATACGATTCGATACACGAAGATCAGGGCTCATCAGTTTTGTATGTGATCAGTCTTCCTGGTTGCAATGGTCTCGAGCCAGTGCCCTGAGTTTCGTAGTGCGATACTAACTTGACACGCCGGAGAGCATGGAAAGTTGGGAAAGCGAGAAAGTGAATGAATTCCGGTCTTGGCACGAAATCATTTACATACATGGAAAATTACCGTTGGTTTGCTAGGAGTCGTTGCGGACATCCCACCACTGTCATATCTATCTCGAGGCGGTATACTGAATTTCGTAGTGCCATATGAGGTCAGCAGTCCGGAGAGTATGAAAAGTCGGGTTAGCGAGACAGTAAAAAAGTTATAGTCTGCTCAACCTGCCTCAAGGCCGTACACTAGGTTTCGTAGTAGGTCGAGGAAAGAAGTCGTTGTAGGGGTTGAATAGCGACCGAACGGGTAAGGAAATGCTTGTCGCGTTGCTAGGCTGTTGACCAAGGTATACGACGATCTCGCAGACATTAGTAGCCTGTTAGTACAGTTTCGGCGACGATAGCTGCGACATCCTATACGACGACGCTGGGACGCCGAAAGTCGATGTCGGCTTTATTTCTTCGACCCTTGCTGCAGCCTTCGTACGAGCTGTTTGTTATGCCCGCCGCAATGATGTAGAATAGCGTAGCTTATAGCTCAGACACTAGGCCCTGAGCGCCATGGTGGTTTACGAGCGCCCGGTCTGGCCATTGCCACTCGGGTAGGATCGCTGTATCCGTTTGGGCACTTCAACGCTGAGTCACGGATTGGAGCTTCTGCTCCAATAAATGGCGTTGAAGGCCGGGTTCGAGCACAGCCGGAGCTCATGCTTATAGAAGTATGGACGACGGCCGCTTACAGCTTCGTTGCTCTGCGTAACGTGCTATCAACCCTATGTCCTTCGTCATCCTGCTCCTTGACACTCAGACTCGGCAGCTCAGCAGGCATAATTCGTCGCGGCGTACCATCCGGTACGAGATTGTACTTGCTGAAGTCGCTCACACCCTGCTCACGCAGGAAATCCTCGTCCAGTACACAACGCCCACTCACCTCAGCTACTGGCGCTTTGACGATGGCAAGAATTGCATCAGAAAAGATCGTCGGCTTACGGAGCTCTGCTCGGCGAGTGTCTGCGTCTTGCGTTGCCGCAGAATCAATAGCCTGCGATGGTCATTCAAGTCAGCGCGTACAGATGTCTGTCAGTTGCAACGCTTACCGCAGCTGGCCACAGGCTGGTGATCGCCATATCCGATCGACCTTGCCGTTCGAAATCCATTGCCAGACCAATTGTGAGAGCACTCATCCCGAACTTGCCCATGGCGTACGCAGTCTTGCCGCGAAGGAACCTCGAATATATCGGCGGAGATATGACAACGATATGTCCCTTGCCCTTGCCACCATTTTTGTACAGATGAGGCAGACAGGCTTGCACACACCCATAGAGCCCTTCTGGATTGACCTGCTGCATGAGCCTGAAGCGTTTCATGGGCGTGTCTTCCACGCTGGCCCACCAGATAGCGCCAGAGTTGTATACGAGAAGATCCAGCCTTTTGTATTGCTCCACGGTCTTCTTGACCATGTCCTCTGTATTCTCGAAGCTGCGCGTGTCCACCTGCAATGCCAATGCTTCTCCGCCTGCCTCGACGATCTCACGTGCTACTGTGTTGATCGTGCTCTGTTGGCTGTTCGGGTTCGGGGGGAAAGGGATGCATTTGCTGGCATCGGAAGTGGTTTTGGCGGCGACAACCACTACCTATGGTGAGCTATTGTGATTCATCCGAGCGGGTACCAACCTCTGTAGCCGTTCTTTGCGAGGTCAATTGCAACCTGCCTGCCTATCCCTCTGCTCGCACCCACGACGATCGCAACGGGGCTTTGAGATGCCATGATTCCAGGGTGTAAGATTAAAGTGATAGAGCCTGACACAGACCTACATGTATACCGTCGAGGATAGCAAGCCACGCTTACAACTCATGTCCAGGTCCGAGGCTCGAAGATGAGCATGAAGCTCGGTGTCGCTACATGTAACTTTGGAGATCAGTAATCGGTCGGATAGCCTGTAATTGCCCTGGGTCGCCTAGGACTCCAGCGTAATTCTTGCTCGCTGACTGCTGGATTCGACAATGCTCAAGTCCCAGGTCGTCGTCGCGGCTCTGGCATTGCCGAACCGACCCGGTCGAGATCCGATAGCCTTGCATGAAGCATCCGGATATGGCTTTATTGATTCGCTCGAGCTGAACCTCGTGTGCAGCCTCAGAGGTGGAGATTTTGCTCATTAGCACCGCAACGAATCGTCCCATGGCCTCCCACGGTCACACAACACAGGAAGATCCTGCCAGCTCGTCGAGCTGCGTACCACGTTGAGCGGTACCCGGCATTTGGCTGTGTGAGCAACTTCCTCGTCAGCAGTCTCATACGCTGAGGCAAGCACAGCAGTAGTAGAAGAAATGTCCTGCAACGCGGCTTCAATCACCTTTCCCACCAAATCTGCGACTTGCACCTGGACACGAACGCCGTGCACAAGGTTGTGCTCGTGGTACAGCCAAGCTGCCAATGCCCCGGCGTGGTGGCGCCTGCATCGAACCGCGCTAGCGGTGGGAATCAATGGTGCGCAAGTTTGGTGCGCCCGATTCGGTCGAGGCAATACATGGTGTGAGTAGTTCTCATATAGTTCTACAGCTACGACCCGTCTATCTGCACTTTCCTCTCCCCACCTTAACAAGTCAAGAACCTTTCTCATCTACCACCAGCTCAGACCCGACCGACTGAAACCACGGGCCGCAAGGGATCGTCTTAGCCAGGTCTAGACCTCAGGATTCTGGCATTGTTTACGGTATACTTTCACACAGCAACGCTGGCCTCCCCATCACCAGAGACCCTTTCGCTGCCATCTACGACACTCGGCAGCGATCGAAGCTGTCATGTTGAATCAAAAGCTGGTGTGATGGCAACGGCGCGACATGCATACCCGCCCTGCAGCTCACCACGTTACCCGGTTGCTGCTGTGCTTCCACAACCTGGATGCCAACAACCTGGTCGAGCAGGATGCAGAACCGCAACTGGAAAGGACCTCCAAGCACCTGCTCGGAGCCGACGCTCGTGCATCGCGGTGAAACGTCGCCCACTTATCGGTAGACCATTGCACACGTCTCTGCCGACCTTACTCTTCGCATTACTATTGAGCATCGTGCTGTGCTGCCAGTCGGTGGAAGCCAACAATGATCATTCTGGGCCTGGACTGGTATTCGATCGGAGCATACCACCCGCGAGACCGATGCTTCTGCATGCAAGGCAGGACGGGGATGTCAGTACTGCCGCGCCCAACCTGCCAACGCCATTCGACTCAACATTAGGCAATAACTTTACTTCGCCCTCCTGCCCAGATTTCTTCCAGAGCTTTCTGACGAACAGCACCTTCCAAAGTTGCTTGCCTTTAAGCTTGTTACTCCAGACATCAAATGGCTTCTTTACGGCGGCGAAGTCCCTCGTCAGCCTCACCCAGGTCCTCGAAGCAACATGTGCTGCCGACTTCAACACATGTTCGCCATTGATGGCGTCCCTGGCACAACAACTACAGCAGGAGTCCAATTGCGGCGCAGACCTTCAGATGCAGAATCCAACTGTACTGCAGGCGCATGACGGATTGGTGGCTTTCCAACCACTGTATCAGGCTGGCTGCTTAAAGGATACAGACGGCGCCTATTGTCTTGCCAACGCCATGACCAATACATCGGCGCCGACGAGCAGCTATGTCTACTACCTCGCGTTGGGGATGCAACTCCCCGGTAATGCAAGACCCGCTTGCACAGACTGCCTGCGCAACACCATGGCCATCTTTGCCACCGCAGCGACTAACAGCAGCGTGCCATTGAACGAGGACTACACTGCTGCAGCTCAGCAAGTTGACGCCAGTTGTGGGTCGGAGTTCGCTCAGGCGTCTGTGGTGAGGAGCTTGGCAGCCCAACAGGCATCCCATACATCGAAGCTTCTGCTCTTGGGGATCGTGGTATTCGCGGTTGGGATGCTTTCGTAGAAGATCAAGTGCTGATCTTCACACTCAAGGCAGGTGTTTGCAGAATTTAGCGTTGGCGTGCGTCGGGGTTTCAGCAGGAATTTCCTTGTCTTCCATCACAATACATACATACATGTTAGATGGACAATCGTTGTGCATACGATCTGCCACAGTGCCCACCAAGAACATATATTCCGTAGCTTACAACCTGTTGCCAAGCGAAATTCCATCCACCTCAGTAGAGGAATATTCCGGATATCCTAAATAGGTTTCGGATTGGGATCGTTATTCGTCCGAACCCTATAAACCTCAGCATCCTTCGGCCAAGGGCACAGACATTGAACAACAATGCGACAACACAACCATCGCCAACCCCCCAGCTTACTCATCTGGTATGTCGGCGAGGCGCAACTTTGACTTTGTTTAGCGTAGTACAGTACTCCCGCGGCGATCCATACCGGACCTCCAAACAAGATGAGCATTTCGACCTGTCGATTTCTTTCATTCTTCTTGTGAGCCCGTAGAGAGGGCGTATACCGATCCGGTGCGGCATTAAACATGGAACAGCAATCTAGCCCGCAGTCGGCGAGCAGCAACGGAGACACGGCGAAGCAGGAAGATTCCACAAAGCAGGCCTCTCCTGGCAGCGGAGCAGCGCAGAAGCAAGACCCAAAACCACCATCAAAGTTGAAGACATTATGGACGAAGCTTGGGTTGGATCCCCTGACGCTCATGCTCATGCTGAAGGGTTCAATACCGCCGACGATCGCCATCTCCATGTATCAATCGAGGGCCGTGGCGACACAATACTCGACATTAGGCTACCTTGTGGCCATCATGAGTATAGTACGCACTGCCTGCCATTCCTTCAACTCTGACGGGCGCTAAGTCTTATGTTTCTACAGCTTGGTTTCGCCATCATGCCTAGGGCCAAGTTCTTGCAGACGATGGCTCTCAATATTGTCGCAACCTGTCTTGCAGCGGCGGTCAACCTACTCGCACTATACTGTGTTACTCAAGCACGTCTTCACACAACACCGACGGGTCGTCCGCTGCAGGGCTACAACTCCTCTGCCAGTGCAGTATGTGCCCTCTGGCTGATCATCCAGATATATCTTGCCAACGTTATCAGAGCTGCAAGGCCGCAGTTCCAGTTTCCTGTCATCATCTACTCTATCTTTGTATCTGTTTCTTGCACATATGGTACATATACTCTGCCCTATAAAATTGAGGTGGCGATGACTATGCTGATTTGGAAATACAGGCGTCGAGTTCCCAAACATGGTGGCCGCGATCTCGTTCATGAGGCGCCTGCTTGAAGCATTTCTCACAGGCTTTGCCTTAGCCACGGCGACGAACCTCTTCATATTCCCCGTCAGCTCGCGCAAAGTCGTCTTCAAGGAGATGACAGGATATCTCATGTGTCTTTCCGGCATGGTCAAAGCCCAGACGGCATACATGCAGAGTATGGAGACCATTGATCCTGTAGCGCTGCGGCGAAAGCGCGAAGAAGAGCAGGATGGGAAAGACAAGTCAAAGGCAGCGAAGGACTCATCAAGTCCCCTGACTACTCCAGCTTCTCTCAAATTGGCGGAGCTTCTTATCAAGACCATTGGGCTTCACACAAAACTCCATGCTGATATCACGCCCGCCAAAAGGGAGTTTGCTTTCGGGAAACTCGAGGCACATGATCTGACGACAGCCTGGCGACTGCTCCGTCTGATCTTTGTTCCCGTCATAGGCCTGAGTACAAGTATGAACCTGATTCAGCGACTTGCAGCGGAGCTACACTGGGCAGAGCCTGGTTCGACCGAAGAGGAGGAGAATACGAGAATCGAGCATCTTGAGAATTTACATTTTCTTATGAAGCAACTCCACGTGCCTTTCGCAAGGATGAGTGTTGCTATCGATTCAGCCATCCAGCATGTTTTGATTACCTTGGAGCTCACCAAACCGCCGAGAAAGACACCAGACGAAGAGAGCAAGGGAGACCAACCTGCGCCAGGATCGCCTACATTCGTCGAGTCCTACAGGTCGCAGGTGGAAGACTTCTACCATTCCAAGAAGATTACTCTGAGCGAATGGTGCAAGGAGCACGAGATACCTTTGCCGGATGACTTCTTTGAGGCCACCTCCGCCAAGCCAGAACAACTCTTGATACAGGACGAACACAGGCGTGAGCGATATCAGCGCCAGCTGTTCTTTACATTGTATCTCGAGTACCTTTTGTACCGCGCTAGCTTGGCAGTGCTCGACCTAGTCCAGTGGGTGGAGACGAGGAAGCAAGAGGGTGCGTTCAAGAGCAAGAAGGTGATCTTTCCAGGATCCAAGACGCTTCACAAGGTAAGTCTGGGGACCCCCTTCGAGCATAAATTACAGGTATGCTGACGCATGATGTCCTGGTTAGTGGCTTCGAGCAGTCTTCGGACAGGAAGATCTGAGCAACGATGGTAGTTATACCGCAGAGATGGACTCTGGGGGCTCAGAAGCCGTATATCTTGGGGAGGAATTCGCCCGCAGAAAAGATCCCGAGCACCTGCCGCCGCACAACACTCGCGAGCGCGTGGGCGAAATTATTCGCAGGTTGCCAAACTTCTTCAGAAGCGATGCATCTGCTTTTGGCTTTCGTGTGGTTTGCGCTACGATGTATGTCCGGTCTGTGTCGCTTCGGCGAAGAGTTGCTAATAAACACCTTTTCAGGACCATTGCGATTATCTGCTACCTCGAGGCCTCACAGGCGTGGTTCTTGAAGCAGCGACTTCTATGGGCCATGATTATGGTGGCAATCTCGATGTCACGAACAGCTGGACAGAGCACATTCAATTTCGCGTAAGCACAGCCATGTGTATCACAGTGTGAGCGATCGACTGACTAGTATAACGCTGGTAGACTTCGAATCATTGGCACACTTATAGCCATGGCAAGTACAACCGTATGCTACTATTTGACCATTGCTGACCCGAGGTTGTTCCAGATCGGTGCCTATGCGATTTGGTACATCGTGGACGGGCATGTTGCAGGCGTCATCGTCTTCCTCTGGCTCTGGATGTTCGTCGCTTTCTATTTCGTCCTCAAGTACCCCAAGCTCGTCATCGTCGCGCTACTATCACTTGTCACCGCAGTTCTCATAATCGGCTACGAGCTGCAGGTAAAAGAGATTGGTGTGCAGGCCAGCGAGTCGAACGGACAACCTGTAAGTTGCCGATGCACATCCACGGAAGACTTGCTAAAGCCTGGGTCTGATCCTTGTGGTGAAGCGATTGCTGACATTGAACCAAGGCATACCCGACTTACTTGCTTGCGCCCTACCGTCTGGCCTGCGTCACCGGCGGCCTGCTCGTAGCATTCTTCTGGACTATCTTCCCGTTCCCAGTCTCGGAGAGTACGGAGCTACGCAAGGACCTAGGAGCGACGCTGTACCTGTTGTCGAACTTCTACTCCATTGTCCACGAGACCGTCCGCGCTCGTGTGATGGGCACGGACGGCAACGCCAAGATCAAGGGTTCACATGCGCAGCATCTGGAGAAGGCTCGCGAATCGGTCTTCTCGAAGTCCCTGCTTCTACTCAACAACATGAAGACAAATGCTGGCTTCAGTCGCTTCCAGTTAAGGGTCGGAGGCCAATTCCCAAAGGCCGAGTACGAAGGTCTGATTGCATCCTGCGAACGCATCCTGCAATACACTGCGCTAATGGCGCATGCTTCATCGACATTCTCGCTGCATAACAGGGCCGATGGAGTGGACACGGAATCGCAATACCGCCGCGACTTCCGCGAGCTGATGGCGAAGACCTCGAACACGTCTCATAGGATCACCAGCCTTCTCGCGCTGTTGTCGTCCAGCATGAGCTACGGACAGCCATTGCCTCCGTACATTGAGACACCGAAGCCGTTCGAGTTTGTGAAGTCGCTTAACACCATCGATCCCGACGTCCTTAGCATCCGGCATATCGCTGAGCCGGAATACAGCGCCTTCGCCGTCGTTCAAGTATGCTCACAAGCAATACACGCCGACCTCGAAAGGCTTAGAGGGTAATATTTGTCTTCTCTCTGTTGAGCCGCACGTGCTGACCTTGAACAGGCACGTGAAGAATCTCGTTGGCGAGCTGGATTTCAGCTTCCATGCCACCAAGTCAATGCGAGAGGGCAGCGATACTGCATCGGACATGACGGACGAAAAGGGCAAGGCGGACTAGAGAGCGACTCACGAAGCTGCGTCGGTCGTGACTTTCTTGCCAAAATAGCCCATCAGTGTGTTCTTTTGACCGGGATCAATACCGGCTTTTTTCTTCGCTTTCACTGGGCTGTCACCTTCGTCGTCCTTCTTCGGCATCTTTTCTCCAATCTTCATGAGCCGCGTAAGCTCCTCGAATTCGTCCACGCCCACGATACCGCCGGAGGCTTGGACATGTCCTCGAGCAAAGTTGTCGCCGATTCGCTCCACGAGCGGCGTGCGTTGGCCTTGAGCGGCCGCGTCTGCATTGTCGAGCTCTGTCAAGCTGGCATAGTACCGCAGCTGTTCAATGATGGATATTGGAGGTTCCCGACTCTGGGCGCAGCGGGAAATCCGACAGGAGAAATTGACGAGCCCAGGTAAGTAACCCTCGTTTGCCACCATGACGAACTCGAGTGCTTTGCTCTGAAGGTGCCCAGCCCACCTAGTAGCAATGACTGGGTGCACCTGTGCCTCGCTCCGAATCCTGAAGACCGCAACCTTGCCATCTGGGGAGAACTTTGGTGCAGCGTGAGTGCAGCGCTCTACTTCGGCGCTGACTTCTGCACGGGCTGCGATCAGGCGTGGAACATCAAGGACCGATTTGGGCTCTGCGGTCTCGTACAGGGCATCCCATGCCGATATGACCTAGCTTGTTAGCAGGTCAACGCACTGATTAGTAGTATACTGACATCGTAAGTAGCAGTCCTTCTCGGTGCATTTACTAGCGACACCACGTCGTTAAGCACCTTCTTCGTATACTTCTTCATCACGTCTCGCATATCCGGAAACGGTGGCTCCCACTTGAGCGTGTTTCCAAGATCACCATGCGTGCCGACTACGCAAAGCCACCCACACATATCCTTGACGTCGGGGTGCAAGGGCTCGCAGATCTCGTATGTCAACAAGGACGAGGTCGCCACAGGAGGTGAGTGGCAAGCAGAGACATGTTCTGACTTTTCGGGAAAGTCGTCGTCGGTCGCTTCGTGGTGATCGATGATCAGGGTTGTCGTACCCTCAGCATCTACCAATGGAGGCCCAGCTCGGCTCCCATGGTCAACAACAAAAATATACGCAGGCTTTTGCTTCGCCATCGCCTGCCGCTCGACGTCGCTGTAAACGTTGTTGCCTTTGCTGAGTAAATGTACGTCGATGCAGTCGGCAGGCAAGCCGAGAAGCATCAGAGTGTGCCTAAGTATGGCCCCTGAGGATAGACCATCCGCGTCCTTGTCAGGCACGATTAATGTCTGTCTCTGCGACTGGGTACTGTGCACGTCAGCGGGTCGTTCGACTTGTCGTCGTAGAAACACTTGCCACTCTCGAATAATCTCGCGAGCCCTTTCAACCTGGCTGTTCGGTGCTGGCCACCGCACGCTACCATCCTCTTCATGGACCGATGGTGCCAGATGATACTCCGGTACTTCCGGGCGTGGCTTCTTGGGCTTCGGTTGTGCTTTCGTCGGGGCTTCCTTTCTCTTCATCGTGAGGGTTGATTTCTGTAGAGTATTGCGTAGTCGTAGGCACCCCCAGGGCTTCAATAGGTGGAAGGGGAGCTGCCTTAACCTGAGAACGTTACTGCCTGTTACGTTGGCAAAAGTCACGCTTGATCGACTTATGCTGTACATGCAGCGCGCGAGCTAGAAGCAGTCGTATTAAACTCACTTATGAACTGACCATGGCAACTCATGATACAGATACATAGTCTAGTCGACGTCACCTGCACGGGCCAGCATGTGGTCTGTTACGGTCGGCTTAGGGGAACACTCTTCCTTCTGTGTACTACACATCAGAACGCCTTCAAAGCAGTTACCTGCCTCACTCTCCGTCCTGGCCTGCTTATAGTCCCCTCTAATTGTTCCATGCAAGGCGTACATGAATACGAGGGATAGTGAGAATTTTTGGCTTGGCGTATCTCTACTGGCTGGAGGTTGAGCGATCGAGGCTCAGAAAGGCATCAGCAGCAGTCGGGTGTAGTGCGACCCCGCTCCTTCCTTCTTCCAAGCTTTCTTCGTGGAGGAAACATCAGATGAGGCTGAGACTTGCTATCCGTACGGAGGTCCCTCGACTAGAGCGTATGTGCGTAAGCACGCCTCGCGCCGCATAATTGCGAGCCGACTGTGTTTCGCCCCAGGCCACGCAGATCCCCGCTATCAACTTCTCCCGAACAAAGCACCACACCAATACACAATCAGATCGTCCATCTTTGGTGTCTCGCCCACGCTCGCGGTACCGACCGGATCGACAGCGGCTCTTCGAAACGTGGAGAGCTGGTGCGACTGCTTCTGGACCCTCATCGTGCGGCACAGCCCAGAGCCTCATCAACCGCATCTTGTCCAACGATCCCGCCGTGGACCAGGTTCGACGCCCCGACGTCGACGGCGGTATAGGATCGTGGCACTCAGGCGACAGGGTGATCCGCTCAGGCCGACCTCGTATCGGAAGCTCAACGGAATTGTCTCTATCATGCTCTTGTGTTTGGTACGTATTATCTTTTCCCATGGCGACGATGCTCTAGCGCGCTCGCTTGGAAATCTACACGGTGTTCCCGCTGCGCCATATGCATCGCACTGTGGAGGGAGAGGCTGCCTTCCGTTACGGTTCCTGGCGGAGATTTCTAGCTGTTTTGCATGGCTTCGCAGGCGCGCGTGGATGCCGATTGCATATATGTTGATATCTAGGCTGACCATAGGCTGTGCAGTAGATTTGAGCTGACAACTCATCGTCACTGCATCCACATCGGACAAGGCTACAGCTGATTTCGCGGGTCTCTATGATCACGACTCTCGACAACTCCCTGCTCGATTCCTACTTCCACTTTTCCAGTGCCGAAGCCCTCCACATCTCGGCCTGTTAGGGACGATCTGAGAGAGTGCTCCACGCCTTGCGCACTTTTCCCTCACCCTCTGGATGAATATTGACTGTGGGGAAGCATCACTATTTCAAGAGGAGGGACTCGCAGAGTTTAGAGTGTGCCTTGGTCCAACGTCCGACGACGAATCTCATCCGTCTAAATCTGCCTCGCCTTTGCCTGACCAAGCCGACCTGTCTGAAGACCCTGGTAACGCCGTCCTGTTTGCTCACCTTGACCCCAACTGCCAGGACTTGACTCAGCAACATCTTGCCACTCGGCGATCGCCTGACTCCAAATCTCGTTCCCAAACCTCTATGGACCCGGCGTATACCGGACAGACTGCAGATGCAGAGGTCGTGCAGACCAACAGCTTAATTTCACGGCCAACCGAGGTACGTTACGATGACTTCTGAAATGCTTGCTTGTTATCTGCGAGAGAAGAACTTCTGCGTGACGCAATGCGCTGTGGCACAATCCGAGGTCTCGCCTGCTTTCACAATGCCGATCATTTTGCGGACACGTCAACGACGCCGCTCGGGATTCATGCTGACTCATATGCGCAGCAGCTCGAAGAGCGACACGACAGCGCAAACGCGATTCTTGCTGCGCAAGCTCTAAAGGCAAGCGCAGACGCTCATACAGACGCAAACAGAGAAGCATCATCCTTAAAAGAACCGCCGGCGCAGATCCGAGTTGATTCGGCGCAAAACATTGGCCAGTCACCAGAACCAAACGAACAGGACCAGCCGCCCTCACGTCTACCTCTGAAGCTGAACACTTCTACATCATATCCGGAGGACAGCGGCCAGTTGACTGACTCTCCAACACTCCGCAAGCACGTCATTTCAGTTCAGCAGGGTAATCAGAACACTCTGCCCGTTGTGCAGCCCACGTCTCCGATACACGAGCGTGATGCGGCAGGGTCCCCGGCACGGTTACCTTCGTTCCGACAATTCACTGGACAACTGAACGAGCTTGCTGAAGCCGCCTCGATCATACAGGAGCCGCGGATCGAGCCGCGTTCACGACATCATTCACAATCGTTTTCCTCTACTACCGCACAATCCCCACGACTACCGTATCACCCATTTCCGGGACCTACTCACGCTTCACCAATGAACCAATACGCTTACAGTGCAAGGTCCCCCACCAGCACCATCAGCGAGATGACACACGGCGGCGTCTATGGGTCGCCCACGCAGTACGCGGCGCAAGCAGCCTATTTTGCTGACCGCAGGCGGTCCTCCATGGCCACAGAACATCCAGGTCCGTACGCAATGCCTCCTTCGCTGCCTTCAGCATCATCGACGGAGAGCCACGGACCCCCAAGCTCGACTATGGATGGGTACAGCACGGCGAACACCACACCCATAGACCAGGCAATATTGGATGGCAACACGCCTAGACCGATGCCCATGTTACCACCTCCTTCCGGTATGCCCCAGAGTGCTATCATGATGGGAGGCAGCTTTGTGTGCGATTGGGATGGATGCAACGCTCAGCCCTTCCAGACACAGTATCTGCTGAGGTAAATTTAAATAAGTCTCACGCATTGACGGCATCGCTGACTCCTTCTATAGCTCGCACAAGAATGTGCACAGCTCAACGCGGCCTTATTTCTGCCCCGTACAAGAATGTCCGCGCAGTGAAGGTGGGAAAGGTTTCAAGCGAAAGAACGAGATGATCCGGCACGGTTTGGTGCATAATAGCCCAGGCTACGTCTGCCCATTCTGCCCGGATCGCGAGCACCGGTATCCACGGCCAGATAATCTGCAGCGGTAAGTGACACAACTTCAAATATGGTGAATTGAGCTAATAGATGTCAGGCACGTTCGTGTACATCATATGGACAAGGACAAGGACGATGCCGCTTTACGGGAAGTGCTTGCACAGCGGATCGAGGGCGCTGGTAAGCAGCGACGACGAAGGACGAACGCGCACGGGTCTATGAGTTCTTAATTGTGACCACGGTATACATGAGTTCGGGCCGTAGGCATGGGGCGAGCTGACAGACACAGAAAAGATACCCCAAGTGAAAGCTGGCCCCGAAGCCTGTTCACGAATTATAGATATTTGAGCAGCCGGGCTTTGGTGTTCAGCAGGCGTCGAGGACTCGAAGTCAACTCAATGAACGGTGGAAAGGCGTCACGGATTTGCACCGTACGGCGTACAGCCTTGTTTCAGGGGATCACGTACGTGTTGCTAAACAGAATAGCACGCAACATGCCGATTCCTCGCCTGAGCTCACGCCTCATACCATCCACCTACACACACATGCAAGGGTCAACAAAAGATGTTAATGCCAACGTCGATTATCCGTCTCTTCGTGATTCGAAGAACAATGAAGCAGCTACGGCGGCCGAGATATTACTAACCGGCTACTGGTGTCCCACAGATTGTCCTTTCCCAGATTCCAGGATGTTGTTAAGACTGCAAGCGTCCTCTCACGCATCTAGTCGCTATTATAAAACCTAGCAACCACTTGTCTCTTCCACCCGTATTGATGCTCGTTAGTATATATATTCACCGAAGTAGGAGCAGCGCCTACTTATAGCGATCGCGGAGGGCGTGCTGGACAGGAATATCACATGCAAAAGTGGTATCCTGACTTACTACCGGTTGCGGACATCCCACTACTGCCGCATTTGCTTCGAGGCAGTATCATAGGTTTCGTAGTGCTACAAGCTTAGTAGTCCGGAGAGTATAAAAGGTCGGGATAGCGAGAACGTAGAAGGGTTGGTTTGGATAGAAGCATTCTCTTTATCGACCGCGTTCTTGATGTGCAGTTCCCACCTCGGCGCTCCTTTGTAGGTCATCTGGTCACATTGTGCGCTCGTGAACTGGAATATTCTTTCAGGTTCATAGATTCATGCCTCGCTATATGGTATCGTAAAGTAGAGCCTGCTCCTCGCCGGTTCACAGATGCCTCCGCTGCTCGCTTGAACGCTCATTAACTGATCTCTTCGACCCTCTTCAGCTTAGAAACAAAACACCACACCATGAATGTGTGTCCCAGGATGGCTAGCTTCCACCATCTTAGCTTCCAGCTTAGGGCTCTTCGTCACCAGCTGTATCAATGGCAAGTCCTTCTCCGTGCTCGTTTGTACCTTTCCCAATTCCAGGCTTGCCAGACTCGTGTCGATAGTCTCGATGCGATCAACACCGTCCTCCAGCAATGACTGTGATGACAGCGGCGAGCTGTTCGTAGCTGATGGTGTCTGCGAGTTCTGGGATCGTGTGCGTTGAAGCTCTGCGCCTGGGGACTCGATTTGAGTATTGACCGACTTCTTGAAGCCATGCGACTTGTAGCTTGGCGGGTTCAGTATCCACTCTTCAAGCATTTCCATGCGCCAGTTGATCTTCACACGCTTGCCGTGGCAGATGAGGACATCGCTGGCACGTACTGAGTCCGCCATCAATACAGGCATGCACCGTCTCACATAGCGCTGGATCTGCGCAGCGGTCCGGGGGTGCGGAGGCTGCCATTTCCCAGATGCGCTGAAGTTGTTCGGTGATGTAGCGTAGATCATGTCGGTAGATAGGCTCGAGATCACGGACGATGCAGTGGTGTGTCGTGTCATGGTCGGACGTGTCCTTGAAGTGGTGCTTTGTGTCGGCGCAGCATTATTGGGCGCAGCGAAGTCTTCTCTCATGATCGCAAAGTCCAGATCATCTTCTTCTCTGCTAGGCGAGGGTGCTAGCTCGTTCACCGGCTCCTCGATCACATTCCTGCGTTGTGTGCTCCGTAAGGTAGGTGTCTGATCCGCAAATGCAGGATACATTTCTCGAAGTATCCGCTCCTGCTCCGCAAGCAAATTGGGATCGTTCAAGTTATCGCTCGTTGGCCTCTGTCGTCTCCGGCGACGAGGCACTGTGCATCGTCGTGGTATGCTCCGCTCGTCTATGGAGCACGAGATGTCAATGCCAGCACTGATGGCATGTATGAGCTCGTGAATCCTGTCCTCGCTCGCATCCGCTAGCAAGATCTGATCTGTCTCGATTCGTATCCGTAAGATAGTCTGCTGCACGGATTTGAAGAGGTCGGGGTCCTTCTGCCATGCCTTGTTTCGCGCAGAGGACGGTATGAGGCGTGCCATCTTGGTCTGCGGTATGAGAGTCTGATGTTGCGAGTCTACAGCCAGACCAACTTCTGCATGCTGCAACGTGTAGCTACGCAGAAGCTTGCCAGCGCCTCCATCTTTAACCCGGTGTATGCACAATAATGTGCCGCGCACAACCACATAGACTTCCCTCCAGTCGCTCTCCGCAATACCGTGTAGTGGATTCACGGACTCCAGTTGCAGTAGCAGTTTCGCCTCTGCGCTGACCGAGCAGGTATATCCCGGCAGTACGTCGTGATGCTCGCCTTTACGTCGTACCGAGGGTACTTTGTGGTTGAGAGCTGTGGCGTATGCTGGTGGGCTGTCCTGCGACGACGAGCAGATTGTCTGGAAGAAGTTGTAGTGGCTCGTTGCTCGCCTGGAGCTTCGTGTTGGGAGCATATGTGTGTCTGGCGATGTCGTGTCCGCTTCGCCCTCGCGTCGCCGCCGACTCGCCGAGTCCAATCCGAGGATGTTGAGTGCAAATGGTGAGAGTGCCATGTTTGCTCGTGCTCAGCTGTGCCGCCACTCGCGTTGTATCGAGGATTGCTGTTTCCTCCGCGGCCTCGACTAATAATGCTTTCTCCTAGCTTCCCAGAAGTCAATGCAAGGGTCGCGGCTCCCTCAAATTCCGAGTGATCTTGCACTCCCTTGTCTCTTCTTCTGCTCTCGAATCTCTGCAATGGTGAACACGAGTGATGTGTGTTTCCTCGAGCTCGAACGAGCGCGGAGAAGGTGGAGAGATATCGAATGGCAAAAGACCAAGACCTGGACCACTTCCAAGGAATCGCCTGTGCTGCACGTGGCACTAGTGCAGTGGGGTGAATGAACACGCGATGTCGAATGACCTGGAAATCTTGGCTATAGCGAAGTTTGCTTCGAGGCAATAATAGCGAACCGTGGTGGTAAGCTGGAATGGAGTTAATGATGAGTGTCGAAGGTCACGAAGCAGCAAGCAAACACTCTCGAGAAACATGTTCCACAAGGGTACGACCGTGCTTAAGATGCACACGACATTCCCGCACACCCACCGTGCGGAAGGAGTCTGGAACAAGCGCCACCCGGCCCAAATCAGGACTCTCCACCGGTTCAGCCGAAGGGCCAAAAAGCTTCCCGCATGAACCGCGACGGCGGTCCGCAGAAGTCAGCGAAGCACAACGCAGGGCAAGCTTCGTCCCCTGCTGACCTTTTCTGCGCCGTGGAGCTTTTGTACAGCCGCGTGGTCAAGATCAGCGAGGGTTTCGAGAGTCTTGGTGAGCTCTTGGACGAGGTTGCGGTGAGACTGCTTGGTTCATCTCACACTTGCGCTGACGGCGACGATGTTCTCAGCATCGCGCGCGCGCTGAGTGAGCGCTGAAGTGGGTTGCGCGATATTGTCAAGAATGTCTCGACGACTCATGTGTCGACCAGGACAATATTATGTCAGGCGAGCAAATGCCGTCTACCTTAAGCTGACCTTGCACCACTGCCGTGGATGTGATATGTGGTCCCACATGGCTTTGGGATATACAGCGGTGCTAAGGACAGGCACACGCGTTTGCATGTGATAACCCTACCATAACCCTACCCAGCACGTTCCTACCCAACACGTTCTCCGCAATCAAGCAAGCACATGCTGTTGCCTCATGAGTGCACAGATGCTAAAGACAGCAAAATCGACGGAATATATTCAGATCTGCTCGCCCGACTTATAGGCATCCCAGCGCCGACCACGCTCTTATAGCTTTATCCAGCGGACTACACTGGCTCGAGGAAGATATGGCGATACGGAGATGGCCAAGTCCCGGACCAAATGATATGCACCGTCTTCGCCGCCACGATAGGGTGGTGGAAGGAGTTCTACACTTTGATGCTCAACCACGTCTTCTGTCATTCTGCAAGTACGCTTCGTTACTGGCTCCTTTTGCGCTATAACATCAAATGGGCTATATAGTGCGTCAGTAACACATGGATCATCAAGACTATGTCCTAAAGTCGACCTCTGCCAGAAGTGGAGGTCCGGCATAGCTTTGTGTATAGGTAAGACTAGCAGTACTACATAGTACAAGATCATGTCGTACTTATGCTGCTCCACTGACTTTCGATAGGCTACACTACTGCTCTGTTACCGAGATGCCAGATTTACCTATCGTCTCCTTGGCGCTACTTTGCTACCTATAAAGGACTTGATCGTAAATTTGAAGTGAACATCTTCAGATCTGCTGGCCCGACTTTTCGACATCACAGCGCCGGCAACGCTCCCATGGCAACACGTGGCTGAGTGCACGAGCTCATAATATCTGGCGATACGGGAGATGGCAAGCTTGGATTGAACATGGTCACATATCACAAGTCAAATTCAGGTTCTGGCGAGATCTCCGAATCTCTGGCCACAAACAAACAGCCTCCCCTTCTTCGACAGCTAGCCATTTCCCAGAAACACCACCTCCTCTCAAAGTATCGGCTTGCGGCGCCGTCAAGCTAGTTTTCTCCAGGCCGATCTCAAGGTGGGGTGAGAGGGGAAATCTGTTCCTGCATGACAACAGCTTTTATATTCTTCCAGGTACACCCTCGCACAACATTAACGCGACAGCTGTATGGTGTGCATTGGATTCAGCTTCGAGTCGAATTTTCCGCCTCGTCATGATCTTCACGAGGGCCGACATTGCGAAGTAAACATTAGGCGCTATGAGTATACCCTGCGCTTCTTCCATTCCCTCGACACTCTACGTGATCGCAAGGGAAGATGAGACTCTCTACTACTGTTGCAGCGCTGCTGGCGTGTTCCCCCATCGCATGGGCTGCTGATCCACGCCCTTACCCGCCTGCAGACGCTTACTTGCAGTCCACAAGCTTTCTCAATCACTCTTCTTATATCCAGGGTTTGGACGATCATCAGTGGTACTTGGACAACATTCCGTTCATTGACGTTCCGGACAAGTCTTTGCAGGAGGTGTACTACTACCGTACGAGTGTTATTAAGCGGCATTTGAGATGGGTAGCAGAGGGGGAGGGCTGGGTTGTGACAGAGTACATACCCCCGAGCCGAACATGAACAGATGGTTGCTGATGCATGCCAGATTTATCCATCCCGTGTCATGGTCCTCCAAATTCCAGACGATCCCCGATAGTGCGCCACATCTGCTCGTCGAGCTTCGATGGCTGCGAGATCTCAACTACAATAAGGATGTCATCCAGCAGTATACTCGTGGCGGGGTGGAGAAACTCAGTAAGTAATGTCATGGCTGTATAGCTTGGAGATGCGAGGCATGGATGTCCGTGCCACTGAAAGCTGAACCGCTGCTGCACTCGGCTCGCAGAGTAGGCACTGGGTGACTTGGGGGGAGGGCCCTGTACCCTCTGTTCCGAGCGAGCACCTGCTGGCACATCAGAAATCTCGCTGACCCTGATACCCATTACTTTTAGCTGGGATTACCTTCACGCATTACATGCAGCAGGCTATGCTTGAAGCAGCGCAAGCCACTGGTGATATACCATTCATAGTTAGCCAGCTCGATGGCATGATTTCGATGTACGAGCTTTGGAACACGAACACGACCTGGGATCCGACGACACAGCTGTACCACCGCAGTCCTCTCCAAGACGCCCAAGAGTACAGCTTACCAGGATACGTTGTCGGAGGGCCTGGGGGCGCAGCAGTAGCGGAATGGAACGATTTTGGGCTGAGTGCGGCTAATGGTGGCAGCAACGACTATGGACTCATCTGGTCTGGTCCGGAGACCTACCGACCAAGCCACAATGCCTATATGGTTGCGAACGCTAGGGCTATCAGTCAGGTCGCGGGGCTCAGCGGCAACACTTCTCTTGCTCAGACCTGGGCGAATAACGCAGATAATCTGGAATCCCGCATGTTGTCCTTCCTCTACAGCAATCAGCTCAACTTCTGGATAGATGTAGTCGAGGGCACGAACTTGCGTGTCGAAGGTCGGGAGCTCATCGGATACTTTCCATATCGTTTCGGCATCGGCACGAACGAAACCTACATCCAAGGCCTGGAGGCTGGTCTGACGACGGAGCACTTTCTGTCCGAGTTTGGGCCTACTACGCTGGAGCAGACGAACCCCTACTTCACGGCCTTGAAGAACAGCACTTACTGTTGCATGTGGAATGGGCAAAGCTGGCCATTCTCAACGTCGGTGTACCTTACCACCTTGGCTCGCATCGCTCGTGAGGGCTTAAGTGATATAATCACACCTGCTCTCTTCCAGCAGGAGCTCGGCAAGTACACTCGTACGAACTACAAAGATGGCGTACCATATACGGCAGAGTCACACTACCCAACGATCGACATGTGGAGTGGTGATACTTCAAATCACTCGGAGCACTACCTGCACTCTACCTATCTCGACAATGTTTTCACAGATTTGTTCGGCATTGTCCCTGACTTCGGAGACACATTAGTGTTGAAGCCGTTGGTGCCCAGCAACTGGTCGTACTTCTTGATCGAGAACTTGCCATATCACGGCTCTCTGTTGACCTTCGTCTGGGATCAAGATGGCTCCCATTACAGCGGCAATCACGCTGCTGGACTCAGCATCTACTCCAACGGCACGCTCTTCCATCACCAGACCGACCTAGGTCCTGTCAACTGCACGCTGCCTTTCAGTACCGTGGACGCATCTCAGACGTTGGCTGCTCAGCCTGAGTGGCAGAATATCCTCGCCAATCCCAACTGTACGTGTTAGCATTATGACGCGATGTGACTAGTGCTGACTTGCTTCTAGCCCCCTGGAATCTCCCACTCGTCACGGCAGACTACGCTCTGTCGACCAATGGCGACATTCAACCCTGGGTAGCCTGGAAGATGAACGATGGCCTTCTCTGGTACGATACTACGCCAGACAATTTTTGGACCAACAACCAAAGCAGGATACCATACAGCACCATCAACGTCACCCTCGCGCGACCACGCAAGATCCATAGCGTCAGTCTTGCCGTTCTTGTAGATACCGAGCATGGTGGTGTCTCAGCTTGTCCAGAAGGCATCAAAATTGTAGATGGGAAGGGCGATACTGTGGCTTTCAAGAATCCGTGGACAGATTGCGTGCCCAATGCCCTCAATACCGTGCCCTTTGCAACGCCCACACCAGACGACAGCAGCAATGTCACGACACCCAACCAAGACTACACTGTCGAGACGGACTTCTTGCAGATCATCTTGAGCGATAAGCTGGAGTACACCACTAGTGTGAGCGAGATACAGATCTGGGTCGCCCCAAACCTGGGGCCTCGCTACGAAGCAGAAGATGGAGTGATTGGCACGTTTATTGGCAGCTATGAGGGACGTCCTTCTGGCTTGAACGGGACGATCGAGAACGGTGGCGTGACACTGCACGGAGGTGCGTGGGTCGAGCTGTCGGGGGTCCGTACGGCCGACGGTCAGGCAGGACGGACACAGGTCACGGTGGTTGGAGGCGGCAATGGGACGGTGGATGTGATGCTGAATTGGATGACGAACAGTACGGTGACGTTCTCTGGTGCGGCAAACAAGACAGTGGAGCTGGATCTGCTGAGAGGTGGCAACTGGGTGACCATATTTCAGAGGACTGGCATTCCCTTTGTCGATGCCGTTGTTGTCGGAGTATGAACTCATTGGATCGTGCAATAAGTAGAGCGAGTCGCACTCTTGTGGTACAAACGCTCAACACCACTACTTCCAGCTGCTTGCGACCAATTAAAGATCAATACAAGCCTGCATATCTGATCGGCACCGCTTCTTCGAATGCAGCAAATGCCTTTCTGACACTATCAACATCTAGCGCGACTCCGGGAAGCTTGAGACATTCCTGCAATTCATGCGACGCCAGTTCGAAATGGTATAGCACGTTGCCACCCCATTTATCGTCCAGGAGACCGCAGAAATCGAGTCTCTCGATGGTTGCTGTCATCTTGACATACCGGGTGTCCATGTTTCCGCATATCTGTTGCACTGACACGCTGATGTCGGAGTGATCGACAGGTACCTGTAGCGTGTCGAATGGCTTCCTCCCTTGACGATGTTCCGCAATTGCATTGTGGATAGCATTGTCATACATTCCCGTCCATCGCCGCTCGTGCGAACCTGAGCACACGACTCTGCCCCCGGAGCACAGTCCCGCTAGTGGATTGGCTCGACCAACCTTTGCGCAGCTGATATGAAGACCAGGTTGAGCTCGAATAAAGCTCTCAATCTGGTCGTCAACTGCTTTGCGGGCATCCTGCCAGAGCTTGCCGGCAAGTTCATTCCTGGTTGCAAGAGATACCGATCTTAGCCACGACCTGGGACTGGTGTATAATGTAACTGGGATGGCGCGGTACTTTTCTGACGCTTGACTGAGCTTGCTATCAAGCTGGATAAGCTCGAGCATGTTGTCGAAGTATAGCATGATTTTCGACAGAAAGTTGGTCTCGAAGTGCGCTTTGGCTTCGATGTTGACTTGCTTGCAGATCTGCGCGACCTTGCTAATTATGCTGGTGTTGACCTTGGGCCACTCGGTGAAGAGCACGTAGATCTCGAAACTGTCAGGGCGTATCGTCATTGGCTCGAAGAGCATGTCGTAGATGATCAGGCGGATCTCCTTCGGCAGAGCCAGCAGACGTGAGGGCGGACGTGCCGGCGTCAGCATGTTGATGCTGATGTGTGTTGTGAGAAGAATGATGGTGCGAACAGAAGATTCTGCAATGTGATGCCGTCGATTTAGTGCTGCGATAGCTAATGCAGCAACCCGAGGGCACACATGCAGATGGCGACGAAAGTAGAAGGAACGTGAAGTGAAGCACATCCTTGATCTTTGACAACCTCCGATAATGTGCGACAACGCCGTACACCACGCTGTAACCAAAATAATCAAGCTGATCACGTCTCCATCCTCTCGCTACCACCACTACTTTGCATTGGCCCATCCATCCCCAGATCACCAGCCTGCACCTTGCCCAGATTCTTCAACAAGAAACTCCGCTTGAAGTAAGTGTTAGGATGTAGAATCGTATCCAATTCACTCGCCGGCCACAGACTCTCCTCCTTCACTTTCTTGATCTGTGCTGCATGCGCATGCTCAAATACCCGATTACAAGCGATGTGAAACCTCTGCCTCCCGACATCCTCACGCACTCCCTGCAGTAATTGCCGATCACTGACGCCGACGTTCTGGAGCAGCGCAATCAAGTTGTCAGGACCATAAGTGCGATAAGGACAGCCGTGGGCTTGGCCTGAGGAAGGCGGAGCTTCGGTGAGCAGTTTCTGGCAGGAGTACGGGGTGTAGCCTTTCCCACGGCGGTTGGCATCCCCGCCTACGTCGCCATAGGAGTGGCGGATGTTGTAGAGATATTCTGATTTGAATTTATCTGTACAGCGTTAGCATTTATTATGTCGTAAAAGTGCACGAGTACTTGCCGTCAGCGATCAACTTGAAGCTCTTCCGCCAAAAGACGATACATTCTTGCAGGCTCAACCCGATACCCTTGAGGAAGAGTGTGTATTGCAGTCGACCGAAATGTTTGAGATGGCTGTTCTTGCGCAACTCGCGATGCAGATTCTGCATGCAAAGTGGGAAGTGCTGGCTCAGTCCATCGATACTGGCAGCCGTTGGTGTCGTGATATCGCCAATGCTTGAGCTCTCGCTGTAGCCTGAGTCTGGTGCAACGAACTGCTGGCTGAGGTGATGCAGTATTGGTGAGAGTCGATCGTCTTCGTCCATCCGTGGTAGGAAACGACCTGCGAGCTCCAGCGCAGACTCCAGCTGCCGTGAGAACTCGTTGACAACCATGCCCGACTGCTCACGGATATGCACATAAGCCATGCCCCGCTTCAGTAAACACATTCGCCTCTCGACCAGATCAGGTACGTTCTCCCACTGCACCTTGAAGTAGCTCTCCTCCTCCTCCTTGTCCCACACACGCGTTGCCGCCTTCAGCTCTGCTCTCCACTGCAACTTCTCCTCCTCGCTCACCGTCTCCCAGCTCATCGCCAAACTGGCAATGAACTCTTTTCGCTCTTTCGCGTCATCCCACTGCATGCGTAACCGAAACAGCTGTGCCTCTAATCTTGCAAATCTCTGTCTCAGCTCCGCAGTACCACTAAAAGCCAGGCGTAGCGTCCAATGCGAGTAGTGATCCCTCTTGCGCTCCGTAAATATCTCACTGCTTCTACTAGCATTGCTGCTCAATCGCATGTACTTCTCCAGGACAGGTCTCATGTACTCTTCCGTCTCTGCTGGCGAGCGATTCCTGAATTGACATGCTTCTAATTCTGCCAGCACTTTCAGACGCGCGATGGCCCATTCTTCGAATTGCTCGAGCGCGATGTCGCCGGTTGGTGGTGTGAGGTAAAAGTTCATGCGATAATCATACGTTTCGGCCTCCCATGTTGCCTTTGCGAATTGTTTCTTGCGAGAATCGAGCACAGCGCGCTTCTTCGCGTCGATACGGGCGGTGGTGGCTGCTAACATCGTGACGGTGTTGTAAGATGATGTTGCAGGAGTGGACTGCTTGGAAGACGCGTTCGCGCGCGGGACGCGTTCTGCCGAAGGCGGTGACCTCGCACTTCAATCGATGACTTCGCTCCACTCTTGTTTCGCACACCTTACACAACTCGCACTTCCGATGTGAGATCACTACGATAGATGAAATGCTCCGCTTAGGAATAAGCTTTTGGCAACTATGGATTAAGTGGTCACTGAACAGAGCAGGTACTGACGACCCATTACAGCGACGAGTTGAGACAGCATCTGTTCGTTTGGGCTCATTGCTACTCTACTTGTGCAGATAGAAAGCTAGGTCGGCGTTGGGATCATATTCCTGCATCTCGTTAGAGGAGGCTTTTAACAGCGTCGACAGTATCCCTTACCATCTTCGTCCGACCATTGCCCATGAACCGGAACCTATTCTTGCTGCGATGCTTGATCTCGAAATCCTCTGGCCGTATGCTCTCGATCATCTCTCGAAAGCCCATAGCTGAACCAGCCCACACCGCAGTGACCTTACCATCGACTCGGTGAGACTTGTACCATGACTGGCAGCCTCCAGACCATACCTATCGAAGTTTTTAGAGAGGGCTTGTACTAAAGCGGAAAATAGCAGACACAGAGGGCGTCTCCATCTCCCCTGAATAAAAAAAAAGTACGATACGTGAAGCCGCAGAAGAGGTAAGAGGAAATGCGAGAGGCTAAAGATTGCAGTAGGGCAGTACTCACTATTACACAGTCAGCGTATGCATCTAAAAGTCTTGGACAAGAAACTTACCCAGCGTCTGCATGATTTCGTCGGCGTACGCATTGAACTCGTCCACTACCTCCTGCTTCGGATCAATCCATAAGATATCCTCCTCGGCCATCTTGCGAACCCACTGGCACATCCAGTCCGCACACCAGCCCAAGCCAGCCATCAACGAGCCGTGCCCTACTGGTGCATTGGGTCCAGAGAACATCCAGAAGTTAGGAAAATTAGCTGCTGCTAAAGAAAGGTAAGACGTCGGCTCGTCTTTCCAGGCGTTTGCCAAAGTCATCCCATTCCTTCCAATGAGTGGCCAATGCGGCCGATGACTTACATCGAAGCCTGTAGCACAAACAATAGCATCGAGCTCATGGAGAACGCCGTCAGCCGTTCGGATGCCTGTCGCTTCTACTCGCTCGATAGGCTCAGTGATTAGGCTCACGTTTTCCCTCGTAAACGCTTCCAGGTATCCTGGTCCAGGCGTCGCTCTCCGACAGCCAACCTCGTACTCGGGAGTCAGCTTCTTCGCCAGCTCCTCATTCCCGCCAAGCTTCTGCTTCATCATCTCGGCTGTCTGCCTTCGTCCATTGTCCTGCGCTGCGGAGTGCTTGACGAACATATCGAAAGCCTTGTTACTGCCTGCCTGTATCTTCTTCCGATACCGATTCAGCTCTGCTGGGTCTTCACGGAATCTTCGCTTCTCCTCTTCGGTGTAGTAGTACTGCGTCTCCCCACCGATGATTGAGGAGCCAAGTCCGGGGGTGATGTAAGTCGGTCGTCGGATGAAGTTGGTCAAGTGCTTCGCTTTGTCAACGACTTGAGGCAATATTTGAATCGCTGAGGAGCCATTGCCGATGACTGCGATCCGCTTCCCTGTACTATCGAAAGCTTTGTCCCATGCCGCGGAATGGCAGAGAATGCCTTGGAAATCATGTAGACCTTCGATCTGTGGCCAGCGCCACTTGGACAAGAAGCCTGTTGCAGACACGAGGATGTCGCAGGAGTCGTGCACAACACCACCCTTAGTCCCGACCTCAAGTTTCCACTTCCCTTCCTCCTCAATGAACTCCGCTCGCTGCACTCTATGGCCGCACTTGACGTCTCGAGCAAGATTGTACTTCGCTACAGTCCTCTTGAAGTAATCCAAGATCTCCTTGCCGCTAGCATAAAATGCACTAAATTCTGGGTTCGGTTCGAAAGGGAACGTGTAGATATGTGCTGGAACGTCGCAGGCAACTCCTGGATAAGTATTGACTAGCCATGTCCCGCCGATATCGTCGTTTGCCTCGTAAAAGCACAACTCAGCGAGACCTTCTTGATCCATCTTGTGCTCGTGGTAGATCTTGTAGGCCAGGTTCATAGCGCTGACCGACGCGCCTATCACACATATCCGCAGCTTGCGAGTAGCAGTATGCATCGGCTTCTTGTACATCGGGATCCATTGCGATGATAGTGGTTGCCCATATCGTTCGAAAGGCTCAGGCGTTGGGCCGACGGCATCGTCGGGATTCCCGTTCAGGGTGACTGTGTGCGAGTGAGCGAATGACAGTTGGTCAGGCAAGAGGTGGCAAACCTGTCGGGTCTTGGGCGAACAGATCATCCACTGAAGATGCTTCGTTCATATATGCACCAGCCATCGTGGCAGCGGCCTCTTGCTCGGCGCTACAAAATTGTAGAGGGAGTGAGAAGGACAGAGATAAGGGAGACAAGAAATATGAGGCTGGAAACCTACGCTAGTCTTACATAGACTGATGCGATCCCCTTCGCAGGAAGATCGTCTATTACGGCAACAACCACGATATGGTTGCCTTATAGCCGGACAGATGAGGGGCATCAGGTCAGAGTCGCCAGCAAGCCGCTGTCTAGAGAGCTTGCCTGGTAATTGATGGAGGTATATATCCAGCGTATGGCTCCGGTCCCTGGGCGACTGTGCTGGTGCTGGTTTAAAATGGTGATTGCAACCATGTAAGGCATGTCGTCGACGGCTTCGGTGACGGGAACGTGGCGAGAGATAATTCCAGGTACGGGAGGAGATACTTCCAGGTACTGCGTATGTAAGTAACCGTAAGCACGTGTTACTCCCCCGTGTACACACAATCCTGAACCGCCTCTCGATAAAGTAAAACATAGAGCGTATAGGCCTATACTGTAGCTACGTAACGTACTTCTTATAACTTCGAGAAGTAGTCGTACTACCTCGATATACCTCGTCGCCCTTAGAGATTCTCGAAATTTTCGAAGTTGTACCCTAGACCCTTACCCCGCGAATGGTCCGCTCCGCTTCCTCGCGGTCGCAATCTCGAGCGCACGACGACGACGAGGTATAATAGGATAAAACAACGGCCTCTCGAGGTCGAGAGACGTACGTTAGATAGCTACGACCTCGGGCTATATAATGCACGAAAAAAACACACTTAGTACGCGCGTTAAAGGTCGTTCCCTACGAGGTCGGCGGCGGAAGAGAAGAAAACAGTCGTTAACTACTAATCGGGCAACAGATCTAGGCTCTACTGCCTGTTTAGGACTGTCGTACCTGGAACTATCGGATTGTGTACCTGGAATTATCTATCGCCGGGAACGTAGACTTCCGCACTTCACCTCACCTCGGCTCAATTCCAGTAAACAACAATTTCACCGGTTTATTGACGCGACACTGAACATCCAACAATGTCCTCGCCCAAGCGCAAGAGCTATGAGCTCGATTCGGCTGAGTCTGAACCATCTAAGAAGACCAAGCTCAGCAGCGACGAAGAGTCAGAAGCGTCAGAGATTCCAATATCCAATCCCAATGCCGCGCCAGACTCCCGTATCGACCACAAAGCCGCCATAGCGTACTGGAGTGGCACCGAAGCTACAGTGAGCGGCGTGCTAGGTGGCTTTCCAGAAGTCTCGCGTGTAGACATCCAAGGCTCGAGCAACTTCCTCGCCAAGCTACGACGATCCTCGAAACACCATCCCACCAGCAAAAAGCTACGGCGAGCGGCCGACTGTGGCGCGGGCATAGGCAGGATCACTGAGGGCTTGCTTAGCCAGGTAGCAGAGGTGGTGGACATTGTTGAACCAGTAGAGAGCTTCACAGATGCGATCAAGGGCAAGCCTGGGATTGGCGAGATCTTCAATGTGGGCCTAGAGGCATGGCATCCCGACCGTGACGGGCTAGGACCGTACGATCTGATATGGAATCAGTGGTGCGTCGGCCAGCTCACGGATGTGCAACTGGTTGACTACCTCAAACGCATGATCCGTGTACTGAGTGAAGGAGGCTGGATCGTGGTAAAGGAGAACCTAAGCAACCATAATCTGGGTGAGGATGTTTTCGATTCCGAGGATAGCAGCGTCACACGGACAGATACGAAGTTCCGCGAGTTGTTTGAGAAGGCAGGATTGAAGCTGGTGAGCACGGAGCTGCAAAGGGGGATGCCCAAGGGGTTATATCCCGTCAGAGCATATGCGTTGCAACCACGGTAGCTAAGCTTGCCCAACGAACTATGCCTGGTGTTTTTGGAGTCTCACGATAGGACCTCTCTTCTGGTGTCACCCTTCATCCTTCTGCGATCGGGGTTTCGTCCGCTGGATTGCAGTCAGTACACTGTACGGCTTCCGCGATGAAACGGGAATATACCATGCAGTATGCCCTCCTGCTTCGGGCGTCCCTGCAGATGCTTCTCGATGCTATCTGCTCGCATCTGTTTCGCCAATTTTTTTTGTGTTTCTTGAAGAGAAGGAGCAGCGGTGCTCTCAGGCAGAATGTTCTTCTCAACGAGGTCACCCTTCTCTGGACGCTTTGCTAATCCCCGCTTAAGGCTGTCCTGCGGGCTCGCGTCAGCAGATGCTCGTATGATGGCTATGCGATGCCCACCGTGATCCTCTGCCGCTCAAGCTCCGCCTGCCTCGCCTAAAAGGTAACGGGTAGGGTAGTCAGCGCATGTCCCACCTCACGGGCTTCCCTGCCCATCAATATCTTACCTGCAGCGTAGGTGCAGAAGTGGTATCCAAAAGTATGTGCCTATTCTTCAGCTCTTGGGCTTCCGGCCGCCGGCCCTGCAAAAACTTCTCCAATGAGTTGCGGCGCTCGAGCTGGGCGATTGGACTACGATCAACGGCGTTGTTGGCTTCTTGCTCGGCCATGATTTCGTATTGTTGCTTCGTTGCTGCCGATCCTGTCAGCAATGTTTGTATGGGCGCCAAAACAATGACGTACCTGGAACTCAGCTGTAACACTCTCGGGTTTCACAAGCAAGCTGGAGCTCGTGTCAAACCTCCCTGCATACGGACCTGCAAGGATCAAGTACTACTCAAGTAGCTGGAGCGGGGAAAGGTCTTAATGAGGCTGTGCAACAGCTCCAGATCATCCAGGCCAGCGGCAAGCGCGTTTGAGATGGCTTCCAGACGAGACGGTAGGATGAAGAGACAGTTCTGCCACCATGCTGCATTATGCATTACCTACGCGTATGATACAGCTGTTGCTCCAGCTGAGCCAACAGCACAAACACCAGAAGGGTAGTTTCATGACGAGTGAAGTTCCATGCTGCCAAATTCATTCATTTTCTGGTTCAGTTGCTTTCGTCCGTCTCCTTCCTCGTTCTCGAGGAATGAAGTGTCCCACCATGACATCGAAAATTTCGCCCTGATTCTCCGGAGGCCACGAGGGCGACCGAGTCACAGCGCTGTCGGTGCGTTCGACACTCCTTCGCTCCTCCACAACGCCGTCCATGGTAGGCGCTGGTGGTACTTCGGGAGCTCTCTACGCACCCTCGTCGTCATCACCGACACGGATGTTGCCCTCGCCCTTGAGACCCTCGGACCAGAAGCCACCGAGCTCCACGTTGGACTCTGGCATGGACGCGTGGGTGAACAACAACCATGCTCCAAACACTGGCTTGGCCAGGATGTCGAGCACAGCGTAGGCAATGATCTCCTCGTCAACGTTCATGTTGCGGGAGCCATCAGCAATGCCCCAGATGCTGTGATGTGTTAGCTCTAGTCAGGTTCACAAGTGAGGTGACTGGACTTACATCGGGTAGACGGTCCAGATGACGAGCGTGAAGCCACCGATGGCCGCAAAGAAGTTGCCGACCTTACCGCCCTTGTTCATGGCAGTAGCACGGCCGTGGATGACCAAGTGCCAGATGACAACGAGGTAGGCAATGCAGGCAATGGCGTACCAGCCCCACTTCTGGGGAGTGTCCTCAGTGCCGAAAGCAGCGAAGAGACCAGTCAGGATCATGATGATGTCGGCAACCATGATCATGAGGATGACACCGCCGCTAAGGCCGGCGAGCAGAGCCAGATCAAGGAGCAGGAGCGGGGTAGTGAGCGACCAGTCCACGTAGCGGGCCCAGTAGACCTGGCGGTAGAGGTCGGTGGTGGTGTCCGGGACGTGCTTGTGCGACTCGCGGACCACGACGTGGTGGTAGCTGATGCCGTGGCCGCTGGCCATGGCGAAGTAGGACAGAGACGCAAAGATCACGATGAGGGTCGTGACGATGTGGTACAGGCGCTTGGACTGGGCGGCTATCAGTGAACGGTACACAAGCGTTTTGTGCCAAAACTTACGATCGGTACAGTCCAGGCCATGCCGGAGAAGACAACGGTGGCGAGGAGCATGATCACGAAGACCACCCTGGAGGTACGTTAGCATGCTCAACACGTTCGTCACTGTTTGGGGAGCTTGAGGAGCTGTTTCCACCGTAATGAAACGGTTTGTTTTGGTGCTCGAAACAGCTCCTCAGAAGCTGCCTGAAGCTGCACAGATGTGATATCAAGCTCTTGAAGACGTACCAGAGAGTCCTGG
The DNA here is from genome assembly GCA_035926095.1 of Elasticomyces elasticus. Classification (NCBI taxonomy): domain Eukaryota; kingdom Fungi; phylum Ascomycota; class Dothideomycetes; order Mycosphaerellales; family Teratosphaeriaceae; genus Elasticomyces; species Elasticomyces elasticus. The sequence continues at coordinate 360,331 of JAVRQT010000009.1, forward strand.
TGCCAGTCTCGGTAGCGTCCTGATACTCAGGAAGGGTGGGTACGACTGTTGGAATGGGCGAGACGCTGCTCGTCGCGAGCGGCAAAGTGGCCGATGCCATAGCTGTGGCGAAGGCCTGTACGGGATCAATCATGTTGATCTGTGTGTTCTGTGAAGGTCTTGGTGTGTGAGGTAGTGGTGAGGAGAGGAAGAAGAGGATGTTCGAAGAAAGCAACCTGAAATCAAGGCAGCGACGCACGGACTCGCACTTACTGCAGGTGAGTGGGGCATAGCGTCACGGCAGCGCCTTCCTACCAATGACAACGCGCACTGCATTGAGTGATTATATTAGGGCGGTCGCTTGTGTTCCTTGAGCTTTCAGCAGCTCTCCCCACACGCACGCGCACTGCACGCCAACTCAGATGACATGGTACGTACACGGCTCTCGCGATCTAGTTCGTACAACCTAAGGTACTCACACCAGCGCTTAGGGTACTGCGCCATATCTTCCTGGTGGCGAGACTTGAGATCTCCTTCTTGGCAAGATCCCATGCAGTATGCGGGCCGGCAAAAACGCCGCAATATTGAAAGCCTGATGATGGCGGCAGCTCCACGTCGAACATCGCACGATCTGGCCTACCTAGCTACCATAAAGGTCATGCTCTCTTATCGCAGCACTCAGCAGTGCATCCTCCATGCAACTTCTCGACGCCTGCTCGCTTCGAAGACCAACAGCTCCTTCCTAACCGGAGCCAGCACCTTGACCGCCCGCGAGCTTCCCCATCTTCTGCGCGATGTCGTATCAGAGTGCGTTGTGGCCAGGCACGTTGCCTCCGCGATTGGACCGACGAGCACACCTCTGGGGAATGCTTGCTCACAGTCAAAAGCACCCACGAAGCTACCGAGGTTGACGAGAGTGTGAGCTTGAAGTCGCCAGCTGGGATACTTCTGCTTTTTCGTCGTCTTGTTGACCGTATGAACGACTTCAGGAAGAAACTCGGCGTTGTCCAGGAGAGCAATGACTCTGCAATACCACCGGACCCACCATCTGGCGGCCATACAAGGTCTGCTGGGACGCGTGCATGGGAAGAATCTGCGAGTATCCATAAGTTCAGCAGACTCTTACTCACAGATCACAGTGGTGCTCTCGCAGTTCATCGTCGGCCTGGGTGGCATCAGAGCGGATTCTGACTGCACGCAGATCGGGTCTCTTGGCCACAAACCCCTAGAGACTGGCGAGCATCTTCACATCGACGCACAACGTAGCGGCGGGACAACCAAAGGCTCGGATCATGGCGTTAAAGCTCGAGTACCATGCTTGTCTTGTGATGGACTTCGTAGGGTTCAAGATCCCAGTCTACTTCTGACACCCGCCGACTTTTGTGATTGGAAGTCAAAGTAACTGTGCCTCTCAAAAGTCCGATGATATGATGATAATCTGAGCCATCTCGACTACTCCGGCGAGACTCAATTCGGTATGAAGATGAAACCACGGGAGCATGAACAGCAGACTGAGGTTTGGAGAGCATAGGATGCCACAATCACGATCCCAACATTGTCAAATGGCCCTCAAGGCTCTGCACTCAGCTTGCTCCTATCCAAAGCCGTGCATCTTCACGAGATCTTTTCCTGACCACACCATCATGCTACCCGTCCAACCCACCTGCGGTAAGACCAAGGCTCGATCTGTTGAGTCTATGGGTTAGATCCAGGGAGTCGAGCACACCACAATAGTGAGTAGGAAGACCAGAAATCAACGAAAAAAATGTCGTTTTGAAGTATAATGTCCCAATGTCGAACCGCGCTCTCAGTCTCTGCCTACGAGCAACCACAAATATGCAGCGTTTGATAGGCCTTTGTAGCATCATCACGCAACAGGAGTCAGGATCCCTACCTCCGCCATCTCGGTCAAACTGACTGACATGGCACGCCAAGTTTGGCCTTTTTTCGACGATATCTATACCACGTACATATCTAATGACCTAGTTTTCTCGTGTACAGCTTGCGAAGAGCCTCGGAAAGACATCTATCGAGCAATCCCCGACGAAAAAGCTGCGATACTCGTAGAATAAACGAAATCGAAATTGATGCCTTAGTTACTTCGCTTTTTAGGTATCCTCAGTCGGTTCAACCGAGATGGCGGAGGTAGACTGCAAAACTGCTGACAACCAACGTTCGCCTCACATGTCGAAAACCGCGCTAACATGGAAGCTTGACGGTTGGTAACTTCCGGCTCTTGTCGAACCTGTTGGATTGCCGACGTCACACAGCTTCGAGCTTTCATGTTGACAACCTGAAGCTTGAAGCAACTCCTACTGTTCCGAAAAGCACATCCAGTGAACTGCCGTCGCCCGAGGAATCATCTGGAACCTGCAAGTCAAGAAGCAACAACAACAACAACAACTCCTGCAATCACAACCGAAGCAATTATGTCCAGCTCAAACAAGCCTGTCATAGTCACCAAGTCTAGCGACCTCAAAGCATCTGGCGGCCAGACAGAAGGCATGATCCGACAGAATGCCATTACAGGGCTCACCGACAACATCTGCGCTTCTTGCATGATCGCCCACCCGCACACAGCATCTGCAGTCCATCACCACGGCGACCAAGACACGATCGTCTTCGCTTTCAGCGGGCACGGCACCGTTGTCAGTGATGGAGGGAAGAAGAAGCAGGTTCTGGCTCCTGGCGACTTTGCTCTGATTCCTGCTTGGGCGGAGCATCAGGAGGTCAACGAAGGCGACGTAGAGGTGGTATGGTGCATAGTGAGGTCACCTGGGCCGAATCCACACGTTACGAATCTTGAGGGTTGGAGTTGAGGTGTGGAGAGTAGAGTGGTTCTTCACTGCATGGCGTGAGACTCGTCGGCATCACGGCTACGTGCTGTGTCAGGCACTGTATATTGTGGCAAGAAGTTAGCGACATTACCTTACTCTTCCGATGATCCGCCAAGCACCATGTGCAGTGCATTCTCCATCGCTCGACCTACTGTATACTGCAATGGAAGAGGAGACGTGCATGAACGTGTGAAAAGACCGAACTTTCTGACTTGTGACGCTCAATACTACCTGCTAAGCAACTACCTATGCCGGACAACGACCGATAACGCCTTGCCCTACCTTGTCTTGCCCAGCGACCAGCAGCCGCGCCTTCAGATATGCTACCTCACCTTCCTATTGTACGATCCGACACACACAACACCATCTTAACGAGCACCAGGCGGCCTGTAAGCACCCCCAGCACCTCCAGCCGGACGCGAAGCAGGCGGTTGGTACCGACCACCGGCAGGTGCAGCAGGGCTCTCCTTCCTCTCACCCTCCGCGGGCCTCGATCTCGGCGCCCACCTCTCCGCAGGCGGACCAGCAGCAGGGCTCTCGCTCCTCCCTCCATCACGAGGTCTCGGGATCCATTTCTCACCCGCATCCCTCGTAGGTGCCGAAGGTGGCGGCGGTGCAGAATCAGCATCCGGAGCCTTGCCACGAAGCGCAGGCGGGATGTAACCCGACCTCTTGGGCGCGGCACTCTCCTCAGCAGGCGCACGCTCAGCAGCAGGGTGAGCAGCTGGGGCCGCGGACGGAGCAGGTGAAGCAGACGGTGCCGGAGCAGTATCCGCCGGAACCTCACCCCTAGCCTTCATAGCCTCACGCTCCCTCCATCCAATCTTCCCAGCCACCGCGATCTTAGGCGGCCCCCTCGACTCAGGCGCCCTCTCCTCCGAAGCCGGAGCCCTGGAAGAAGCAGCGAACGATGGCCTCTCAGCAGCACGATCAGGCGCACGATCGAATCGGCTAGGCGGCGCAGCAGTGCTCGCCTGCTGCTTGCGCTCCATCCTCTTCCTCTCCGCCTCCTCCTCACGCTCCATCTGCTTCCTCGCAGACTCCATCCGCTCTTGTCTACGCCTCTCAGCATCAGCCTTGGTCTCCTCATCCTTAATCCTCTTCTCCTCGGCAGCACGCTCTTCCTCTTCTGCCTCCCTAGCCATCCTCTCCTCTTCCTCGCGGCGCGCACGCTCTTCCTCCTGTACACGACGTCTCTCAGCAGCCCTCTGAGCGCGAACCTCTGTTCTACGCTGATCCATTTTCTTGTTGAGATCACGCTCGGCATCACGACGACGCTTCTCGAAATCCGCATGACGCTCCTCAGTGATGTCGTGCTTGAACTGCTCGAACGACGGCAGCAACCTGGTAAGACGGTGCTTGAGAGCCACATCCTCCTTGTGCTTCTGCTCAGCAGCCCGCATCGTCTCCTCCTTGCTCTTCTCGTATGCCTGCTGATCCCTCTCACGCTGTGCCTCGTAATCCTCACCCAAATGCTTCAGCTCCTCGCGACGGTAAGCACGCTCGAGATGGTCGATACGCTTCGAAGTCACACGCAGCTTCTCACCCATCTCATTCTTCTCACGCTCCAAAGCCTGCAGCTTCAGCATGCGAATGTGGCTGGAATCGAGATCGTCAATGTCGAGGTTGGAGACATCGATACCCTTCGTCCCCTTCTGCAACTCCTTGAGCTGCCTCTCGGCCTCCTCACGCTGGACCTTCTTGCGCTCAGCCTGGATCCTACGCTCGTCACGGTCCTTGGCCTCCTGTGCAAGACGCTCAGTCTCAGCAGCCAACTGCTCCTGCTGCTTGGCCTTGCGGCGCTGCTCCTCATCACGCTGGCGGGCAGCCAAAGCAGAAGCAGCATTCTCCTTCTTCTTCTGGATCGTGTCGCGGCGGTCAAGCAGCTCCATGTGCTCCCTCTCAGCACCAGCCTCTGCGCGCTGAAGTGCGGCCTGCTTCGCCTTGAAACGTTCTTCGTTGAACGACGGGTCCACATACTGCGCAGCAATGTACAGAGCCTTTGACAAGCGAGACAGCTGGGTGCGGACGATCTCAGAGGGTGTGCTCTGAAGACGCTGCACCGAACCAGCCTCAGCCTCCGCAGATCCAGCTCCAGAGCCGGAGTGAGTGGCCTTGGCGGACGAGAAGACATCAGAATCGAAGGTAAGGACGCCGGTGGAGTGGTCAATGCGCATAGAGAGATCACCCTTCTTGCAGCCATTCATGATGAACTTCTCGATAGTGCCAGCAGAGACCTGGAACGGATCCGGGAACTCGGCAAGGGCCAGAACGTCGTCCAGCTTGACGTCGGTGTAGACCTGAGACAGCTGCTGGAACAGACGAGTCAGGATGACCTGCTGCAGAGGCAGGACGTACTTCTTCAGGTCCTCATCAGCACCAATCTGCGACAAGATCGGCGAGACTTTAGCGCAGATAGACTTCGGGTGGAAGTCCGCCTCGAGAATATTGTAGAGTTGGCGGATTTCTGGCCTGGCACGCTGCATGATGTCCTTGTTCAGTGCATCTTTGAACAAGATGGAACGCGAGGGCGGTGAGTTCATGCCCAGCAGGTTGGTCAGGCGGACATTCTTGGTGTTATGAGCCGCGTTGATGTCGATCAGTGCACCTCGGGACCGCGAAGTGCTGATGACTGGGATAGCGAGAGCTGAAAGCAGCACGAATGTAGCAGACTTTGACAGATCGGCATCACTGACGTTGGTCGGGTTGTCCTTCTTCGAGGCTCCAGCAGCCACTGCACGGGCGGAGATGTTGAGCAAGTTGTAGTATCTGCTCCATGCTGCGGCGTGGAAGAGGTAGTTCTCGCTGACCAGGAAGATACGGGTCAAGCGCTCGAAGTAGGTGGCCATCATCGAGTTCTTGGGCGACCTCTTGGACAAGCTGAGCAGCGTGTGAATGTCTTCGACGCTCTTGAAAGCCTCCTGCCACAGCTCAAGCTCGACAGCAACGTTGAGCTGCTCGAAGCGAGTATCGAGGTGGCGTTGCAGCGTCTCCGGGTCGCTGAGGTTGATCGCGTGGACCTGCTGCGAGTACTTGGCAGCGTTCTGCAGATGGTTGCGAAGCAGCTCACACAAGCGCCTGAACTCCGTCTTGCGGGTGTACCGCTTGCAGAAGTCGAAAGCCTGGTGTGCTGTCGTCTGGTACATGACCTCAAGGCGTGCGTTGTTCTTGAAGATGTCTAGAACAGTGCGGTAAGCTTCCCACAAGAACTTGAGCCACGGCGTGACAATAGCACGGTCGGTGCGGTCCTTGGTCTGCTCGCCCGAGACCGTAGACAGCAAGATCGACTCCGGAGTCTCAATAGCCTCCAAATCGCCCACATTGTCAAGCGAAGACTCGCCCTCTTTTGCCTCGCCATCTCCATCAGTCTTCCCAGTCATCTCATCAGCCTTCGCCTGCGCCTCCTTAACCTTCTGCTCAGCCAGCTCGATGAACTTCCTGAACACAGTCTCGATAGTAGCCACATTGGTGTTCTGACTGGTATTCTTGTAATTGTACAGCCCATCCTTGGCCGACTTGCCCTTCTTCAGGTCCACGCAGAGCTCCACGAACAGCAGCATCACCGGCTCCAGGGAGGCGATGGTGCTGTTCCGCGTCCGCTTCGACGTGACATGTTCGTGCAAGACCGAGAGGGCCGCCTGCTGCTGGCCGACTCCAATCAACTCTTGCGCTCGCTTGAGGACATTCTCGGGCTTGAGCCCGAAGTGTGGTGGAGGCATGATGGGTGGTTGTGCTGTCGCTCGGTAGCTTGTTGCTACCGAGGGTACAGGGGCAGCTGAAAGGCCGCCTCTGAAAAGTTCGAATACGGTGTGGTTGTTTTAGTGTTGATCTCTGATGCTGCTATGCTGTGTGAGTCGCTTTGCTGTCGCTTTCGATGGCGGTTGTTGGTGGTGTCGAAGAATCGTTTCTGTGATGTCGGTCGAAGAGCAGAAATTCGAGTCTTGGCAATATGGGTCACGTGTTCTTGTTCGGCTTCATCAAGGACAGCGACAAGGCCCTCTCAGCAAACAAGATGGTTTCTTGTTGTTGTCAGAGTCACCATCAAGCGCACCACGAAATTCCATGTATCTCAGCGGCCAAACCCGCGACACTGCATTGTTCAACTGTCGGTGAAGAAGGCTTACATAATAAATAAAGCTACCTTACTCCACTTTCCATTTGGTGCATTGATACCCAAGGGGAAACGAGGTTGCACGTCCAGTCGTCCACCGCTGTTGTCCTACCCTCTCGCGCCGTCGTGGGAACATCAAAGCTCTTGTTTCACTTCCACGTTGCGCGGTGGCAAAAGGGCTACATTCCACTCCTTAACGAACCGCGCCAGCTTGGACCTTTAGGTTGAGGAGGGCACGAGGCAAGCGTTTGTGACAAGCAACTGCCCGGTGGTTGCGCAAACGCAAAGCGAACTGTATGACGAACCACTGTTCATACATGTAGCTAATGCGCTGACACCTTCTCGCATAAGGCACGCACGACAGCTAGCCGACCAAGGCTACGAGAACGCGGCGAGAACACCAACATATTAGCCTGCCAACGCATCCCAATCCTCACCCCTCAACCAACTGGCGCGCGCGTTCAAGGTGACCTCGAAACGACGGCCACTTACTCAGCATATACCACGCATCCATATACACCTCGCGCCTTCACCGGAGGAGCAGAAGCATCGCCAGAGCCACAGCGGGAGTACCATGTCCTCTCCATTCGAGCTGCGCACCAACGACAACGGCAAGAGCAAGAAGCAGTCAATGGCGGAACTGAAGCTTAGGCGGCTCACAGAGCTGAACCAGCGGCTGCAGGAGGATCTGAATCGGAGGCGGATACCGGTGTCGGAGGCTTCTATGGAGTAGGTTATCACGACAAATGAAGGACGGAAGATCACAGAGCTGACGAGCGTACTACAGCTTGATTGCGTTTACAGACAAGGAGCCAAAAGACTTCATGGTGCCCAGTCGTTGGGGTAATGTATGCATGCACCCAAGTACACAAACTCAACACACAACCACTGACACTCAGAACAGGTCGACAAGCGAGACGATCCCTACGCGCCGCAACAGCAAGGCGGATGTTGTACCATGATGTAGTACTAGCCGCGTCCTTCATGCCGCCAACCTACCAAACCACGCCACAGTCCCGGAGTGATGTTTATAGCAGCGGCGTTCAGGGGTGGTGGGAGGGGCTTTGATGTCTCCACGAAGTCACTTGTTTTGATGACTTCGGCTTTTTGGGGTGAAAGTATGCCTTATGTTATTCCATTCTGAGGATGCTGATGAGGTGGAGGGGATGACAGGGAAGGCTGGTGTGTACTAGAAAGACTGTACCAATACGCTAAATCTACCGAAGTGGCGGAGGTGCTGCTGGTGTGGTTCGAGATTCGCTGATGTTTGATTGTGCTGACGGTGTTATATGGACAAAGTGCAGAGTAGTCTGCATCTGCATCGACGTGCAAGACCTTGGCTTGTACTGAATACTCGATATGCAGTGTTTATTACTGGCGTGTACCAGACACTCACCTTCCGAGCGAAGCGCGGGTACTTCCATTCTCCAGGGGCAACGAACACGGACATGCCTTACGCACTCGGCAGGCTCATCGATGCGCAGCGTCCAGTCTCTGGGACTCGGTGTACCGTGCATCAAATTTCGTTTGGCGATACATGGGAACCGGCGTCTCCGCTTTGCGGACTTCGATTTGATTAGGTGACCGTGAGCATCTTCGCGGACCACCTGTCGCTGTGGAGGACAACGGCAGACACAAGCACAGGCACAGAATATGCCATGGCTGTTGTTCGTACCCACTCCGGATTGGTGCAAAGAACCAGCTATGACATCTACCTTCAAATGTTCAAAACGATTGATGGTAGATTGAGTAGGGGTTGATGGTAGGATAAGATACAAGCCTAGCAAACAACCATACATGGTTACCGCCGGCATTCTACTCTCAACACCACCAGCACTCAAATCTATGGCGCCTCCACATAACAGCATCCGTCGAAGGCCGAGGTGGTCTGGGTGCGGCCGTGCCCAGGCGTGCATTGATGGCCATACTTGCTTTTACTCCTCTTCCCCGCCCGCAAGAACTAGGTGCTGGCTTTGAGCTGTCTCCGAGCAGTTTCTCGAGGCGAAGCAGGTAGGCTATTATTTTGTTATGCTGCTGCGGTGTCCGCTCCGACGGAGACCAACAGCTTACTAACTTGACACGACACCGTTGGTGCGATGGATGCGTAGGCAAGTCTCGACTTCTCATCATTGTGTGACTTGGGAGCTTGACATCCATCTCGGCGTCCAAACCCGTCTCCAACGCTCCACCTTATATACCTTTCATCGCCTCTACTTTCACGTGGCAAATTGTCCATATTAACCGTGCCACCGCTTCGGGCCATCATCGATGTGGGGACGAAATGCGGGCCGAAGGTGTCGGCAACTTTTGCATGTGTGTGTCAGGGATGTTGCCGATGGGCTACCGTGAGTTTGGGCAGACGTGGAGGTCTCTGCATATGCAGGACTCGACAACTCTGTGCTTTGAGAGCCGTCGTCTCGCTGTCTTCGTTGTGCTCTCTAGCTTGGCCGCTTCTTCGCCGTCAGCGCTCGCGTGCCTCCACTTACCCTGACCTAACTGCTGTACGGTAGCGTTCTTCGGAATTCTACCTGCCTTTGGGCGTAAGCCTAGCCTGGGGCCAATCGTTGCATCGCCCTCGCCGTCGGCGGGGCAGTACCACCCTTCAGGGCACAAGTCCACCCACGCTGCTGCACCTCATCGACGGGAAGCTCCCTCACTAATTTGAGGCCGGCAGGCGATCTCTTTGGCGCGCAAACTTTTGCCTGCGTGGGGGGTGTCCCTTCGTGACGCGCTGCTGCGAGTTCGTCGAGTCTCTGCAAGTCGCTGCATCCAAGCTGTGCAAGCCACCCGCGGGCAGCTCTTCTGCAGACACAACCTTGTCCCCAACTTCTCCGCTGGCCAGCATAACCTGACGAATCCGATGATCTACCGCATGGAAGAACTGGATCGACTTTGCGCATATTTCGGACTGCCGTTAAGCGGCGGTAGGCCACACCCTAGCGCGGGCGGACGCTGGTAAAATCTGCTTCACGCGAGTGGACCGCTTATTGCTCGACCTCTGCACGCTCATTGCTCAGAAAGAACCTCACTTCACCACTGCCTGTCACTACCGTTGCACGCCAGCACAACACACGACAGACACGTGGCCCGGAACGTCTGTATTCACCTCGAGGCAACCTCATCTCAAGCCACCATTCACCGGCTCCGCCCGCGCGATCAGCCGAGGCGCAGGACATCGAAAAGCAACGGGAATAACAACTCTCTGGCACCATACGCAGGCGTTGCTGCCACCTGCGGCCTCGAAACATACAGCGGGAGGATTGTGAAGCCAGGGAGTCAGCAGGCGTAGCATATTGCTTGGGACAGGAGCTGGGCGGTCGACCGCTGGCCCCTCCATTCCACGACCCCTCGATATCATGCACACTCCGATAAACCTGAGCCAGCAATGGCAGCAACCAGAGCTGGATCCAATGGCACAGATGTCGAGCGCCGAGCTGGACGACCTGGGCAACCTTTTCGAGTTTGGCGAAATCGACCTGAACAACATTCCCAATGTCGACACGAACCCTTTCGACGACCAGCTGCAGCAAGCGCAAAATATCTCCCATCCCACCACGCCATTCACCGACATAGGTTCTACATTACCACCTGGAACGGTTACGCAGGATTTTGGAGTACATGAGCAGTTTGCGATGCAGCAGGAGGCAGAGCGACAACAGCGGGAGCTATACTTGCTGCAACAGTCCGTGAACCAGGTTCCAACGAGCAACCCATACACCACCGAGTCCATGTACCAGCCGTCGTTGCAGCAGCTCTACGGTCAGCAGCAAAGTCAACATCAGTTCCAGTATACACAGCAGCAACACGGTTTCCCGCCAGCGCACCATGTCCCACCTACACCAAACAGCTTTGAGATGCACGGAGATGCTGCCCGGTACATGCACCAGCAACACCAACAGCAGCAACAGCAGCACCACTTGGACCCTCAGCAGCGAGCCATCATGGAACAGCGATATCAGCTACGGAAAGACGATGCGATTGCCTTTACGCCCATGGTCTCGCCAGCAGGTACACCGCAATACCACATGCAGCCGGAATTTGCAGTGCCAGGTGCATACTTTTCGCCTCTGACCTCGCCTATGCTACACGCACAAAACGCACAGCAAGCTCAACAGCATCGCCAAGGTTACTATACCAACCCGAGCACAGCGCCGAGCTCGAACGCTACTTCGCCGATCGATCTGAGCGTAGATATGCACATGACCGGCGATGGGATGTCTTTGGCGGAGCCAACAATCACACAGCCCAGGAAGCGAGGACGAAAGGCAGCAGCGCCACGCAGCGCTGGACCCTCTGCACGAGTCCGACAAAGTCCGATTTCAAAACCACTAAAACGGAAATCAGGTTCGATGTTGTCCTCGATGGTACCAGTCAGCGAACTGGACAGCATCATGGCTGATGCCCAGAAGACCGCGAACGAGCAGCCAGGGTCCGCTGGCTTGCAGATCCCTTTGGCGTTCAACACGAGCTCGGAGGATGGTAGTATCAGTCCAGAGCCGTTGAGTGAGTCGCTCATGGGTCCGCCACCGCGTCCGGCTTCGAGTGTCAACCAATCGCCTGCACTCGGTGCACAACGGCAGGACAGTAATTCTGCTGCAACACCCAAGTCACTACTCTCGAGGAAAGCTGGGGATCAGGAGCCAAACGATGGAGCTGCGCCAGGTGACTTGAGCGGCGCTGATATAGGAGGTCTTGATGATCTGGAATTGCCAGAAGCTGCACGACAACAACCACTTCGGCCATCGTTATCGCAGATTGTTACGCAAGTCTCGCAAGAGACAGCTTCGACGGAGCAGACACCTCGCATGACAGCGCGGAAAACGCCGAAGCTAGGACCACTGAGTACGCCAGCATCTTCGGCGGCTATGGCGAGCCCATCAGGGCTTGCATCTCCAATGTCCGCTACCACGCCAGGCGGTCTGCTCAAAGACAGGCCGCTGGACGGCAAGGGCGGCCGTAATAACAAGAAACGTGGCAGCATTAGTGGCAATACTTCCAACATGGCGTCTCCTGCGCTGCGGCCACGGATTAGCCCGAGTATCAAGCCACTTCTTCCGGAAGGCAGTAAGTTGTTTTGGTGACACTAGAAGAACGACAAAGACTGACGTGTTATATGTAGCTGCTTTACATTCACCTACCCACGCATTGCTCCTCGCGTCGAAATCGAACTACCAGAATTTACTTGAGGGCAACCATTTACCGGGCGTGAAGTTCCCGGACTCCTTGTCCACTGGACTGACATCGAAACGCACATCACACAAGGTAGCCGAGCAAGGACGTCGAAACCGAATCAACGACGCCTTGAAGGAAATGCAGGCGCTCGTGCCGAAGGAGTACTTGTTGGGCAAAACCAAGCATAGCAGCGATGAAAGTCCCGAAGCTGGTGCGGGCGGTGAAGACGATTGCGATGGCAAGATGAGCAAAGAGGAGGCTGCTGCCAAGAGTAACAGTAGCAAGGCTTCTACCGTGGAATCCGCGAATGTCTACATTCGCAATATGCAAAAGAAGCAGGCGGAAGAGGTGGCCGAGAATGAGCGACTCCGGAGACGGCTCGAGCAGATGGAGCGAGAACTCTTGCAGCGAAAGGGTTCCAGTGCGGGCGCAGGCACTGCGGTTGAGTCCTCGACTGAGATGGTCATCGATGAGGCGAAGGACAGTGCCAGTCCTGCGCTGCTGGTCAAGTGAGCTTCGGAACTTGAACGTGAAGATACCATACAGCAAAGATGAGTGTTGGTCGACCCATCATCCCTCACAGGCCGCACACGGAAAGTCTAATCATGACAGCGATGAGCGATGGCTCGCACAATTCATGAGCTTTAGCTCCACTCACATGGCGATCCGCGGGCGTCATCTGCATATTTGGCGCACAGGGCAAAGGCTGGCAACGGCCAGCAACGTTAGAGGACGGCTTTCTTGGCCCGGCTGTCCATCTTTTGGTTGTACTAGTGCTTTCTGGTGGTGGTGCTTTCGGCGCTTATATCTGCTTGAAGCAGAGCCCAGGGGTGGTCTAATCATACTTTGACACCCATGGAAAGCAATTGTTGTTGTGGGAGGAACCACTGAACCTTTGGGAACCTAGCGGTTGTACATTCGATGCCGACATGCGGCGACGATACGATGTACGAAGCAACGCTTGAGACGATGCCTTTATCAAGCATCACAACCCCAACCTCAACCTCACCTCACTTCACATGCGTAGCGGGGCGAGCCGACGGGATTGTCGTTGTGGAGCCTCTCCGCAATCTCCTGTTCAAGCCTCTGTTTTGCCAATCACCAACCCCATGATGATCTCGCATTCTTCAAATGCGATTAAACTTTGCATTGGACGATGCATCCCCTTCGTTGAGGCCAGTAACTACAAGGTCATCACTCCTTGTGGTCAGCATTCTCCTCCTCGTGCCTTGCATAAGCGCGCGACATGCATGCCTCTTTCAACCACAGCATTTCGAACAGAGCTATGAATCGCACACAGTCTGCAGTACGCTCGTGGCTGGTGGTACAAGACATGAGCAGCAACAATCGCCAATCGTCGAGCTACCGGCGTGCATCTCCAGTCCACACTCCGATGTGTTGCGGGCGTTAAGTCTTTCAAGCTGTCCCGACCTATCTCGTGGAAACACTAATAAATGGCCAAAATAAACCTTATACCCCCTTCACGAGATGGCGATATAAGTAGGTATGTTGCTGTGCATCGCCCGCGGTCCTGGTAGGTGAAGCTCTCACTGTTCTCTCTTACACGATGCGCCACTCCCTTTCAGCACTCGCAGCTTTTGCTGGAGCTTGCTATGCCCAGTCTACCTTCTCACCATTGAAGCCCCCTGCGATTCCTCTGGCTGTACGGTCACCGTACATGAACACATGGCAGCAGGCCGGCAGCGATGGAGGCAATGGTGGTTATCTCGCTGGAGAATGGGTTGGTCGCTTCCAATACCTCACACCGCATGACACTCGCTAATGTGCTCAGCCTTCGTTCTGGATGGGACAGTTGACTGGTTGGTCTGGTTTCGTGAGGGTCGACAATGTCACCTATAACTGGCTTGGTGGCTCGAATCAGACTTCTGTATTTGTCGATCAAACCAGCTTCGAGTACACCGCAACGAAGTCAATCTTCAAGATGAACGCTGGAGGATATGTGAACATGACAGTCACGTTCATGTCCCCAGTAGTCCCAGGTGCGCAGGCCCTGTGATCATGCGAGCTTCAGGCGAATGGCATGCTGACTGGGACAGACGATCTTATGAGAGCGTCGCTACCTTACACATATATGAACGTCGAGGTCATAAGTGCCGATGGAGTCCAACACGATGTACAGCTGTAAGCAAACCGATGGGTGTAGCCCTTGGGTGCATGCGACATCTCTCAAGGCCGCCCAATGGCAACGAGCTGCGGCCAGTGGCTATAGCTTATTGTCTTCGGTCAAGTCAAGTCGAGAGAGAAGTCTCGTAGCCAGCCCAAGCCATCGAGCAACTGATTCAGACACCTGCTAACCCTGCCACCCATCACTTTCAGATACACTGACATTTCCGCTGAATGGGTATGTCACCGTTGTTCGTGACTACAACCATCGGACGCTGACCAATACAGGTCTCTGGAGATCGATCTGCTACGGCTCAATGGAGCTACGGCACAGTTGCACAGAGCCCAGCTCCAATTGCCCCTTCGCCGCAAGCTTCAAGCGCACCATCTTCATCGGCCGTGACAACCACAACGGTCACTAAGGTAGGTACGAGCAGCCCTTGAATCTACGACACCACTGACTCCTGCGTAGACCGCACAGTCCGAGCAGATCTTCGGCACGCAAACGGCATATGCATTGAGCACCGACTATGCACGTACCTTTCGACCCGTTCACATGACCGGCGCCGAGGCATCAAGGCCCACCAACTTCCACCCAGGTAATCATCATCCGCGTGATTTCAGTGCGATCAGACGCGAGGCAGGCGGCATTGCGTATCATGAAGTGTGGCGCCAACAGCAGCTGAACTTTTCCGAAACCAACCAACAGGCAGATTGGGGCTACTGGTGAGTCCTCCAAGCAAGCCAATTGAGGAGACATGTTGAAATTGTCTAGGTACTATGCTACCGAAAACACAGCGAACCTTACTCACCAGTCTGGCGCCGACGTCGACGTCCGCGGACAGTTCATTGACAACGGTGTGTTGGCCAACACTGAGGACAGTGACTACCGTGCTATAAATGGTAAGTACATCATTCAATGGGATATATGAACGGTCGCTGATCGTGTTCAAGATGCCTTCCCGACGTTTGGCTTCGCTGTCGACCTTGGCATGGTCGGCAACTGCTCGACACACTCGCTGTTCCAGCTGAGCTTGAACCAGCATGATTGCGTGCAGTTCGAAGGTGCCAACGGTAACGGGACGGTACCTTGCCTGTGGACGAGCTATTTTGACAGCAATACGGCTGCCGTTGGTTACTTCTTCGAGGACTACAAAGACGGAGATGTGATTGCGTCCGCTTTCGATAAGAAAGTCGCCAGTGATTCCAATGCTGCTGGTGGCGCAGACTATGCAAGTCTGACTGCCCTTGCTGCCCGTCAAGCCTTTGGCGCGCTGTCCTTCACCAATACCCCAAGCAGTCCTTGGGTTTTCCTCAAGGAGATCTCAAGCGATGGCAACATCCAGACGGTCGATGTCATCTTCCCTTTCCACCCCATCGCGATCTACCTCAACCCTACGCTTCTCCGTTACATGCTGGATCCTCTGTTCGTCAACCAGGAGGCTGGGTACTGGCCATTCGCCTTCAGCATTCACGATCTTGGCTTCTCCTACCCCAATGCAACTGGCCACAACGATGGCAACGATGAGATGCAACCGCTTGAAGAATGCGGTGACATGATCATCATGACTCTCGCATATGCTCAGCGGACGGGTGACAACGCCTACCTTGCGCAGCATTACCCAATCCTGAAGCAGTGGAATGAGTATCTGGTTCAGGAGGCTCTGGTCCCGGCAAACCAGATCAGTACTGACGATTTCGCGGTATGAATTGGCGATCCCGCAGTACGAGACATGTGCTGACTACTGAACCCATTTCTTATAGGGCGCGCTCGCAAATCAGACGAACCTTGCACTCAAGGGCATCATCGGCATCGAGGCGTTCGCCCAGATTGCCAACAGGACTGGGCACGCTGCGGACGGTGCGAACTACACGCAGATCGCCCATAACTACATCACGCAGTGGCAAACTCTTGGCATCACTAACGACACCACGACTCCGCACGCTGAGCTCAGCTACGGCAACTCCAGCTCCTACGTCCTACTGTACAACTTGTATACAGACGCCGAGCTGGGCTTGCAACTCGTTCCTCAGTCGGTATACGACTTGCAGTCAGCCTTCTACCCGACAGTTTTTGGTGAATTTGGCGTGCCTCTGGACACCCGTCACTCGTATACCAAGAGCGACTGGGAACTCTTCTGTGCCGCCGTGGCCTCGACGAGCACGAGACAGCAGTTCATCTCGACGGTCGCCAAGTGGACAGGCGAGACCTCGACCAACTTCGCGTGGACCGACTTGTACGATACAGTGACTGGAGAGTAAGTCTTGATGAGCCCATACCCATACTTTGGAGAAGCCCGCTGACCATCTTGTAGCTATCCCGTCGGTACTGGGGTGTTCATCGCAAGACCGGTGGTCGGTGGCCTGTACTCGCTGCTCGCGCTGAATGGTGCTCCCACGTCGGGCTACGTGACCCCGAGCTAAGTGCTCAGCTTAGAGAGGATGTACATGATGGCGCAAGGAGTATTGGGTCCAGGATAGTCGTGCGTGGCTAGAAAGCATGTAGATAGCAATCCGAGATGCAATGTTGGAAGTTTAAGATTGTGGACGGGAGCTGCCGCTACCTAGTCCAAGCTTCTGCCTGCGAAAGTACGTTATGTCCAGCACCAGTGCAACAACATCGCGCTGCACCAAATAATGCGCGAGGAGGTAGCCAATGGTCTGATGCATCCTTAGAGGTGCTGTTGCTATTCTTGTTCTCTTACATTCCCACGTAGTATGCTACGTCGCCAAATATCGATACTCACCCTGATTGGCATACTCACGACACTCTTCCTGTTCGTCTTGTTCCAGAATGTGTCATGGCGAGGTCTACCGCAGGCTGTTGGGCTGGGACAGCCCGAGGGTCCTAGCGAGCAAGAGAAGTTGCATGCTTTACCCGACCTGAGAACGGGGAGACCTCAAGATGAGCTTGCAGCAGGAGAAGGACACTTCAAAGAGCCAAAGGTGGAATCGAACTCCCCTTATCCGATCGGCGAGATGAAGCCTGCGGGTAGCAACTATACAAGAAGGCTGGTAGTGCCGCGACTGAGCACCGAGGATACCAGCTGGATTGATGGTGAGCTGGGTGATATGCTCGACAGCGGGGCGCTCACGAAGGCAATATACGTCGTAAATGATCGCTCTGCTCCGCTGCATCCTCCCAAGGTATGTAGAGAGAAGGCATGAGTACTCGGTATACGATGGCTAACAGCACACGTAGAACAAAGGCCACGAGGTGGCAGTATACTTAAGCTACATCATCGACTCCTACGACGATCTAGCCGACGTCAACATGTTCATGCATTTTCATCGCTACGCCTGGCATAACAACGAGCTCATGAACACCGATGCAGCGCTTATGGTTCGGCATCTGAGCCCGGAGCGTGTGACGAGAGACGGCTACATGAACATGCGCTGCCATTGGGATCCTGGATGCCCATCCTGGCTACACCCAGGCGCAATTGAACGCAACATAGATAAACCAGAACAGACTCTAGTGGCGGACGCTTGGGCGGAGCTTTTCCCATTCGATCCCATTCCAGGCGTCCTTGCACAACCATGCTGCGCGCAGTTCGCTGTATCTCGAGAACGCATTCGAGCGCTACCCAAACAACGCTATGTTGTATTACGCGACTGGATTATGCGTACAGAGCTCTCTGACTACATGAGCGGAAGGGTTTTCGAATACGTCTGGCAGTACATCTTCACCGCCGCGTCTACTCACTGTCCATCCATGAGCGCCTGCTATTGCGATGGCTACGGCTACTGCTTCGGCTCTCCCAAAGAATTCGATCACTGGTTCGAGCTGCGTTTCAAGCAGAAGAAGCTCAAGGAGGAACTCGGCGTATGGAAGCAGAAGGCGTATTTGATTGATGCGGCGAAGGAGGAGAGCAAGGATGGGATTGTAGCGGAGGAGGCAGTATTGGACGTCCCGATGCTTGGCCGCAACACCTGGCTGGAGACGAGGATCGCAGAGTTTGACGAGCAGATGGAGGCCTTGAAGGAGGCTGCTTTACAGAGGGGCAAGGATCCTAGGCAGAGAGCTTTGGAGGCGGGGAGAGAGTGGAAGGTCGGCGATGGGTTTTGAGGTGCCAACAAACTGTCGGTGTCATCTGGTCATTGCTGTCAGATGTCCGGTGGTTCGATTTACGGGTCTTAGTCAGACTGCTCTCAGCGCAGTCGTAAACCTTCTAGGTTGTTCGTACACCCATAGTAGTACACCTTGACATCTTGCTGTCTGCTTCCCCTTGGCGCTCGCACTGCCTGCCAGTTTCAGCCCATCGTATACGACATTGGGCTGTTGCAATTCATGCCCGGAGTTTACATGCTTCGTGGCTCACTTGCTGACAGGTTGCGCCAAGGTTCATAATCCAACTGCGACGCCAGGCTAGGGCTCTCTCGCGACTGACAAACCTATACGCAACTGAGAAGGATTAGCATGGTATTATCTGCGAATGTGCGTTCGAGATGGAGTAACTGCCCTCACGGGCTTGGGGCCGTCTTCTATGTTATACGGACTGATTCAGGCTAGGCTGACATCCTGACCTAAGCAGCGGCCGTCGATCTTTTGCCGAACCTTTCGCGTTTCGATGTCTCCTTGGAACCCGAGAACGAAAGGGCGACTTGCCGCAGATGACGGCTTCCGCGTAGGAACGTGCTTCGTTCAATTTCTTTCCATTACCAACTCAACATTGCTGTACACTTACTATACATACCGTCGTTGCATCCACACCGGCCATTGTTTTGTACCCACAGCAATCGCCACACCTGAAGACTCCCGGAGAAACTCCTGTCACCAGTGGCGCTAACAAAGCTTGGGAATCTTGGCTCCAACAGCATGGCGACACAACAGCAGTACGACCTCGAGCCAAAGGATCTTGAGAATAATTCGGACAAGGCGCCCGAATCACTCGACCAGGCCGACGAGGAGAAATACGAGCGCGATCAGCCCAACGAAGCAGCAGCACAGGCAGAAGCTCAGCCTACAGGCCCAGCACCAGGTGGACCATCGCCACCACCCAATGGCGGATCTCAAGCATGGCTGCAGGTACTAGGCAGTTGGTGTCTGTTCTTCAACACCTGGGGGCTACTGAATACCTTCGTACGTTCATCACAGTCGTCAATCTATCCCGCAAGACTAACAATGAGCAGGGTGTTTATCAAACATACTACGAGTCCGGGGCGAGATTCACAGCATCGTCTTCAGACATATCATGGATCGGATCCGTGCAAGCATTGAGCCTCCTGCTTATTGGAACCGTTGCGGGCCCAATCTTTGACAGAGGCCACTTCCGGTACCTGCTTGTTGGTGGCGGCTTCTTGGTCGTCTTCGGACATATGATGCTTTCCCTCAGCACCACATTATGGCAGGCTGTTCTTGCGCAGGGGTTCTGCGTCGGCATCGGAGCTGGTGCGCTCTTTGTCCCCGCCGTCGCGATCATGCCGACATACTTCACTACCAACCTTGGTCTTGCTATTGGTATAGCTGCATCCGGAAGCTCAATGGGCGGTATCATCTACCCTATCATGTTTTACAAGCTTATTCCCGAAGTCGGATTTCCATGGGCTGTGCGAATTCTTGGCTTCACCGTCCTGGCAACCTTGATGGTTCCGATCTTCTGCATGAAGATGCGTGTCAAGCCGGCTAAGGTCCGTAAGCTATTCGACCCATCTGCATTCACCGATGGACCTTACATCTGGTGTGTCATTACGTGCACTGTGGGCTACATCGGCTTGTACGTGGGAATCTTCTACCTCTCGTTCTTTGGCCAATCGACCGGCCTCACTGGAGATAGTCTGTCGTTCTACCTCGTACCCATCTTGAACGCCGCTTCTGTGCTTGGACGAACGGTGCCAAACTGGATCTCGGACAAGATTGGGCCGCTTAATGTGATCACGCCTGGTAAGCTCCACCGGCAGCATTCCTTATGATTTGCATGGCATTCTGACATTCTTGCAGGCGCACTGCTAATGGGTGTCATTCTCCTTTGCAACCTTGGTGTGAAGAGCGCTGGCGGTCTCATCGCTACGGTCTTCCTTTTCGGTCTCTTCAGTGGCATCTTCATCGCTCTCCCGCCAGTGCTCTTCGTTCAACTCACGAAGAACAAGGCCGTTGTGGGGACCCGCATCGGAATGGGGTTTGCTATCATGGGATGTGGAGTGCTCATTGGTGGACCCGCTGCCGGTGCCATTCTGCAGCGGACGCCGAACCATCAGGACTGGACTGGAGTGTGGCTATTGGGCGGCATTACACCGCTCGCGGCCGCTGTCTCTTTCGTACTGCTGAGAGGCAGCGTGGCGGGCTTTAAGCCCATGGTGAAGGCATGATCAAGTTTGCCGCTATTTGTGTTTCTGCATGAGCGAATACCCGGGGGTGGCTTCTTGCATAGCGAGTAATCAGAATATGAAACATTTAATGATTGCCAGTCTCGCTTGTTGTGCTTCTACACTAGCATGTGAAGAACATCCGCTGTTTGAGCGAACAGCACCTTGTCATCTTGCTGTGCTACGCAGCTTCTGATAAAATTGACCATGTAGTCGGCGACGCACCAAATCTGGACTATATTCCTCGGGAGAGGGCGCATTAGAGTGAGACCAAGCGCGCCAGGATTTGAGTTGTGTAGTAACTCCCAGAGAGTCGAAGGTAGCATCTGCTGCATCATCGCACACCTCCGGGTGGACGATGGCCTGACAGCTGGCATTTTTCGTTCTTCAAGACAACGCGATCTGGTCTTGGATCACAGGGAGCGCCTTTTCACTTGATATGCTGAAGGTATTATCAAGCCAAGCCAGTGGTCGATGCACATCTCACATCGCTGTCGGTACAGCTCTATTTCTATCGTCGTGTTTCATCGCTTAGACGCTACATAAGGTAGTGATACCTATCACAAAGTCAATATCAACCAACAAACGTGCCACGGCTCGTCATCCTTCCGACAGCTTCATCCGCCATCGTCGGCGTGGCATCTTCCTCATTATCATCGTCATCATCATCAATCTCGCTCTCATCACTCCCAAGTATTATTCTTGGCGGCGCAGCGCCTTGCCCAGGCCGCCGTCTGATCACAGTACTCAAACCATCGCCCAAGCCATGCGACTCAGGTCCAAACAGCTCAGCATGGTTCTGAGAACGCAGAACCTCCTCATCATCACTAGTCACAGCTCCTTCAGTCTCACTAGCGGTCTCGCCATCATCCACATCATCATCATCCCACAGCACTCCTGCCTGCCGCCTCAATTCAGCAATCACACTGCCCCTCCTAGGCTCAGACTGTGGGTGCTCAACGCGCAGTGCATCTCGTGAAGGTCGTACAGTCTCCGTACTAGTCCTAGGACTAGACGGACTCTGCAACCCACCAAGCCAGCCAGAGAATCTTTTACTTAAGCTCGGTGACTCCGCACGAAGATGCTGCAATTTCGGCCTCTCAGGTATCCTCCGTCTCTGCTCTCCAGCACCACCATTTCTAGGTGTGAGCATTCCAGCCGGTACCTCAACAGCCTCGCCGCCTGCTCTAGCTTTCTCCAGCAGAGTTGTCAAATCTTCTTCACTGAGCATACTTCTCAACCCCATCTCGCCCTCCAACCCGATCGCTGGAGTTGGCAGCGGTTGATCCGACGGCCTCGTAGCCTCCCTTGCCTCCTCAATGACATTCTCGATAGCCATGCGGTTTCTAATGAACTTCAGCTTAGGCCAAGCAGCCAGTTGACCAGCATGAATCATGTGCGCGAGGCGCTGAGGAGTGGGGTCAGTCAGGATGTGCCAGAAATCGCTGAACCTCGTTCTCGGCCAGATGGTGATGGTGCCTGAGAAGCGTTGAAGCCAAATCTCACTCCAGTCCTGCCCCAGAGGTCTTGGCAATAGCTCCAGATGCCTTAGCACTTTGAGCCATTTGTTGAGGTCGAGCTTAAGGTACTGCTCTACCGCTGAGCCAAGGAAGCCACCACGCCAGCCCCGCCCACGCCGATGGGTTACGGGTCTTCCAACTGTCCCGCGAGAGCTAAAGAAGAAGAGATTGATATGCGGATTCACTTGGCTGACAACCGAAAAGTTGACTGTGAAGTGGAGGTTGAGAGACTTGAGTGGGATGTCTGTACGCAATGAGCCATCCTTCCACTTGTGCCCAAAGCTATACGGCTCCAACTTCCCATCCCGGTTCTTCTTCATCAGCACCACCGGGTTCAGAATACCAGGCACGGCTGCAGACGCAAGAACAGCAGACCAGATCACGCAATCCGGTGCAGTCAAATAATTTGCCAAGATGGTAGGACTGTGCGGGTCAGAAGGCACGCAAGACACATTCAAGATACGACCTGTGCGTTGGTAAGCCTCCAGGAACGTCAAGCTCCCGCGACAGAACCATGAGCAACGCTTAGCCCAATGAACACTGTCGAACCTCGCGCCTGTGCGCCACCAGCGAGGAACCCAGGTAGTCCATGGTTCGCTGCAGGCTGTGATGCGGTAGGCTAGTGCTGGGACGATGAGCTTCTTCAACTCCTCATTGGTCCGGGTTGCGAGAAGAGCGGCTACTAAGGCACCGCCTGATGTGCCGGTAATGATCGCGGGAAGGAGGTCGGCATCCAGCAAAGCCTTGGCGATGCCAAAATGATAGTACGCGAATGTTGCTCCACCGCTCAAACACAGCGCAGTCCGGCCAAAGTTCGTGCCAAGGTGCTTAGCAAGCGAGCGTTTCTCTTCTTGCGTAAGCTGTCGACTGGAGAGCAAATATCGCAGCGTGCTCGAGACCTCGTTGACGTACTGCTGCACCAAATCCTTTGTGCCGTAGTAGGTCTCGGAATACAGTCTCGTGTTTTCCGTGCCAGCAAAGTTGTTCTTCACGCACGCTTCCGTCAACGCCCGCAAGTCGTCGATTGGTCTCTGCCCACCCACTCCATTCCGCTGCCCTCGCTCTTCGTCTTCAGCCTTTCGCCGCAAAGCCTTCATCTGCTCCATCACCCGCCGCACGGTCCGTGAATCATAGTATGCATACTCATCCTCCTCCTTCCACATGTCACTTCCTAGGTGTCGATCCAGCTCCTTGGCACTCTTCACCCAGTCCTCATAGTTTGTCTGCTCCCTCAAAACTTTTCGTAGCCTGTTCCGTTTGCCTCTCCATGTTACCCACTGCTCGTACACATAAATGTAAAGCCGTGTCACAAAGTAAGAGACTCCCAAGAATATGAGCCATCCAAAGACCAGAAACAGGAATGGATACTTGAGCAAGCTGTACGTCCATCCTTCTCTCGTCTCGTCCCTGCCACGCTTAGACTTCCGCTTCCGCTTCGCTTTTGTGCTGGCGTGGGAGGGCTTCTTGACGCGTTGATGAATTGGGCGCCAATCATTGAGTGCGACGATGAATTCCCGACTGGGCTTTCTGGACGGGTTAAGCAGGTCTTCCTCTGAGGGCGACGTCTCGGGCGCGGACAAGGCAGAGGCGAAAGCAAGGAAGTCGTCTTGATCCACGAAGTCATCTGCGTAGTCGGGGAGCTTGTCCCTATCCCACGCGTCGTAGTCAGCGACTGAGGGCCCATCTGTAGCCTTTCGTGGGTCGGCCATGGTCCACTACTGTTATCGTGGTATCATTGTTCAATGCTGCACCTGTACTGAGGTCTGCACGCTTTCGAGGTCCCGGCGACGCGGGACAAAGCCGGGATCGTCATTGCATGCCGCTAGACCGCTAGCGCTTAGCGAAAGCTTGGTACTGATCGCAAGTGAATGCTCGTCATCAGTGCTGCTCTGACAACACGCTCTAGCAATGCCGACATGATGTTACGTCTATGTACTCGAGGACGAACCGCATCGTCTTTTGGTACGAAACGAACAATGGCGACCATCCGCTCCTCAGTCCCACACGAGGATCGCACCGCCACCGAACCTCGTGAGAACCGCCTCGAGCCTGTCATCCTATCCCATATCCGGGAGGTCAATTCAACTGTTCGCCTGCTACGTTTGAACCCAGTAGATCCTGGCCACACCATCAAGGTCCGCTGACCCACCAATTTTTATCATCAACAGCACATTGACTGAACCTCAGCAAAGTTCTCTCCAGGCCAATGGGTAGACACATTTATACCTGGTCTGCCGAAAGCAGGAGGCTTCACTATCTCCTCTTCTCCCGCGGAAGCAAGACCGACGAAGCATTCGCCACCGTACCTCGAATTGGCCATCCAGAAATCACGCAATCCTCCAGCCCAATGGCTGTGGAAATCCGAAGCAGAGATTCTGGGCTCTCAGCTCGTCGTTCGTGTGGGCGGTAGTTTCATCTGGCCGCCTCCGCGACTAGATGTAGCCAAGATTGATCGCCTCGTACTTGTTGCAGGGGGTGTGGGCATCAAGTGAGATCCGCGTCTATATCATACCGCTCTGCCGCTGACCACTCATCTCAGCCCACTTATCTCAATCTTCTCCCACCTCATCCGGCTACCTGGCACCCACAGACCCAAGGAGATCCACTTCCTCTACACTACCCGGGTAGTTGGAGACGGCGACATCGATCCTCAAGCCATTCTCTTCCTGCCTCGACTGATGGACCTGGTTGCCGCTGTCGCTGATCATACTAACATCACTCTCTCCCTATTTCTCACAGGGCCAGCAGCCGAGGGAGCCGCAAGTGACGACCGCGGTATCATTGAGCATGGAAAACTTCCTAATCGCACTCTTGCACGGCGGATCACGGAGCACGATCTCGTGCAAGCGATCGATGGGTTCAGGGCGCCACTCTATGGGCCTGCGTACGATCGGCGAGGGACTGTGTGCTATGTTTGTGGACCGCCAGCCATGACCGATGGGTTTGTCGACGTGTTGAAAAAGCAAGAAGGCATGGCTGAGGAAAGGGTACTCTGCGAAAAGTGGTGGTGAGGGATAGATGCTCGTATTGAAGAGTTTAATTAACATCACACATGGCTCAAATACCAGCCCACCCCGAGCTTGATCACAAAGTCGAACGACCCAGAGCACATGATTCAACGATCCCTCTCTCTATTGCACAACGATCTACTGCGGTCATGCGGCGAGTCTGCTGACGTGAATAGGCAGACTCGTGGTCACTATCGATGGCCTCAAGATACAGTGCTTATGGATTGTTTCCAGTGGCCATATGACCTCCAGTCCATACAACCAGTCCGCGCTTCTCTGCCTCATACCACGAACATCCTGGAAAGCTGGCTTCCGCACGCTGTCGGAATCATGGCGACACAGCTCACCTACCATCTCTCCTCCATCGACCAAAGCCTCGTGCGGACCTATATTCGCTACTGGCTCTGCTTTCCTGTCATAACTCCACCTTACAGCGAAGACACGACGCCACCTACTGTATCAGCACAAACGGGGCCGAGCGGTAACGGCGATATTGACACAGCCATCAGTCGTCTGCACGATGCAACCGAGCGAACTATCACAGCACTACCGATTCTCGCAGGCACTATCCATAGTGTACCCGGGCGCTCTTTTCAAGATCAGCAAGGGCGGCTAGAGGTCCGAGTCAGTCTCCAGGACGTGTCGGAGTTTCGAGCTACGGTCCAGTAAGTTTCGTACGTTGAAGCCACTGGGTTTACTGCGTTGGCTTCTGCGCCGTCAGTCTCAGGGACGCTGGCTAACCCACAAACCTTGCTCTAGGTTCGTCCAACCCGACGCTCTCCTCTTTCATTCGTACTCCTCGCTCTCGGATATCCATATGCCGCCGGAAGCTCTCATCGGCTATGATGTACCCACGCCACTACCCGACACGCCCAGTACAGCAGCGGCTGCGAACTGTCCGGCTTTCGCAGTCCAGGGCACCATCATCGAAGGTGGGCTACTCGTAGCTCTTTACCTGCACCACGCAGTGGCGGATATACAGGGTCTCGGCAAGATCATCGAAATCATGAGTGACGCTAACGGGAAACCGCGCGGACTGAACGATGAAGTCCTGCGAGCGGACGCAGAGCTGCAGTCAACAGCCAGGAGTCGTTTGTCTGGCGTCTGGGGCGTGAAAGCAAGTCCAGATGCTCATGCTAAGTACAGTGCTTCGCCACCAGCCCCAGAAACTTCACAGCTGACCGGCAAAGAAATTGGAATCTCCTGTGTACTTGGCTTCAACATCGAGATCATAGAGCAGACAAAGGAGATGATCAACACCCGGTACCACGACTACTACGACGAGCAGACCATCCATATCTCAGCGTTTGACTGCCTAGCGGGCATTCTCTGGAAGGCCGTAAGTCGCGCGTCTTGGCCCAACGGACCTCCCGAAGATGATAGCGGGAGGCTGTTACAATTGACCGTCCCTGTCAGTATCCGGAACCGTCTATAGCTGCCAGGAGACTATTTTGGCAATGCTCTGGTTCATGCGGTAGCTTGGTCGAGGATATTAGAGCTGGGCAAGCCGTATGAACTCTCTGCTTTGGCGCACCAAGCTAAGCTGGTACGCTTAGCGGTTGCGAGGATCACAGAGCCGCTTGTGGAGTCGAAGATCGCAACCATAAATCCGATGTACGATGTCTCCAAAGCAAGCATCAGCAACCGCACTTTTGACACGAACCTCGTCATCACAAGCTGGGCTGATCTCCCTACTAGCGAGGAGGAAGCTGGGCTCGGCCTGGGCTTGGGAGCACCGGAATGGGGAAGGAAGATTGGGAGGGAGAACAAGGGCTACGGATGCATTGTGCTTCCTGTGAAGCGCGAGGGAGGCATATGGGAGGTGCAGGTTACGTTGACGAAGGAGATTATGGCGAAGATGATGGAAGACGAAGGCTTGATGAAGTTTGTGAGGTGGGTTGCGTGAGCAGCGTGATTGTATTAAGCGAGTGTGCGAAGTGTGCCGCGATTCTGGTGACCTCCCACGCCTGTCGATACCCATGCGCCTTCGGTAGAGCG
This sequence comes from Elasticomyces elasticus, assembly GCA_035926095.1. NCBI lineage: Eukaryota > Fungi > Ascomycota > Dothideomycetes > Mycosphaerellales > Teratosphaeriaceae > Elasticomyces > Elasticomyces elasticus. Next base: position 387,386 of record JAVRQT010000009.1, read on the forward strand.
CTATGATACCTTGAATAGCGATGCTGCGGCGGTGATGCGCCAGTGATGCGCCAGTGAGCTGCTCGTTGTTGCTCCTCTCAGCGAGGCGCCATCCCATATGCCCATATGCTGGACCAATCCATTACCATTCCCAGTATCAGTGCACGTGAGTGCCACCGCCATGCTACGCCCAGAACGCTACAAAATCATGAATGTTGAACCTGGGTCCTCACTCATCGCCGTCGAGCTTTAAGAATCACACACGGGGCTCACCAAGCTGATCCCATTTCCTCGCACAGGTAGAGCCGCCGAAACGGTACGACCCACCATTGTCTGCCACCCAGTCGCCGATCTTCTTCCAAGGCAGCTTGCCGCGGGTTTTCGCTTCGTAATGTGCGACCGCGCGCCGAAGAAGCAGGATCTGCCACACGATTAGCGAGAGTATGCTTTAGCAAGCACGTAAGGATGCATACGTCGTTCCTTGTCCACATCGGCTTGCGGACCCGCTCATGCTTGCCCTTGGTAAGCATACGATACCTGCCGCGGAGCGTTGCCTCTGCTTCGGTGAAGCTGTAAGTATCCCTGATCTTCCGATACGTCCATCCGTCGGCGCGACGCTGCACGAGGATCCCATCGCGCTTCCGAGCACGAGCGACTTCGCTCGCGGCGCCGCTGTACACAACATAGTTGTCGGCGGAGGATGCTGAGCGCTGGGACGACGTCTCGTCGCTGTCGGAAATCGACAAATCGCTGTCACGGAAGGACTCGCTTCCCAGCGGCGCTTGCGCTGGCGCGGTGCTGTTCGCGTCGAGTGCACGAGCAGCGAGGACATATGGCGGCGAAGGAGAGAAAGCACGTTGATGGTCCACAGCGATGGGTTGCCCCAGATATACGTCTGGCGGCGCAGTGTGGACGGGAGCAGGCCAGCTGGGACGGCCGTCGTATCTGCCGAATTCGAACCCGACTGGTGCGGAGTACGGATGCATTGTCGGGACGAATGGCTTCGCGTCGAAACCAATGCTCTCAGCAAAGGCGAGAGCAGGCGGGTTGTTGGCGTGGTGCCCATCGGAGAAGAAACGTTCGGTGTACGACTCTGGACTGCCACTAAACTCTGGAGTCACCGGACTGTCAGCCATACTCATCGCAGACGCTGGCGATAGTGAGTCATATTCGATGGATGCTTGCGCCCAGTCGTCGTCGCTGATGGGTGAGAAGTCTTCGGTCTTGACAACGGCGGCAAGGATGCCAGGCATCTAAAGCTTCAAACCGGTGCGTGGGTTCGCAGATGGTGCTGGAGGCGGAGGTGCGACGCTCTCGGTAGGCAGCAGCGAACGGTAGGCGAAGTTTGGCACCGCCGGCGCCTGGTAGGCGAGAGGCTGGCGCAAGACCTCTTCATACACAGTCTGCTCATCGCGATGGTGATGCATCTCATCCGCGAAGAAACTGTGCGGCGCGCCTGTACTCGCCATCGTGCAGTGACAAAGACGCGGAGCAAGGGGGACAATAGCGCGGTGTTGTTGCGGATAGAAGGAGTGCTGCTGTCTTGCCTGCTGAAAGGTCTGAGGCGGGAAGGTGTTCGACATACTGTTCTGCAAGAACCTGCTGAAGGATAACGGGTCCATAGTGCCTCCTCACCGCCGTCGCGGGGCTTGACCTGATGCTTGATGCTTGGTAGGGAATCGCAGATGGCGGAGGTGGTGATGCTGCAGATGGTGATAGTTCGGTGCACGCTGGCTGCCGACAGTATGAACTGCACGTGGGAGTGGTGGTTGTTGACGCAAATGCGGGAGCCGGCAGCAGTTCGGGTTGGATTTGCAAAGGCGGTGAGTCGGTGCGTGGAAGGAACGAGCAGCCTTGGCGTTTGACTTCAGGGACACGTTTGAGGCTTCTGCGCTTCGTGTATAGTCACACAGATGTCACAATTCAGCGCCCGTGTGGTAATATTCGATCGCTCTGTAACCTACACAAGTGTCAAAAGAAGCCGCCATGTTATAGCTCAACGGGATGTTTACTTACTGGTCAAGTAGAGCCTCCAAACTCAAGCCCCAATCTCCTGCTTTATCTCGACACTAGCCGTCGAAGTTCGTAGAAAACACCAGCTTCAGACAGTGCAAGTGCTGGAAATGCTCGACACTGGTGGTCCGCCCAAAAGTACTATGTTCAGCCGCCAGAAACAGATGCAAGACGCGTGTGATGCAAAGATCAAGAACAGAACAACAACCAACCCTCGATTACTATGAGAACATGACGAGGAACCTTCGGGCGAACAGCTATGTTCTTTGTAGTCGCTGTCTCACCCTTCCGGCTCCCAAACACCTCCACGGGCCGGGCGAAACACCCCAGCATCGCTGTTTGAGCGAGGAGAGCATTACGGGGAAGCGGAGAACATGAGGCCGCAGAGTCCGGTGAAATCGGCGAGCCGGTTTTGACAGCTGTACTGGCCCGATCGATGGGCATAGGATCAGCTTCCGCGCGGGAGCGAAACACGATCGGCACAGGCTGTCGGGGCGGCTAAGCCAGGAGAAGGCTGAGGTGAGGTCGAGAACGTAAGGTGGGTCGACAGTGCGCAACAGCCGTTCCTGTAGACTCCTGTTCGCTTGACAGCTTCCGGTGGCTGCCGACATGAGCCTAGCTGTCACCAACAGCCATCTGCCGCTTTCCGCAATTCAGCGTTCGCGCTGAAGAAAGCTCCACATTAGTCAGGAAGTTGATTTGTTCCAGGTCTCTGCCACGATGATAAGATCATTGCCACGCTGGGCCGCACTGCAGACTTGAAGTCCATGAGTGTATCATGCTAACGGCCATGTTCCCAAGTCGAATATCAAGCAGGTTGATGAGCAGCTTTCGATCTGCGGACCCCTCTGTCACCACGGGTACTCGCTGCAGACCCACCCCTACGTCCGCGGAGGAGATACCGTTGTCCGGCGATGTGATCTGTGATCAATCTTGTTTTTTGCTCCAAACCCTTCGACCCATGTACCATTGGCAAGACGCAAAAGCCTACAGCGTCGCGTTTCGGAGAGGCTAGATAATTAGGATGGCGACCACGAAGTATTAGTCGTCTGGACCTGTATCGAACGTTGAGGAACCTGTCATGTGTGTTAATTAACCACGTTGCTGGGCTCATGCAGCCTTCCGTTACCCATGCAAATGTGGGCTTGCAGGGAACCTGGCGATGTTTACGTTCCGCGGCAAGCTACGAGCCCTGTATGTAGTACGAGCAATGCATTGGCTTGCCCTGATTCAGCCATGTTTGTTGACTTGTCGCTCTTGCGACGTGAAAGGTTCGATGTCCATGGCTTAGATGCTGGAGTCTGCTACTTGGGTAGTTGTCGTGAGTGGTGTTGTAGGAGTTGGTAGCATACCCACGCGCCTTCAACCGGCAGAGGGCAGTCTACGGTGTATATGGCCTGCTGTAAACCCTCGATGGGATCTGAGGTGAGAAAAGTTTGGTCGCCGATTCTTGGCATTGCTTGGCGTCAACGTCACTTCGACTGTGCAAAGCTGTATCAATCACTTGCCTTTCTCATGCTTCGCTCGCTCAAGAAGATGGCCTCCGTAGCAACAGTCGAAGGTTGGCTCACCACATCGGACTCCGTAAAGCTCTACACGAAAACCTGGAAAGCCGCAACGCCCAGAGCAAAACTTGTATTCGTGCATGGGTTTTCTGACCATTGCAACGCCTATGGCATTCTCTTTCCTTCTCTTGCTGAGCAGGGTATATCAGTCCATGCATTCGATCAGCGGGGCTGGGGCCAAAGTGTACATGAGCCCGCGCAGCAAGGCCGTACGGGCCCAACCAGTCAGGTTCTGGATGATATCACTACGTTCATAAAAGACCTACCACTAGAGGACTCGAACGTACCACTTTTCCTGGCTGGTCATTCAATGGGCGGCGCAGAAGTGCTTCACTATGCTGCAAAGGGGCCGAAGGACGTATTGAGCCAGATCCGTGGCGTGCTGTGTGAGAGTCCTTTTGTGGCACTTCATCCATCCGGACGACCTTCGGCAATCACTGTCGTGCTGGGGCGTCTAGCGGGTAAAGTGCTCCCACACCGACAGATGGTCAACAAGCTTGACGGTTCGAAGATGTGCCGGGATCCAGAAGTGTGTAAAGCTTGGGAAGCCGATAAATTGTGCCATGACACTGGAACGCTGGAGGGTCTGGCAGGCATGCTTGATCGCGCTCATGAGCTGGAAGCTGGGAAAGTGACGCTTCGTGATGGGGTGGGCGAGGGCGGGCAAATGAGGCTTTGTAAGTTCACATGAGAGGGCCATCGAACTTAACACTCCGTACAGACCCATGTGTGCATCATGCTGACCCTAATACTATGTGCAGGGGTTGGCCATGGTACTGGCGATCAAGTGTGCGATTATCAAGCCTGCCGTGCGTGGTATGAGAAAGTCACTGTCAAGGACAAGGAGATGCGAGTCTACGAAGGCTGGTACCACAAGCTACACGCTGAGCCCGGAGACGACAAAGTACGCTTCGCCAACGATGTTTCGAAGTGGATACTGGGCCGTTGTCATCCATCTCCAAGCCAAGAAGTCGGCGCGGAAGCGAAGTCGAAGTTGTAAGACTCCGTGAATGGAGAACGCGACTGTGGCTTGTAGCCTATGACATCGGCAGCACTTCAAACTGTCATGCAAACTTATCGAGCCTCTAATCAGGACAACAAGCTTGCTCTTGCCGTCACTGCGAATAGCTCCACGGGTTCATAACTTGCCATCGAAGCTGTGACCTCGAAGGACTAAACAATACCGAATACCACACGCTTCACGAGACACGACACATCGCCCCATATCATCACGTCCTCAACAAGCTGCAAAAAGGTATCGTCAGCCTTCCTGCGCGACTCCAAGCTCGCTCTCAGAACTCACGATGTCGTGGCACAACAACGACTACGAAGGGAGCGTGAGCGAATTCCATCCATACGAAGACTACTACTATCTGGAACGGTGGTACGACCCAGACCACCTGGGCAGCATAGGTCTGTTCAACCCTGGCACCGATCGATATACCCATGCAATCGACCATGATTGGGACGCTTCACGCGACCGACCCCGTATGCCTGGTCCTTGGGACGTAGACTACCCTCATGAGGGTCGACACTTCTACCGGGATGCCAACGACTACTACGATCCCATCGGCTTTGGCGCGACGATGACGCCTAGTCTTGACTGGCAGGACCCCTTCGGCCATGAATACGTGGGATGGGGTGGGCACTTGGACAACCGTTACCCTTACGATGGCCAGCCTCCGTTGGGCCACATTGATCGGAGGTACAGAACACTGAAGCCCGCACTCGAACCAGGTGAAGGTTACCATTACCCTGAGCAGGATGGAGAAGCCATAAGAGGAGAGATGGACCGTCTGCGAGGCGAGAATCCAATGCAGGGTCTGCCTCCTCTCTCCTGAAGCGGGAGAATGGGAAGGTGGGGCTGCGGCTGAGGAAGAGATTCGTATATGATTAAGACTGCACAACTCGAGGTGGTTGGGTGAGTAGTCAGCGGGTTCGTCAGTAGCATGTCATATGCAATTGGGGCAGCGTTTCAGAGAACGACTGCTACTAGTGTTGCCTGCACGAGATTTGAGCAAGTGCCTCTGGCTGTGCACCGCAGCATATCGGTGTGAGTGGCGCACGTCTTATCCTAGGTCTGCCTGTCTTGAATATGGCGTACGCATGAACGCTATCATCTAACACCGAAACAAGGATATCATCCAAGCAGTACCTAAGATCTCTTGGTCCGCCTCGATATGCGCACTTCGAGTCCAGACTGTACAACAAAGAACGTCGAGTGGTATTTCAGGTCCTCGTGCGGCTTCAGCAGCTCGAACTCGAAGTCACGTAACAGTAGCGGCAAGGTCTTGTTCATCTCCTAATGGCACATTAGTGTCTGGACAACCGAGCAGCATAGTGTCTAGCATACCAGAAGTGCCAGGTTCTTGCCGATACAAAGATGACTTCCTCCACCGAACTTTGCGCGTTGTTAGTAAAGTGCAGAAACAATCGATAAAGCAAACTCACTTGGAACATATAGCGCTCCATGTTCTTAGCATCGCCCTCCAACCATCTGTCGGGTCTGTATACCTTCGGGTCCCGTCCAAAGATCTCCGCATTGCGATGCAACACCCACGCATTGAGTGCCACCCTAGTGCCACCGGGAAGGTGTTGGCCATCGATTTCAGCGCCCTCGGGTGGAACATGTCGGGTTATGTTCAAGCCCACAGCTGGGCGCACACGCATGGCCTCCTTCAGGCAGGCCTGGAAAAATGCTAGGTTCTGCACCTCGTTCCACTGTGGCATCTCCGAGAGTTCGCCTGCTGCTGTAGCGTCGTCAATCTCTTTCTTGATTCGAGAGTAGATCGACTGATCGCGAAGCACATGGTGACAAAACGACTGCATGGTAGAGGCAGTGGAATCCGAGCCAGCGAAACTGCTCGCACGTTAGCATTTTGTTGCTCTTCCAAGCGACTAGTATGCACTTACATAGCGCCATGAGCAACCGCAAACACATCGCCTTGTCGGAAAGCATCTGGCGCGCGATCGTGAGCAGCCATGAGCTGGCTCATCAAATCCTTCCGGCCCGCTTCGAGCTCTTTCGCGCCAATCTTCTTTCGCTTGTCCATCTCCTCCAATGCCATGCGGGTGATCAGGAACTGGCCTGGGTTGAGCCACGGCACATACTTCCACAATGGATTCCTTCTGAATGCGAAGTCCCATTCCGGGATTTGCCCAATGATGCCGTCGTACCACTGCATGTCATCGATTGTCTTGATTGCTTTCTCCAGATCGTAGCCTGCCTCGATGAAACCAAACTTACGAGAGAAAGCGATCTCTCCCAGCACATCGAAGGCATAGTAATGTAGATAGTCTCCTAGATTGCAGTATCGATCTCGACTGTCGCACATCCCTTCCAGCTTCCTCGCCAACTCCCGCTCTGTCTCCTCAATGTATCGGCTATTCTGGTGCATCGTAGCCATGCTATACGGGTTGCTGGCATACCTCTTCTTGACCGCGTGCACAGCCTCGCGAGTCTCGGTGAAGATGTCGGGGTTTTCGGGAGGAGGGAAGACGCCATAGAAATCGGTCTTGGAGAAGCCTTTGCCAGCTGCGAGCACTTCACGCGCTGCATTGGGTGAGGCGAATGAGAGTTCGTTCGGCGCTATTCGCACGACAGGGCCATATCGTTCATGGAGCTCGATGTGGTCTGTCTCAGTCTTGCCGCGATATGTGCTGAGCACTGCGGGACTCATCAGCAGAAGGAAAGATTTCCCCGCCAGCTTTTCGTACCTTTCCATGCTCGACTTCCAGACGCCAGGAAGGGTCCAGGGTAACTTCGCAGTGGTGAGGCATATTTGTAGTAGAAGAAACGTACGACGAGCACCAAGGGAAGCGCGAGAAACCAATACGTCCGCAACGCCTTGACTGCTTGCACTACTGCAGAGTCGTCTGATGCAGGAATGATGACTGCCATGTTGAAATGGCTGTGCGATAAGAAATTGGGTGTGATGAGAGCAGTCTGAGGCAAGTACTTACCTATCATGCGCGCGAGGTGCTACATATCATTGCTAGCATGGCCATCGGCAGTCGCTGACTGTGTCAATGCCGCTGGTGTCGAGGCCCGGGTGGGTCATCGCGACCATTGCCATTGCGGAACGGCAGCTCTTTGCCATCGTCATCGGCAGTTGACGTTCACATGCAGGCTCTCCGCCCACTCCACTTTCGTGGGGCAAATGTGGGGTCTGACCCACCTCGATATGCCAAGCCAACAACCCAGTTACCCAAGTAGTACGGGTATGCATATCCCCCACCGTCTCTCCTCCTGCATCCGCGTGGAATGTCTCCTCCCGACTACGTCAAAATAGTCGCAGATCGGTCTCGACAGCAGCTGCAAATGGCTCGGTGTGTCGTAGACCCGCTGGGCGTGAGAATGTTGAGGCGAAGTGATGTGGTATGGTCGTGGTGTTTTGGTACGTAGATCAAGTCGTCGGCGTTCGTGGGTCGTATGGTCAACCAGCATTACGATCGTTCGAATCATCTCAATCATCCCCATCTCTCTTTTGCCTCTTTCTAGACATTTTCTCCTTACTGTGCGCGCTGTGCCAACTTCGTGGTTTGACATCAAGACCTCTTACATGAACCGTGCCAGGTATTGGCTCCAGGAAGCCATCAACGTGGACTCCGCCCATCATCACCTCGAAGTCCTTCGTCTCAGCAATGTTCCCTTCCTCTGTTGCGTCAGTCTTGGGTGAGTTGCTGGCTGACGGGGAGCTCACATGCTTGATGCCCTCCTCGACATTGGCAATTTGCTCCTTGCTTAGCTTGTGTACGCGCCGGAGATGTTCTCGCCATCGCCAGGCTTTTAATATGGGCCAGCCTTCGTGGTGACGAGGACAGTCTTCGTAAGCACAGTAGACCCATTTCATAGCATCTGGCTGTGCACCCGAGCTCTTCTCGCTCTCGGTTCCAGCTTCGATGTCAGAGGCCACGTCAGGTTCCATGTTGGGTCTGTACTCGACGACAGTATCGAGCGCCTGTCCTACACCTGTCTCAGGCATATTTCGAAAGTCCATACTCTCGCCAAAAAGCGAAGCGCATCGTCGCGCAGCACGATCGACGACAACCTGATCCCAACCAGCAAGCGATGCTATCCCAAGAACATCACTCCAGTCGCGCTGACCAAGCTCATGTCTGGGTTGCTGCGAGGCTCTGCGCGACCTACTTCTGGTAGAGGTCTCGCTTTCGCCATCCTCGCCATCCTCGCTGTGCATGTCGCTCTCACTACTTTCACGCTTGACCTTCGATCGACCTCGTTCTGAAGAGCTTGCAGGGGCCTGCGAGCGAGGTCGTGAGCGAGGTCTTGAACCTGATCTGGAAGGGCGAGACCTGGATCCAGACCGTGACCTTGAGCCCGATCGTTCACGACGTTGACCCACTCTGCTTTTATGTAGTCCTGTAAGAATATCGTCAAGCTTGGATAAGATATGTCGAACCATAGGCTTTGCAATATCACCCGCTTCTTCGTCATCGACGATGAATGCAGGCTTCTCAGTTGCGATGCGAGGAAGCAGCACGGGCTTCTTCTCGCTTGCATCAGAATCGGAAGCCTTGAGATCGCCTCTGGAATCCTGCTGGGACTCTATTTCGGTCATTTCAAGTTCTTCTCCGTGATCAGCCCATTGCCGGCGTTGAAAGTGGTCCTTGGCCTTCCTTAATACCAGAGCTTGAACCTCGTCTTCTAGATCGGCACTAGGTCGCCACGGACACAACTTCCTGTAGGCACCATCATCTTCTGCGACTGGGGGATTTGCACCGTACACTTCGTCCTTTCGCGGCACCTCATGTACAGGCAACGGCCACGCAGTCCATTGCGAATCAGGATGCCACGGTACCTTACCCTCCTCATCCCGCCCCATCCAGCTTCGCTTGTTTTGCCATGGCTTCGAAGCTGCAGCAAGTTCAGGGTCGCGTAGCCGTGCTTTCAGCGCGTGAGTGTTGTAGAGATGTATGCCAAGGTCATTAGCGCGCTGTTGGTCGAGAGACGCGGCAAGAGCGCGTTCTTCGCGGGCATGGTCGCGCCACGTGCTTGATGGGCCCTGAAAGCGATTCTCACGATCATCATCAGCTGAGGCTTCGGAGTGGTCCTCGTAGCGTGCTGAGCTGAATGGGTTTGTGCCGGCTAGTGCCTGGACAGTGCCCAGCACTGGTGTGTCTTCGGTCGTAGCAGGCTCTGTAGGTAACACAGAACGCAGTGGGCTCGTTTGATCCGCTTCGTGTGCCGAGTCCTCCTCCTCATCAGAGGCTTCATCCGAACGGGAGGACATATCGTTCAGCTGCTTTGCGTCTTGCTCTCTGCATGACTGTGAGCTGATAGGCTTAGTGAGAAGTCACCGTCTGTATATGGAGACTGAGGAGATGAGTGAGCGCTCAAAACCTCTGCTTTCACATGTCGATGTTCGATGCTTGGAGCCTGAAGTCGAAAGCGTCGCTTCTCGTTTGGCACTAGCGCGGTTCGGCTTGCCGATCGAAGTGAATTTGACTTGCATCTTCCAGAGGTCCATATCAACAACAGCATAACTTCCGCCTCAATCCGTGACTCTGCCTGGCGCACAGTCTGAACACCCTACAACCTCACAACACCGCATTCAACCGTCTACTTCCACTACACCACCACTCCCACACGGCCAGCAACATGTCCGCCGAGAAGTCCTCAGACCCCGTCCCGCTCGATACCATCCCCATCTCGCCCGATGGAGGCATGTCCGACGCAACCAACGGCGCTACAAACGGCACCAACGGTACACACGACCCGGAGAAGGTGATCACCGTCTTCGACGACCCTACAAACTTCAACGTCAAGCATGCGCTTCAGAACGCCTGGACGCTGTGGTTCACCAAGCCTCCCAGCGGTAAGCAGGACTGGAATGAGCTCCTGAAGGAGGTCATAAGCTTCGACAGCGTCGAGGAGTTCTGGGGGATTTACGTCAGTCACTCATGCGTTTTCACATGCTTTCGCTCACTGACTTATCCACAGAACAACATCACTTCCGCCTCTGAGCTCGCCCAGAAGTCCGACTACCATCTCTTCAAGAAGGGCGTCCGCCCTGAGTGGGAGGACCCGCAGAACAAGCTCGGCGGTCGCTGGGCTTACACCTTCCGTGGCGGCAACAAGGCCAACGACGACGTATGGCTGCACCTTATGCTCGCCGCCATTGGTGAGACGCTGGAGGAGGATAACGACAACGAGGTCATGGGCGTAGTGGTCAACATTCGCAAAGGTTTCTGGCGTGTAGGGTTGTGGACCCGCACGGCTGGCCAGGCCCCTAAGAAGGGTGCTGCGGCTCCCGAGGGCAGTCAAGAGGAGGGCAAGAAGAGGCTGGAGACTATTGGGAAGCGGTTCAAGAGCGTGTTGCAGTTGCCTGATGCCGAGCAGGTCGAGTTCAGCGGGCACGCGGACTCGGCGCACAGCGGCAGCAGTCGTGCGAAGGCGAAGTTCTCTGTCTAGTGCTGAGACAGGGATCCCGACGGAGATGAGTGAGCAACGGCAATGGCTGGTGCTATGGCACTAGTACACTCAACGAGCATACGACTTACTTAGCTGGGCAAGGGACGTGAAGCATGTGGCCGTCCCACGGAGGAGAGTCCCAGCAGCAATTAATGGGCATAGCGATGGCGTTGCGTGGCACGAAGGATGATGATATGGGCGGATAGTCAAAATGGCTAAAGGTATACCCAACACTTGCGACCTCAAATGTGGATAATGGCGTTCTTCAGAAGCTAAGGCTTGCGTAGTATCGAATGCGTATGTAGCTAACATGCTATTGCGTTCTTCATGTGTGTGATATTTGGACTTTGCTCTCCATTCATTTCTCGATCCTCAAACATGGCACCATCAAGTCTGCAAAGCAGTCTTCCCGCTACAAGCGTCTCCCACCACGACTTTCGCGTCGCTCCGGCACCGTTGAGATACCGTCCCTACGACCAATTTGAGCATCCACCGCATCTTGGACAAGTCTGGCGCAGCGAGTACTTGCTGTGTGAGTTGTAGTACTTGCGCTGCAGCACGACGCAGCATCGATTCAGAGCTTCCAGAAGAATTGGTTGATCGCTGCCACGCTTCTCGATTTGTGCCTCCATGGACCGGATCGGACACTCGCATACCGTCCAATCGTCCTCGTTCGCGAAGTCGTTGCGGTACTCGATCACGGGCTTCCCAGAATCCTCCGCTCTCGTTGATGTCAGGGATACCACCTTGTCGCCATCTTCCACCACTATAGCCGCGAGAGACTGTAACTTGTCTTGTTCATCGCCCACAGCACGCTTGAATGCACTGATGACTTGCGTAATGTTTCCCATCCCTTCGACAGTACGCCCTGGCTTGAAGAAAAAGGAGCTTTCGGCATAGTGGATCGAAAGAAACTCCTGTCTGATGCTGTGGCAGACACCAGCGAGTCCTTGGGTGTAGGCCTTGTACCTTATCGGCCCGTTGGGGATCGTTGTTCTGACCACTGCAGGAAGCCTGTCTAGACTGCTGAGCACAATGCGGTAGATGCAAGTACGAAGCTCAGGAGGCAGTTTTTGAAAGTGCGCGTCTTTGGCATCTGCAGCTGTCGGTACGTCCTTTGGCGCCATGTTGAGTGCTGATGTCTAGCTCGAGTAAAGTGACGAAAGTAGAAGTGAGGTCAGTAGTCAACACATGAGGTGAGGTTGGGGTGAGACCGTTAGCGCGTGGAGTCGAGACGAATGTAGCAAGAACGACATTTCCGTTTTTCTCATTCAAGCCTACCCATCTGCGATCGATTTCGTGCACAATAACACAACCGTGAGGATAGTATAGTACACATTGCGACTTTCACGTTCCAGCGTACTCTACCTGACACAGATCTGCCCCAACGCCTCGCCAAATGCCAGAGTAACAAATACACTGATCTTCATATCCTACTCTTACTGCCTCTTCGTCCGCCAAACACGTTGGCTTTCGGGCTCATTGGTGTCTCCCTGGTTGCAGAAGCCGGTACCACGTCACCAAATCTCTCTCGATCGATGCCCAGCCGTACCTCGCACACCCTTTGCCACAGAGTCTGCACCGCTCTCTGCAACTCAGGCCCCATTTCTCTGTTCATAAGTCCCACAGCCAAAGGCGCAAAGATCTCAACGTGCTTCCCGAACTCCACGTCCGCGAAACCCACGTATCCTTCAAGCACGTCAATGACCACGGGTCGCCAGGTGACTATGTTCCTCTGCTGCGTCTCTTCGTCAAGCTCTATGTAGCTTGCTACGATATCGCTGCAAAGTGGTATGAGCGCTGCCTCGGTGTCTGCTCGGCTTGCTACTCGCTCGTCAGTATCGTCTTTATACATTCGCAACAGGATGCCAACGTAAACGCTTGCGCTGCCGCTTTCCTGCTTCAGCAAATTGGGCGGCTGCTTCATGAAGCCTTCCCGGAACAGTCGCGTCCTCAGATCGCGGTCTTCGTTGAACCGCTTGGCAAAATGGTAGCTCTTTTTCAGTAGCGCCATGAGCCGAAGCAAGAGATGTGAGGGTATTGAGGCATACACGGCATCGTTGTTGAACAGCTCGGACACGGTCTCGATCATCAAGAGCTGAAGCACACACTTAGTGATGATTTGGTTGAAGTATCGCCGCCGTGCAGCAGTCACTGGGACGGGCTGCTGATGCTTGGCTGTCGCGGCGAAGTCCTCGAGCTCGGAGCGCTTGGAAGGTGCAGGCGAAACATCGCGATCCATATCCGAGTCGGACAACGACAGTGAATGCGATAGTTCCGTGCGCAGAGGGGCAAGTTGAGCGTCGCCGTTGACTGTATGTGTTTCACTTGGCGTTTCCGCAGGCAGGCCATTGATCCTGAGTGCATTGGCTCCAGAAGCAATGCCGGACGCATCATCCGAGGTCATAGTGGCTCCCATAAGTCCGTTGACGCTTTCACTCTCCCTCCTGTAACCGCTCGCGGCTGCAGAGAAGAGCTCCCTGGCCTCGGTCCTGGCAAAGAGATCCACGAACGCACCCACGATTCTGTCCCAGTGAGCGGGGCTGAATTTCTTGACATTCTGCAGTATGAGCTGCTGCAAGCAGTTGCTCCCTATCCGCGCTAGGGTGTCATTCTCCTGGCATATACACAAAGCGAGCAGATCCAAGAAGCGATCGAGCATGTACTCCAGTGCTTCAAAGAAGTGCGTAAACAAGGTAATCATGTTCCGCAAGGCCTGGATGAGTGTGGTGCTGAGCCAAACACTCAGCTCTTCGTGGTTTGCGGCTTCGTGGTTGATAGCCTTTCGATCTTTGAGCACAATGAAGATAGGATAGAGTAGCTGCCGCCACAATGTATCCCAGAAGTCAGTCGGGAAGTCCCCTCCGTACCGTGTTAAGGTATCGAAAAGGTAGTTCAAAGCACGAGATCGCACTTCCAAGTCTTCACCAGTCATGAGCACGTCGTGGAACGCAAACAGCACAGGAAACCAGTACTGCTCTTCTTGGCTCTGCCGGGTGGGCTGTCGTGCCAGGCCCTCCGCTTGTGGCTTCTCCATCCCTTTCGCGAACTCCGCTGCAATGGCGTGTTGCGACAATGGACACTCTGGCGTTCGCAGCATCTTGGGTACTGAGCTGCGTAGTGTTTCGATCGCTTGCAAGCTCTTCTTCTGGAACCTCTGATTCTTGCTGAATTCCGTCAAGCAGACGACTAGGTCGGCGAAAGCACCTTGGCTGATCACAACACCGAATCGTTCGTTGTACACCTGGGTGACATTGTCGAATGCCAGGTTCACGATACCCTCGTATTCTTCCCTTGCTGCCACGGTGAAGACGCCGAACATCGTTCGCCAGCCACTGCGTATCATGTCGCCCCTTGCCTGGATCATCTGGATCAGGCACCGCAGCACGAATTCCTTGACCATAACCTGCCTCGAGTTCGACAAGATCAGTTCGAAGGGCTTCAGGAAGTCCTTCTGGAATTTGAATCCAGGTAACTCTTCGATCTCCATGAATCGCATGCTGAGTTGGCGCAAGCTGTTGAGCGCAAAGTACACGACATGGGTGTTGTTGTGACATCCCACGTCGATGAAGTGCTGTCCAAGTATCTCCCATATCCGCGTCCACTCGAATCGTACGCGCAGCATGTTGTATCCACTGATCTCGACCAACTTTTGCAAACTGTAAGTTCGTGGCGACTCACTCTGACCTGAGGACTCGATCTCTTGCCAGCTGACCAAAGTCAGAGCACGGACAAAGTGCACGATGGCCTCTCCGGAGAGGGTAGCAGTATTGGTAAAGATGCGGTCCACCACACGCACCATGCTTGCGTTCTGAGCTTCGGCTGCAATCTCAGGCTGATAGACGCCACTTGGCGGTGCACGCTGTTGCGTTGGTCGCCTCGAAAGCTGGACGCTTCTACGGGCACCAGCACCATTCGTCTGAGACACTCCTGGTGTTGATGCGCGCAGCATATTCGGTACCGCACCCTCTTCAACACCACTCGAAATTAGCTGAAAGCGGTCAAGCTGCGATATGCAAGTTAAGATAACCCTCCAGCTCTCTTTCAGCAGATTGCCTTCGGTCCACGCGATCCCGAGCAATACCTTCAGCGCCTCCAAGTTTTTGACCTTCATCTCACTCAAGTTGTCCAACTTCGTCGCCTGCGCCAGGCTCTGCACAAAAGCCTGCCTCGGATCCTCCAAGTCGAACACACAAGCAATGCGGATTGCTTTTTGATGACCCTCCATCGCCAGTCGTATCGTCTCGAGATTCTGCGTCTCCTGTGCCGAGCCAGATAGTGCTGTAAGGAAGCTCATCCACGCCTGATCGAACATCGGACCTACGTGCTTGAAACTGCTCGCAGTTAAATATCGTCCTTTGCCTGCCGCGCCCTCACCTGTCGCGCTAGCACTTCGCTTTTGCGCCTTTAGAAGATTCTTGAACAACAGCTCCGTCCGACTGCTCATCTCGTCGCTCGCTTGTGCGTACGCTTCTCGCTGAAGATCCCGTCCCACGTTGGCCAGCGCACTCACAATGCCGCCTACAGGGGCCTGTGTCGCTGTCTGGCCCAAGTTTGCTGCCTTCTCCCGTTCAGTATCTAGCACGATCTCGTTTTGCACAATCTCAACATATATTCCGCGCAGATACTCATCTGGAAGATCAGCATTATCGTTTATGCCTCGATTGTTCTTGATGAAGTCTTCGGGAGTCATTCGGACTTTCACGTTCGCAGAGTGTTGATCCGTGTTCAACATAATCGTACTGTAGCTGAGCACATACGCCGTATCTGCATTGGCGAACGCTGCTGGGTTGCCAGCCAAATATCGTTCCGCGAACTTCAGCATTAGTCGATCGATCTTCTGTGCTTCACCGGGCAATCGAAAGGATTGCAGGAAGCGACGGAGTGCATCTACGAAGCGGGTGCGGGTGAAGTCCATCTGGTCGACGAAGGCGTGCATAATCTTGATGTTGTCTTCGTCGCCTTCGCCAAGGAACTCGCCGAGGGCTTTCTTATCGATCCGTTCGCTGTTCAGCAAAAAGCGGGCGATGTCTGTAGGGTCGGATGATGGTATAAAGCCGTCGGAAATGAGTAGCTTGATGCCACGCTTGGGCTTGAAGTTGAATTGCTTGACAGCATTATTGAGAGCCGTCTTGTGCTGCTTTATCCGTTCCAACTCAGCCGGATCGTCCTCTGCCGGCTGACCTGGTGATGCAGGAGCGTCGCCTGTCGGAGCACCGTCCAGCGAAGGCGTGCCGTTCGGTTCACCTCGTGTATCAGTGCTTTCTCGCAGCTCATCAGAAGATATTCTGCTCTCACCATCTGGCTGTAAGGTCGTCGCAGCTGCCTCCGTCACACCCTGCTGGGCCCAATTGACCATGCTTCTCAACGTCTCAACCAGGCACTCCAGACTTTGCATCTTCAGCGCATACTCGGGTGGGAAATCCTGATAGATGCGGTCTGCCTCACTCGCAGCACTAGCACCCATGTTCGCAGTCGCCAAGCTTGGTGGCAGCGTACCTCGTTCCCGCCAATCATTGAGACCTGCATTTTGTGCTGCAGTCTTGTCCGAATAAGCTTGCTGCTGAACGCCCGTGACAGATACCGGCTGCCCGGCAGCGCGCGACGTGTGCTCAATGATCCGCTGATAGATGTTGTCCATGCCTTTTCCACAGTCATAATTCAGGTAGATCTCGACTAGGGCCTTCGGATCGCTAGCTATCCGCTCGAAGATATGCTGCATGATGTAGCTCTTCTGCCAGCCAGGTGCGACCCGCTTCTCAAGTATAGGAAAGTAGATCTCGCGAAAGCAGACCTCAATCTCCATTTTGAGCAGGGAGCGCAGATAGCGCACCATCAGAGCAAAGATCTCGGCACTGACCTCAAAGACGCGATGCGCACTGCTGCTTGCGTTCCGTGCCAAGACTGGCAGAAGGTACTGCTTCACAGCCTGCGTGAATTGTGCTGGCACGCTTGATGCATTTCGAATCGTCGAATGAGGTGAGGTGAAGACATTCGGGCTATTAAAAATGAGAGTATGAACGATATGCAGACTCAACAGCTTGCTTCGCATGCCCTGGCTCTTGTTGTCAACCGCATCCTCAGGTCGCAAAGCTTTGGTCGAGAGCTTGCACATCGCACGAAACACAAGGTAGGCGTCCTTGGCATATACCTCGTCTTCCTCTTCGTCTTCTGAGGGAGCCTCGCTGCTCTCGCCTTGAACAACGATGGCTGGGATTTCATGGCCAGACTCTGTCCGCGACGGTTGTCTCGCACGATGCTCACGCTTCGCTCGGCTGACAGTCGTCGGCGCACTGTCCGTGATTTTTGCATCGTCGAATGACTTGCGCGACTCCAACGCTGCTAGAGTCATCTTCGGCTGCCCTCTTTCTTCTGACGGTGTCTCTGGCTCAGCAGTCGTCGGTGTCTCAAACCCACCAATTGTAGGTGTACCTCTCTCGCCATTAGTATGCGCAGCGTCTGCTGAACCATTTGTCCCTGCTAAGCTGCTTTTCGAGCTGTTCACTCTCGCCGCCTTTGATGCCAGCCTCACCTTGACCCTGTCGAAAACCGTATTGACCATCTGAGTGAGCGTACCCTGCGCGATTTGCTGATTTGCGCTGCTCTTGCTCAACAAGAAGATATTGTAGGTCTGACGCACGCTCTTAAGCAATCCTGCGCCATGCACGATAATCTTGTCGTTGAGTATCGCAGCCAACAGACTTTTGATAATCTGCATCTGCACCTCTGCCGGCGTCGCCTCGCCCTGGAAGCAATCGCATATTGTGTCGATGGCTCTTTCGATCAGTGGGGTTCGTTGTGAGGCTTCAGAGCCTGCTGGCGGTGCGGAAAAGTATGAGTAGCTGATCAGTTTGCCAATGCAATCCAAGGCAGTCGTGACAACTGAAGCGGTCGGCGCTTCTGTCGCGAGATTGAGGGGCTCAAACATGACCTCCGGGTTGATCTGGGCTGCGTCTCCTTGTGCGCTTCGGATAGCTGATAGCGCGCGCTGCGTTGAGTCTTGTAGCGCTTTCCTCTTACGCGCATCCTTGGAGGCCGCGATGCTTTCCAATGCTGCAACGACAAAGACCATGCTCGAGCGCGTACTCCTGGCGGTTGACCTGGTCGCATTAGTGGCGGTAGTCGATTGCGAGTCGGTCCGTTGTCGAGGTGTATAAGGTAAGTTTTGACTTGGCGTTCCGGGCGTTGAAGAGACAGGTGTGCCTTGTGATGTGTCCGGATCCGCGATTGAGGTCCCGTTGGTCGGATATGATTGCGGCCTCGGTACATCCTGACCGTCGTGGTCGTCCTTCGGAGGAGTAGGCGGTTTCCGGTCATGATCCTGTGTCTCCAATTCCTCGCTCACCTTTTCCCCTGCAGCACTTTCTACATCATCCCCTGCAGGCGCGCGTTCCTCTGTAACCTCCACGTCCTCTTCGACCTCACCTCTATCGTCCGCAACATCCTGCTCGTTGCTATGTATCGCCTGCTGAGCCGGTGCTCCCTGTTGCTGCTCCTCGTCGGCCATCCCAGCACTTGGTAGGCCTTGAGCATTCGTCGGAAGTTGTATCTTCGGGCAATAGCTTTAAAGTGGCAGCATTGCGATCAAGCACGTTGTCCTTCTCAGTAAGCTGTACACAACTTAGAATCGACGTTGTTACGGGTAGGCATCAAGGGTTCTAGCGTGGCTCGGGAGTGCTCGGACGCGCCTTCCACATCCGAGATTCAAGCTCAACGAGAATCAATTAAATATAGGTAGTAGGGCCGAGAAAGGACGCTCACCCTACAATACACCTTCACTCGTTGATACGTTCAGCTGTACTATCATCTTCGCATTCGTAGCTTTCTTCCACGCCGCCAGATAATTCAAACCCTCGAGCCTGGTCGGCACTGAAAGGAGAGAGCTTTAATACACAATGTCAGCCGCGACAGTGCTCGCGCGAGCTTCGAGGGGAGTGTGCAGCAGAGGCGCACTGAGCGGATTCAGGGCACAGGATACAGCTGCGTATGTTGAGCAGGTCGCAAGCAACATGGCAGGATAACAGAGTAGCTGACAGCTTGTGTAGACGACGGATACCAGCGCTCTCAGCCCTGGCTCGCTACTATGCCTCTAAATGTTTGTACAGCAAGAGTTTGCCATTGTGGCGTACGGCAGTAACTGACGCGCTCGAACAGCCTACCCGGCACATACTGTCATCACCATGCCCGCCCTCTCCCCAACCATGACCGCTGGCAACATTGGAGCATGGAACAAGCAGCCTGGAGACACCCTCGCGCCCGGAGATGTGCTTGTGGAGATCGAGACCGACAAGGCGCAGATGGACTTTGAGTTCCAGGAAGACGGCGTGCTAGCGAAGATTCTGAAGGAGAGTGGAGAGAAGGATATCGCGGTTGGCAATGTGAGTACAACATACCTCTAGCAAGACTGCAGGAGAGCCTCAATTAAGCAGACGAGAAAATCGCTTGAGGATACAGACACGTACTGACTTTCACAGCCCATCGGAGTAATGATCGAGGAAGGCGGAGACGTCTCAGCTTTCGCAGACTTCAGCGTAGAGGACGCCGGCGGCGACAAGTCGAAGCCCAAGGAAGACAAGCAGGCCGGCCAAGAAGCAGCCAATGCCACCGAGGCACCAGATTCTGGCTCTGGAACGGCACCTGCAGCACCAAAGAAGCAAGAGTCCTCTGCACCCGCACCTCAGGAGTCCGAGTCCTCAGGCGAACGACTGCAGCCCACAATCTCGCGATGGAAGGGTCCGCAGGTGGCCCAGGCATCTCCCGCGGCCGCCGCAGCACCAGCAGCTGCAGCAGCAGGCGCAGCAACTTACGAAGACATCCCCGCATCGTCCATGCGCAAGACAATCGCCAGCCGTCTTACACAATCCATGCAGCAGAACCCGCACTACTTCGTTGCCTCCTCGGTCTCGGTCACCAAGCTCCTCAAACTCCGCCAAGCACTCAATGCCTCCGCAGATGGCAAGTACAAGCTCTCCGTCAACGACTTCCTGATCAAGGCCGTCGCAGTTGCAGCAAAGAAGGTTCCAGCGGCCAACAGCTCATGGCGCGAGATCGACGGACAAGTGGTAGTCCGCCAACACAATGTCGTCGATGTCTCCGTTGCTGTCGCCACACCAGTGGGCCTCATGACACCTATTGTAAAGAACGTTCTCGGTTCCGGCCTCGAGAGCATCAGCGCAACCATCAAGGATCTCGGCAAGCGCGCAAGAGACGGCAAGCTCAAGCCTGAGGAATACCAGGGCGGCACTATCACCATTAGCAACATGGGTATGAACGACGCGATTGACCGATTCACGGCTGTCATCAACCCACCGCAAGCGGCTATCGTGGCTGTGGGCGCAGTAAAGAAGGTTGCTGTGCCTAAAGAGGGTGAAGAGGGTGCTGAGGGCATCGAGTGGGATGACCAGATGGTGCTGACTGCTTCGTTCGACCACAAGGTCGTGGACGGTGCCGTTGGTGGAGAGTTCATGAGGGAGTTGAAGAAGGTCATTGAGAGCCCGTTGAACATGGTTCTATAAACGGCAAGAGGGGAATTGGAGTGAGGTGATGTGTACATTGGGCGACACGCTATGGGACGAAGACATTCTGCATCGTGTGTTAGTGTCCAATACTTCTTTAGATGCGCTTTGGGGGTCTGCTTTGCTGAGGCGAGCGAGGCGTGGTCTGCGGTTGGTAGAGTGTACTGTACTAAAAGACGTGTTCCTCATTGAGCTGTTCGACAGCCTGCCCTGGAATTGACCGAATCTTCTACTGCAAATGGTGTATCGCAGTCTTTCTCGATACCCACCGCGTACTACATGTAAATCAATATTCATGGTAAATTCACGTGCTCGGATCCATGTTTCCGCGTCACTAGCGTGTTCGGCTGCCTCGCGACTTCACGTCGTCCACGATCCAAACTTATTACACCCCGACCTGCGTATCAGCTTTGCATCGCACTGTTTGTGAGACGTCAACATGCCGCCTAAAACGAGAGCAAAAGCCAGCGTAAAAGCCGTCGTCGCAAAGGATGTTCCAAGCTCGTCATCTGCTGTAACATTCAAACCCTGGAAGACCGACACCAAATTGGCCTCTGGTGGAGATTTGAAGCAAGTCTCTCAATGGCGTGTCGACACGACAAGCTACTCCCAGACAGTGGAGGTGCATCATAATGAGCAATTCACGCTAAAACCTGTACGTTGTCTCCCATTTCTGCTAAGTTCCGCGTTGCTGACACCAGTAGCTCATCATTACCGATGGCGAGTACAAAGGCCGGCAGGTCCTGATGCTCATGCCGGTCAAGATCACGGATTACTTTCCGTTCATGGAACTACCGCCTGAGCTTCGACAGATGGTCTACGAGATCGTTTTGCTGGAGGAGAAGTCCAAAGAGATTACTATTGATAGCTACAAGCCAAAGGGCCTGCCTCGCCGTCCGGTCCAGTCTGGATTCCGGTCTACTAGTCGTAGTAGCCCGCACCACGGTCTCACGTGGGACAAGAGCCGGGGGAAGTGGATTGGTCAACAGCCAAGCAACATGGGCTTGCTCCGCGTCAGTCACCAATTACGCAGAGAGACGGCGCCCGTCGTGTACGGCCTCCAAACATTCCACTGCCTTGGCATGTCTCCAATGGAAGTATTCCTGGACACTATCGGTGATATGCGCAAATATCTCAAGCACCTCCCTATCCAGGAGTACGCCTACAGGCCGGGTAAGGAGCGCTCAGTCTTTTCACTGCTCCACGATGCTAAAAGCCTACGGAGTATCGCCTATCCCCACGGTCTGCTCTGCGGAGACAAGCGAGCCTACCACTACGGCAACCGCAGCTCAGTGGAAGGTCTGGTGCGCGAAGCTGCTCCAATGCTGAAGGCTTTGCACGAGTCGCGCGAGCACGATGTGACTGCAGTGTCTGTTCTCGACATTATCAAGCTGGGAAGGCCAAGACTTTGCTATCAATGCGAGAGAAACATGGACAAGCCGAATTACAAGTGCGCAAATATGTCATGCGGCTACCCATGTAGCGAGATCGAAAAGCACCACACCGACTTCGAGACCAGGCTACGAGCTGGGATCGCGACGGAGGTGGGCATCACGATGGTTGTGGATGGCGAGATGGAGTAGAAGAAGCTTGTATGAAGAGTGTTCCGATGCTGTGTATCCTTCAAAATCTGTATGAATACGCGTCCGGCATGAGCGGAGGGATTGAAGGAGATCTGAATTGGGAGCTCGCATCATATTTGACGTGCTTTATTTAGCTACATCAAATCTACCTGCATGTGGTAGCTACATCAAATCTGCACGCTACGTAACTTTTTACGTCCTTGAGAAGTATGCGTCCTCATCACAATGCTCAACGTCAGGCTATCATTCTCAAGCGTCTCGAGGCAAGGCATGTTCGCCGAGCGTGAGCCTTGTCCGGGGACCAGACTGCGGTACCGATGCAATTCGCGAGGCGAGTCCTCGCCAGAAGGCTTCTGGTATTTCGACCTTCGTGCTCCCAATGCCAGAGACCATCGTCGGCCAGCCAATCGTCCCTGGAGCGTTTCCCGGTCGCAACGCCACCACAGCATGAGCCCGAGGCAAACCGAGCCTTATGGGTCGCGACTCCAAAATTCGGTATTGTGCGGGAGCGCGAAGCATCTGTCAAACACCAACACCACCTCATCCAATGCTCTTCCATTAGAGCACCTCAGGAACCATCAGTGCGTCTGCCGAACACCTCAAACCTTGCCCACTCCTCTCAAGCTAACATAGACATCCGTACCCCAACCCCACAGACTCTGCACAGCGATGCCACCACCAAAGTACTCAGCATAAGCCCTTCCCAATGGCAACCCATAGCCCAGCCCAGCCAGACTCATGCCTCCTCCCACCCCACCCTGGGACATCACAGCGTCCATACCGCCCGCAGGATCTGAACTGCTGGTCTTTTCATTGATCTCATCCTCGTTAAAAGTCGTGAACCCATAGTCCCAAAGCTTCGTCAGGTTCTCTGGACTAATGCCACCACCACGGTCGCGGATGCGGATCGTAACGCCTGGTGTAGAGTCGGAGAGGGCGCGTATGTAACCTGCACTTGCTCGTTCGGGTTTGTTGCCGCCAGAAGCATGGTCCACACTACCTTGGTCGTAGTTGGAGATTACGCCCACATGATCATGAATCATCTGCTCCGCCTTATTCTTCAACGTCTTGGTCTGCTCTTCCGTAGCAGGAGCAGGAGCGATGGTAATCTCAATTGCTTCCCTCTCCATTCCCGCCTCGATCGTGGCGCGAAAGGAGTTCTTGAGGAGTTCTGTGAGAACGTACTCCAGATGCATGGGGATGTGTGCGATACTCGTTTCGGTCTCTCCGACCATCTTAATAGTTGGACGGACGCCGTATTTGAGCTCGCAGATTTCGCCGACGGTGGCTTCGCAGTTACGAATTATGTGGGCTGGCTTGAGAGCAGTGTCTATGACACCTATGTATGAAGACTCCTCTGCATCTCTGATATGGTGGGCAGACTCATGCAAGTCGTTGTGCGGCTGGCTGCTGAAATGCAATGCGATATGCTGCTCTGCAATCAACCGAGTCCCTATGCGAGCTCGAAGGTGTTCGTCCAAAAATCGAGTGACCTCCTTTGCCGTGATGTACTTCCTGGCCTCCAAAAAGCCTCGTGCCAGGATCGAGATAGTATTGTTGTGCGTCTGCACCAGGTCGGCCATCACGGCCGTGAACTCGACCTCATCCTTTAATGTCTCAATCCGCCTTTCCGCATATGGGAGCAAAGTGCTGAGACTATGCACATAGTTCCCATGAATCTTACTCACGTTCGGGTTCGCGACTACGATATATGGTAAGCTCCGCAGACTCTGGATGCGGTGAGCCAGTCGGGCTGGGAGCAGAGAGAGGGTGAAGTTGGCGCTGTTCAGCAACGACTGCTCAGACAGCGGTGGGTGGCCATGCTTGCACAGGTCCGCAAGTGTCAAGGGGTGGAGAGGTTGGCAGGCGAGGCGGGCAATGTCGGCGTCTGTTACCGTTGCCGTCTGGATGTGTCGCGTGCTCTGGTAGGAGAGCAGGTTTGGGGAGAGACGGAAGCCATTGTGCTTTGCGCGGCGCAGGCCGAGCATCACCAGAGCAGTCCGGCTGCGAGTGGAGATGTCAAGGCGTCGTGTTCAACCTGCTGATGGTCGCGTGAGGTTGATCCTCGAGATGCCAAGGATACCGCAATCTCGGCAATGGCTCGCTGTTCGCTCGCTCACAACGAGTCGCTCAACACCAATACTGCATGAATTACCTGGGGAAACATCAACGGCCCCCTCCTGTACACCAGGCTACATGTTGCCAGGCAAGATGGAGGAATTTACTCGACACGCACGCGGCAGTACCAAACAGCACGAATCTCAGTTTGTGCAAACTCGACTTTGCAAGGTCCGCTGAGACACTCTGGAAATCCGACGACTCTCCATCGCAGTCTAGACATGCTCTTTCCTTTCCTGTCAATCAGGAACGTGCCTGCTGATCCCCAAGCCCGTTCAAACGTGCCCGAGATACGGCCAGCGTAAAATAACGACCTGCAAGAACGACCAAGAGGACTTCGCTGAGAACGCCTTGGCACCGTCGAAGCTATGCGAACTCAATTGAGCCCCCTTCTCGTCCCTCCACTGGCACACGTGTGGGGTCTCAAGAGAGTTCGCATAACTACGAAGATCTGCAGAGCTATGGATGGCACGAGGAAGTCCCGTGGTTTGAGCAAGAATAAGGAAGGAACAACCTACGCCATGAACATCCCCAAGACATGGCGACTCATTGTCCTGGCATGTTCCGCTTCATATCCTGACTGTTCAGCTGACGTTGGTGCAAACAGTCGACTCGTCGACCCGCGGTATATGCCGGAAGCTGCGTCGAATGTCCATACCCAATCGTCCAAGGCGTGCAGTGTCCACTATGGTAGCTGAAGGAGTGAGTGATATCTGTGAGACGAGATGTGCCCGAGAGGTCTGTCCTTATAAGACCTCGACGACGGGACGTAAGAGACTGCATCCTCCTCATCAACCACAGCACTTCGCTTCACTCCTTTCAAGTTCGAACAATCTTTAGCCTAGGCTTCTCACTCATTTACTCAATACCAGCCAATCCTTCAACATGTACACCCAAACCATTTTCACCGCTTGCCTCTTCGCAGGACTCTCGATCGCTGCCCCAACGCCCGTACGTATAAGCCAACACACCATATCTCGCAGCTTGCTGACACTTGTTGCACAGAATCCCAAAAGTCTGGTCAATCTCGCTGTACCAGTGGTCGCGGCCAATGACCTGGATCTCTTAAACTCAGTTGGAAAGCGCGAAGAACTGGTTAACGCCGCTGTACCGGTCGTTGCGGCCAATGGCCTGAATGTCCTTGACAATGTTGCGAAGCGCGAGGAACTGGTCAACGCCGCCGTGCCGGTGGTTGTTGCAAATGGCCTCGACGTCCTTGACAATGTTGCGA
Organism: Elasticomyces elasticus; assembly: GCA_035926095.1. Lineage (NCBI taxonomy): Eukaryota > Fungi > Ascomycota > Dothideomycetes > Mycosphaerellales > Teratosphaeriaceae > Elasticomyces > Elasticomyces elasticus. Next base: position 412,822 of record JAVRQT010000009.1, read on the forward strand.
AGCGCGAGGAACTGGTCAATGCCGCTGTGCCGGTGGTTGCAGCCAACGGTCTGAATGTCCTTGACTCTGTTGCAAAGCGCGAGGAGTTGGTCAACGCCGCTGTGCCGGTGATCGCAGCTAATGAAGTCGACGCCCTTGACTCGGTCCTGAGACGTCAGGAATCTGCTGGTCTCGTCAACGCCGCTGTGCCGGTAGTCGCGGCCAACAACTTGAACGCCCTCAACTCGGTCTTGAAGCGCCAGGAGTCCGCAGGTCTGGTCAACGCTGCTGTGCCAGTCGACGCCGCCAACAACCTGAACGCCCTCGACTCGGTCCTGAAGCGTCAGGAATCCGCAGGTCTCGTTAACGCTGCTGTGCCGGTAGTCGCGGCCAACAACTTGAACGCTCTCGATTCGGTCCTCAAACGCCAGGAGTCT